>CM053791.1:596715958-597058458 GCA_028749045.1 Cupressus sempervirens | reverse complement strand
CTATATCTTTGAGTCTGTCAACTTCTGCAACCCATTTTGTTTGACATCTCTTGCTCTCTTCATCCTGATGATGGATCACTTGGTGTGATTCGAAACATTGATGGTAAAAAATCTTTACACAATCGAATCCAGAAATATATCAATTTATTTGTTAGTGTGTTTCTTGATGAAAGAAAATTAATTAGTTATCCTCACGACTTGTGTGAGATTTTGTCCATTCAGAACATTAATTCATTTCATGTTGTAAAAAATGAAAAAATGTACATATCAGTGATGATCTATATAGTGAACATTGCATCTCTTTTGCGCATGGTTTCATAAATGATTGCAAAATGATAAAAATGAATAGAAAATGAATACTTTCTTTTGCAATGTTTTCTGTGACGTCACTTGAAGTAAAAATTCAGCATGTGTGAAATTTTGGTAACATTTTTGGCGACTTCTGTTGTATGTTTGCCTGCTTGACATTTGACCAATTTGCTTTTAGTTGTTCTTATTCCTTGGGCACCAAGTCTGATTATGCATTCCTAGCACCTAGACCTAACAAAAAGCGACTTCTAAAGTTGCTGGTTCAGTTTTGAATGCATGACGTGAGTTCAGTAAGACCAAAAACTCTTATTGGATTGATGGGTATGCAGGGTCAAAACTCAAGTATCAACTTTAGGAGTTAAAACTGTCATAGTCGACCATTTGGTTGATGTATGGGTGGACGTGTGGGCTTGAATGGATGCATGTATGTAGCGTATGCATGGGTATGCAGATATGTATGGCTAGCAGCCAGACATTTATTTGCAGCGATATATGTCTGCGTATGTATGTGTATGTTGGATATGTGTGTGCATTTGAGTACACATATTTACACATGCATGAATGAAATATGACAGCTCCTCAACATAAACCAGCAACTCAACCGAACTAAACTACAAACAAAACAGGAAACTAACCTAGAACTGAAACTAAACTAAACTAAAATGCAGACGCACTTATTGAAAACAAGGGAAACTAACTTATTATGTACAAGGCAGGACTGAAGATCATACCTCAAAACATGGTTTGAGGTGGATCCTGTTCACAGGGATTGGTAGGACGTCTCCTTCCATGGTGGCCAGCTGGTAAGCATTGTGTTGTTTACACTCAACAATTTGAAATGGCCCAACCCACATGTGATCGAATTTATTGTGCTGGTCGGGTCTACTCTTGAGAACATCCCACTTCAGTACCATGTTGCCAACATGGAATTCTCGAGCTCGAGCTCTTTTATTGAAGCTCCTCTTTATTTGCATTTGCTAGTACTCCATGGTTTCCATGGCCTTTTTTCTAGTTTCTTCCAACTCCATCAACTGGGCACACTATACCAACATAGGGTCACCCTCCTCAAATAAAACCAACTGTGTAGCAAGATCAAGCGCTGGTAATTCTGTCTCAATTGACAATCTAGCCTCTTTCCCATATACAAGCCTATAAGGCTAGTTTCCAATGACTTGTTTTGGGGTGATCCTATCAACCCATAAGGCAGCCTTCAATTTTGAATGCCAATCTCTTTGATTCTCATGCAAATTGCGTTTGATGATTCTTATTAAGTTCTTGTTGGAAGATTTTGCTAATCCATTACCTTGTGGGTAATAATTTGAGCTCGTACTGAGATATATTCCATGATTAAAAGCCCAATTAGTGACTTCCATTTCAATAAAAGCAAGTGCATTATCAGAGATAATGGAATCTGGTACTCCAAATCTGTTCACAATGTCATCATAAAAGCTTAGGACTGTTGTTTCATTTGTGTCCTTTAACGCTGCTGCTTCAGTCCAGCATGTGAAATAATCAGTAGCTGTTATGATCCACTTGTGACCCGCACTTGATGGGGGGTTAATGGCCCCTATAAAATCAATGCCCCACTTCTAAAAGGGTTGTTCGGTCTTAATTGGCTGCAAGGGCAAAGTTGGCAGCCTCTCTTTTCCTGCAAACATGGTGCATTTAGCGCATTTTCTGACATGTGCATGACAATCTTTAAATAAATCAGGCCGATAATAGCCAGCTCAGAGAATCTTATAGGTTGTTGTTCTAGGAGAAAAATGCCCTCCTAAATGTCCATCATGAAATTCATGCAACACTTGAGCAGTCTGATTTGAATCTACGCATCTAAGAAGGACTCCATTGAAATCTTTCTAGTATAAAATGTCGTTAATTAACACAAAAGGGGCTGATTGCAAGCGATAATACCTTAGCTTTTCTTGATCTAAGGTGGCTGGACATTGACTGGTTTTCAAAAAATGGATCATATCCTGTAACCAGCTTGTTGTTCCATCATTGTTTCCAGTAGCACCAATCAACAAAATAGCATTTTCTTGCTCCTCAAGCTCCGAAATATCTTTATCAACAATTTGTTCACACAATCCCTTTCCTCGAACCAACTTGGTTATCTGGATCTCTATGTCATACTCCATGATGCGGGTGATCCAACCAGCGGGCTTCTCATTCAAGTCTTTACTCAAGAGGAACTCTTTGACACTTGGATGCGTGACACGCGAAATGACCTTGTTATGTGTCAATAAGTACCTGAATTTTTTAAAGCTTTTCACGATAGCAAGTACATGTTTTTTAACAAAATTGTACCTTTGCTCATATTCTTCTAGTCCTTTGTTGAAGAATACGATTGGCTATTCCAATCCCTCTGCATTTTTCTATACTAACATAGCTAAAATCACATCATGACCACCATATGCATAAAGAATGAAATCCTTACCAAAATCAGGATTGATTAGAACGGGTGTTGCTGCCAATGCATCTTTAATGGCCTGAAAATTCTCTTTGGCTTGCTTTGTCCATGCAAAAACTGCATTCTTTTTAAGCATGGCCGTTAATGGCTTGAGAAGAGTTGCGATGTTAGGCAAAAATCTCCGTACAAAATTAATGCGGCCAATGAAACTTTGAAGGCCTTTTTTGTGTTGTGGTAGAGGCAGCTCCAGAATTGTTGCAACTCATTCAGGGTCTACTGTGATGCCTGACTTAGATACAATGTATCCAAGTAATTTACCCTCATGCACAGAAAAAATACTCTTTTTGGGATTTAATAAGATGCCAAACTTTCTGCAGCGCTCAAAAATCTGTCTCAGGTGATCAATATGATTTGCTATTGTTTTTGAATAAATAGTGACATCGTCTAGATAAACTAAGACAATTATATACATTAGATTATTAAATGCCATTTCCATGGCTTTCTGAAAGGTTGCTCCAGCATTAGACAATCCGAATGGCATTCTTTTGTACGCCATTGTTCTCCATTTTGTTGTAAACGCTGTCTTAAATTGATCTTCCTCCTACATCAGGATTTGATTATAACCCAAGTATCCATCCAGCAAAGAAAACCTTTCAGCCACTGATACACACTATAATATATGTTCCATGGATGGAAGTGGGTGTCTATCCTTCAGCGAGACTCTATTCAAGTCTCTAAAATCCATGCACATCCGTAACTCCCCATTTTTCTTCCTTACCGGAACAAAGTTAGCAATCCAGCTCGTGTGTTTGATAGGGAAAATTATCTTACTTTCAATCAACCTAAACACTTCCTTTTGCATCAAAGGTTCCAGCTTAGGATTGATCCGCCTTTGCTTTTGTTGAACTAGTTTAGCTGCTAGTTCCAACTCTATTGTATGCTGTGCAAGTCCTAGATCGAATCCCTTTAAGTCATTGTATTGCCAAGCAAAGACATTGCAAAATTCTTGGAACAAATGAAGAAAAGCCTCCTTTTCTTCAGCTGAATTCACTTTGCTAAATTTTAGGCATTTACCCGGTGCAATTTCCAGATCTGCATACTGGTTCTCTTTGACCAGCAAGTTGGCTTTTCTAGGTTTCAGCTGATCATCTGAATTAAAAATGCTTTCCAGCGTTACTAAACCCCTTGGCAACTTGTTGTTTTTTAGTTGTATCACCTGATCGCCATACTGACCTTTATATCTCTGCTGGTTAGAACTGGCAAAAATGTCTTCTTCTAGCAAAAATTGCAGAATTTGTTCATTGCTGGTAAAAACTTGCCAACTAACATCATTATTAGGAATGGAAGGCCTGGTAATAACTCTAATATGCTGCTGATCAGTATGCGCTGAAACACTTTTAACAATATCATACTGAGCTCCTACAGCTACCAGTCTGTCAACGTGCTGGTTTTCTTTTCTAGGCACAACCAGTATATTAAATGCATCAAAATTTTCAAGTAAATCCCAAACACGATGTCTATAAGATTTTAAAATGTCATTTTTTGCAGCATTCAGACATCTGATTTGATTTACTACTAGTTCACTATCACCATACACTCTCAAGCACTTAATACCGCATTTTCTTGCCCATTCTAATCCCTGAATTAACCCTTCGTACTCTGTTGTATTATTGGTACAAGAAAAATTGAATCTAAAAGCGACATAGTACCTATCATTATCGAGTGAAACCAGCACGACGCCTCCACCAGCACCTTGTTTACCTCTTGAACCATTGAAAAGCATGCTCCATAGCTGATCTTGGGATTCTCCCAACTAATTGGCGGGTTTGACCAGATTGGGAACAACTTCACTTAGTTCATGTATAATATAGGTCCCTAAGTCAACATTTGCCATATGGTAAAACTGGTTTTCATAGGTCTAACTTGATGCCCATTCGTCAAGAATAATATCTGGGACATCATCTAGCTGGGTTCGACTTTCAGCAGCTGTATGACACTCTGCTTGGTCAAATGCAAGCAGGTTCGCATTGATAGCACTAGGAACATAAGGCTCTATGTGGTTTTTTGCAAGTAACTCAGATTTAATCGTCACTTTTGTGCCATATCTAGTCCTAAAAAGCATGTGAGACCAGTCGAATGACAGGTAACCACCAATCTTTGCTGTGAAATCTCTAGACAAACAAATAGCAAAGTATGGAGGTAAATCTATAACATAGATATCCTGCTGAATGAAAAAATTAGGACAGGCATGAAGGGTGACACTTGTGTCTCTAATCACGCCTATAGTACCCACGGATTTCCCATCAAGCTGCACAACACCCTTTTCAATGGGTTGGTATTTTAGTCCCAACTAGTCAGCTATCTTTTTTGGCATGACTGAGCTTGTAGCTCCACTATCTACTATATAGTTATGGACTAGTTTATCGCCAATGATCAAGAAAAGATAGAAAGGAGGCGATTTTATTACCTTATTTGGCTCCTTGGCAATTTTATCGCTTTCCTCCTCCTTTTCGTCAGCGCTGGTTAACACCACTCTTGCTAGTTCATCCATCACCCTTGCGGGATTTGCTTCATCTAAGAGAGCCTTTTGCAAGATATCTGCTTGACCAGGGATGGCCAAAGTCTCCCACATTGACATGGACACGTTCATCTTCTTCATGTTCTCCACAATATTAAATGGCATAGCAAAGTGTGATTTCTGATGTGCTTTAACAACACCATGCTCCGTTGGCCTGTGAACAGTTTCCTTGGTGACAGGAACGTAAGTGTCTCCCACTGCATTTGTGGCACTTGATGATGGCTCAACAGTATCAGGTAGTTTACCCTTATTTGTTGTTTGCTCTGTTTCAAGGGCTCTTTTCTTAGCTTGGGTATTTGCTGATATTGGTGAGTCATTATTGACTGCACAAAACTCATCTTTTTGCCAATTAAGGAAACCGATTTCAGGAGTAGGTGCATCATGCTGCTGTTCAGGTGCATCATAAGTGGCATTTTGCTGTCCTGCCACCGTATTTTGTACCATTAATGCCTGATTTATAACTCCATTTGTGCATGTGGCCTAATTATGCTGTTCACTATAGGGGTAACACCATTCAAAATCCGCTGCAAGGTTATTTTGCATGGGGACTATGTCTCTTATTGGATTTGCAACATTAAGAGGGGCCGGGTTATAAGGTCAGAAAGGCCTTTGATTGATACTTTGCCTATAACCCATTGCATTACCTTGAAACGATTGTCTATTTCCTTGGGCCTGACTTTGATTTTATTGCTGGTAAGGCGGGTTTGCGACTGGATTCAACTGTTGGTAAGGTGGCCTAGGCTGGAACTATTGTTTTTTAAGATTAACCAGCTTATTACTACAAGTTTGCATCATGTTTTCGATCTTGAGCTAACTATTTTTTATCTGTTGCAGCTCTTGTGAAGGGCCTGCAATACCTGAAGGGCCTGCCATGCTATTTTATTGGCTGGGAACAACAGGTAACTGGCTAAATGGCGGAATTGTCAATGGTATATTTGGGTGAATGTCCAAAAAAATGGGCATTGGAGGCCTAGGGGCTATTTTACCAGCCTGGATAAGACTGTTTTCAGCTCTAATGGCGATATCATAAGCTTGAGGCAGCGAAACACCTCCCATAGATTGAATCATTACTGATATATCGCTATTTAAGCTTCTTAAATAATAAAGAAAAGCGTGATCAACCGAAGGTCTTACCGTAATGGGTATTCTAGTTTAGGTTCTTTGAAACCGGTTGTTGAAATCCATCATTTGCTCTTGTAGTGCCCACTTTATAGTTGTGAGCTGCTCTACCAGCGACAAGAAGTCGGATTTGTCCTCAAAATGCTTTATCAAAGCGTCACCCAAAGCATCCCATGAGCCTATGGAGCCAACAGTTAGACTTCTGAACCATTGTAGTGCTTTCCCTTTTAAAGATGCTGCCAACAACTTAGTAGCCACATCCTCCTCTGTAACATGATGTACGTTGCACAAAGTAGCAACATCCCTTATGTGCTCATAAGCTGTAGTTTGGTTTTCTCCAGTAAAATCTGGGAGACTCTTCAATGCTACAAGTGGTATGTCATGATGTTGGGTGAAATTCAAGGGATTCCCTTGATTAAAAGGCACAAAAGCAAATTGCCTCACCATTGGTGGAGGTTGCTGTACAGGCTGCTACACTGGTTGTCGCTGTACAGGTTGTTGTTGAGCAGGAACACTCTATTGAAAGCTTGTATTTGTTGTACTAGCTGGTATAAAACTAGTGTTTGCTGAATTTTTAGCAGAGTCAATAGGTATGTCAAATGATTTAGCACTAACTGATGGACTTGCTGAATGCCTAACTTTCCATTGACGTGTTCTGCAGTATACACGAAGACCAGAGGCTGAAAGTTTCCTTCTTGATGCTGGCTTCGTTCTAGCAAGACTCCTTCCACGCCTTTTTGGAGTTTTTAGCTGCAGATATTCAAAAGAACTAGAACTTCATGTTTGTATCTTTCTCATAAATTCATCATTTCCTGCTGGCTGGTTGAAAGAGATAGTCTTCAGCTATACCAACACAATTGCAAAATGTATGAGGGAGTCCCACCGGGCGTGCCAAAACTGTTAAGTTTTAGGATTTGCACCCTTTACTGAACTGGAAAATGTTCAGTAACCCTTACTTAACATGGGATTCACTTCACTATATGAGACTGGACAGTGAGATGAAACCTCCGGATTCTAGGCCGGCTCCTATTGAATCTCTCAGTGATAACCTCTTAAAACTTAAAAAAAACTTGAGGGAAAAGGGGGGGAGAAGTTACTGAAAACCAAAACCTAAACCTTAAGTCTAAACTAAGAAAGTGATACACCAAAGAGGGATATGGAAATGTAACCCACATGTAATAGAGAGGATAATATAGCTTTATGAAACACAGATGAAGCACAACTTCCTGTAAAGGCTTGCACAAATGATTTATAATAGGGTTTTCCACTGAAACC
Organism: Cupressus sempervirens; assembly: GCA_028749045.1. Taxonomy (NCBI): domain Eukaryota; kingdom Viridiplantae; phylum Streptophyta; class Pinopsida; order Cupressales; family Cupressaceae; genus Cupressus; species Cupressus sempervirens. The sequence continues at coordinate 597,050,770 of CM053791.1, read as the reverse complement.
ACAAAGAGAAAGATAAACTAATGCCTCCCTTTGACCAATTTCACCTAAAAACACATGTTATAACTTGCAAACAAACTTACTGTTCTACACAAAGGTGCTAAAATGAGACAGAAAACAAGGAATAATGAAACATTCACAAGTTAACCTATCCAATCATTTAAAATGCACATAGAAATTGTAGAAAGGAAAAGGGCTCACTGATAACTTCACCAAGCATAATCACACTGCTGCAACCTGTTTTATATCTCTAGAAATGAATTACAGACTCTGTAGAATGAAGTCCAAGACTTAGAGAATAGCCACAAAACTTCCATCCACACAAATCAGAACCCCTACAAATGAGCCTTCAACTCATACTTATGCACCAAAATACCCAACTGCATTTAGAAAGTCATAAATGCTGGGTTGGATTCAACTCCAAAGGCCAACTTGAGTCCTTGACAAGACTTCAAAAATGTGTACAAAATAGCCCAAAGGGCATGGTCTGATAAAATCACCAACTACCCCTCATAAATGTAGCCCAAAACTCTTGCCAGACTCCAAAAACAATAATTTCCTCCCCTCAAGTCTTATCATACATGATTGAACACTTAATCATAATGATCTGCAAATTATTTGTCTCTCAACCCTTTTAAAAGGAAAATAAACATTTATTTCCTATTATGATACTTATTAAATGATATTCATTAAATGATTTATATCTTAAAAGTACAATATAAAGCATCTAATATCTATCATTTAATAACTTTTATAATATGGTTTATCCTTTCTTATTTTAATAAGTATTAGTTATTTTTTAATATAAAACATTAAGTAATAAGAATCAATTACTTAATATTTCAATAAAATAGCTAATATTTATGAAAATAGCAAAAAAGAATAAATTATATTATAAAAGAAACCAATGAAGGAAATGCATATTTAACCTTCTAAAAGAATTAAACAAAACAAAAACTTTGCAAAAAAGAAATATAATATAATGTCGATTTAGGGGAAGAAAGACTTGGGCGACAACTTGTGACCATTGAGAAATTAAAACAAGGCAAAAAAAAACTCCTCCCATAACAAATATAAACATAAACATTTCTCAAGGGAAATGAGATCCCATCGAATACCTGCGGACTTCAAAACTTAATTGAAAGGAATTTGGGGCAGAATGGATAGAATACCCTAATCATTCCTTCATTTTATCATTTTGCATTTGAAGCCGAAGATGAAGAATGAGGGAGAAACAAGGGTTTCTTGATAAAGTTTGTAGGTTCGGCATTCACATCTGTGCCTTGGATGAGTTACTGTTGTTGGTAACCAATTCTGTATGGCCGACCGCTGTTGTAGACATCACTCCCTTTTGGCTGCAGTCGCTTTCTTCTTTTTTACTTCTATGGCCAAGTATAGACTACATTTTTATGAGCTTGGGGACACCATAGATTTTTCTTTGGCAGCAGATTTTCTTCTATTGGCGACATGGCCTCCGTTAAAGCTTTCATTTGCATGTGGAGGTAAGAACTTAACTTCGTCGAATCCATGAAAGATAGATAAATTATCACCTATTACTATCACTAAGATTCCTATAACTTGTATTTGAGATTTCTTCTCTTCTCAACGTGAAAACCTGATGCATTGAAGGTTTGTCCACTGCTTGGGAGAATGTTTTCCATGTTATACATCTGTAGGTTGCATTTTGAGAACCCGAATGGGGTTTCTTTGCTTTTGCAAAGGCATTTAGACATCTAATTTTGTATTAACTTCTTTAGAACTGCACCTTTTCACTTCTTTCTTTAGAATATATTTTCTTTCTAGTTCGTTCCCTAAAAAAAAAAAAAAGAGAAACAACCACCATGTGGAGATGCAGTTGCAAAATATATTGTTTCATTTGCTGAGCCTCTTTGCAGGGTTTTATTGGTTTTTATAGCGACTGGTTCTTTGTATTGCTTGCTGTTGTAACATTTTGCTGGTTAAAACATTCTCATAGAGCCATCAGCCGTAGATATGTGGCTTTGGTATGAAACCCTTGCTGTGATTTGGCTTCCTTTACTGCTGTTGCCGCCATTGGTAGTACTGGAATCTGTATTGTGTGTGCTCCACACATACTACTGTAGGTGTATGTTTCAGCATTTATCATTTTTATAAAGGTTGTGCTGATTGATACATATTTTTATAACATATTTATTTTTACTGCGAGGCCATTTTCCAATAGCAAACATTGAATCTTGCCTTTGACAACCAAGATACCTCCAGAGTTAGAAGCACGATGTCACCAATATAAAGGATGTGTAGGAACAGAGACATTGCATGATGTCATTCTCAGAGTTAACTTGTAGAATCAGTAATGATGTGATAAGATCATATGCATTTCTCCTAGTCATGTTTGGCATATAAAAGCAATCTCTCGGCATGCCCCCCCCCTGTATTTTATGTTGAAGACATGGCATCATTTGTTTGCTTAGCTTTTATTACCCTTTTAAATGCCAAACATTTTGTTTTGATATGGATAATAACTGTATATGCTCTCAGTGTCCATTTCTGTATATAAAACAATCATTCTTGCTATTATATCACTGCTTTGTCCTTTGATATGTATGTTTAAAAGATGCAAACAACATTCCTCGGTATCCCTATTTGCTTGTTGCACATGTTCATAAATAACTTCATAATACAGATTTGTTAGTCTGTTCATCTTCTCTATCTCGTAGCATATCTTATGAGGTTCGAGCACGGGCTCGTGACACTCACGAATAGTTTTATTTCTTTCAGCATTAAATGCCAACATCACTGCTTGTTTTCTTTCATGACGGGATGCATTGACAGGTAGAATATGCAGTCGTAGAGATATGTAGTCATTGCTTAGATCCCTCGGAATCTAACATCAGTTGCCTTATGTTTTTTGCAGCTGCTGGGGACCATGGAGCTCAGAGCTGGACAAGTGCGACAGGAAATGAAACCATAACCAGTCAAAGCAACAGGGAATGACTGGTTATCTCTATTCTTATTTCTTTCATGTATATATTTATCTGTTAGCGTGTTTCTTGATGAAAGAAAATTAATCAGTTATCCTCACGGCTTGTGTGAGATTTTGTCCATTCAGCACATTAATTCATTTCATGTTGTAAAAAATGAAAAAAATGTACATATCGGTGATGATCTATACAGTGAACATTGCATCTCTTTTGCACATGGTTTCATAAATGATTGCAAAATGATAAAAATGAATAGAAAATGAATACTTTCTTTTGCAATGTTTTCTGTGACGTCACTTTAAATAAAAATTCAGCATGTGTGAAATTTTGGTAACAGTTCAAAAAAATAATTTTTTATTTTTATAAACAATTCAATTTTATTTTTCCCATATTAGAAATGGGATATAAGCCAATTTATACAAGCTGTTTGCTATTTAGTCACCACAAAATGACACAAACAGATAAATGAAGGTCGATGATGAAGAACAATTGCAATTTTTTTCTTTTAAATTTAATTATATTTTTCACAATCTGATAATTATACGGCTGATTAATTTAAGGTTCGAAACTCTACGAGCGAAATTACCTCCCACCCAAGTCACTTTTTAAAATCTTAAAAAAGCAGTCCATAGGGTTCACCATGAACTGTTTTGTGGTCACATGGTTACTCCGTTGCATTGACGGCGAGCAAGACCGTCAGCGGTTTTGAAAGAGACGCAAGAGATAAACAAGAACACAAAAGAGAATCATAGATTTATTTCTTCCCTACTGGTTCGTTGTCGTCTGCTTTTTCTTCAACGGAAATAAAACACAACGGTAATGGCAACAACCCATTTCCTTCAGTCCAATGTCTTTGTATCTTCTATAACATGTCCACATTCACCAATCAGCACACCGCGGCTTAGGCATGTTACCCTAAAATTTAATGCATGCCCAACTCGAGTATCAACAACAAAGGAAAAACAGCCTCTAGCTACATGGCAAGCACGAACAATTCAAGGAAAAAGCAATTCATTTCAATGTTATGCTAGTTATTCCAGCAATGGAGGTAACTTCCAGATATCGATTCTAAATGTTTGCAATTTTAATTACGTGGGCTCTAGTAGCTTCTCTGTTTTTTAATTGGGTATGCAACATATTTTTTAACAAGATTTGCGCTACCGATTCGAAAATAGCAATATCATTTGTGCATGATAGGCTTTGGTGTTTAGGTCTACAAATCTTTTCCTGTACGCTTTTAGGTTCCTTTAAGTGCTGTTTGATTGTATAATCTGGACAGAGATTTATATGTGGCTAAGTAGAAGCCCTGGATCAAGTAGGAACTAAAAACGTTTTCCCTTGTTCATAATGGATCATAGCAACAGAGAAACTACTTTATCTTTAATCTTTTATTGCCATTATTCAGATATCCAGTGAACATTTTTGTTGATTCACTGCAATGTAGACATAATACATAGCTGGAAGAGAGATATTTTTAGTATAACATGGTGATTTTTTTCTTTCTCCTTTATTTTATCTTTAGTTATTTTTAATTATTGTTAATTTTGAGCTGGTGAGGCTCGGGTTTCAAACCCAGCTCAGGCTCAGCTGGTGGATTTCTCGAACAGGGGATACACATAGCTTGCCATTGCAGGTTATACCCCATTGCGGGCTGACTCTTTTTATCACTGTAAACAGTGAAATTCCAATGGTCTAAAATACGGTATATCTAATCTGCTTTCTGCCAAGAGGATTTACCTTATTCAATTGGTGAGGTCACCAATAATGCTTAGATTCTAGGAGAGATTAATCTGTTTGCAAGCTCAGACAACATTTTTAGGAATGAAACAAAATTTCTACTAAATTTATATGGAGGTTATTCTGCTAATGTTCTTCTCATTACTTTAATCTTGCCTTGACATTCTTGGGTTCACTTCTGCTGACCTCTGCACTCTATGCAAATAGCTTTGAATACTGCTGAATAATTAATTCTGCACAAAATGTAAAAAATAAAATTGTTCGCATTTTAATTTGCCCTTTTCAGTGCAACATAAATCAGAGCAGTGTGTAAGGTAAAACCTTTCTTCGAGTTGTGATGGGAATTTTCTTTTTGAAAAGACTTGAGGAAACGATATGTTTCTTTTCTTTGAAATTTGTAAAATCCCAGAATTAGCCAGGATGTAAGTTGCAATACAAACAAACGTAAAATGAAAACCTTTTATTATTGTTTCAGGGTGGTGTACCTTTTTATTTAAGACTTCTGCACTAGGCAAGAGCTTTTATGTTTTCTATCTACTGTAGAAAAGTATGTAAACAAGTAATTAACATTTGTACTTTTCAGCTAAATGCAGAGACTGAAAATCACAAATAGAATATGATTGGCTAAATTAAAGACACAAATAGCTCTGCATCAAATACAAAGAGTCGCATAAAAAATACAAAACTTCCTCTACAAAAACTGCAAGATTTATTACTAGATTTTACTTAACTCACAAGACAATTGAACATAATAAGCCGAAGACTCTTTGAACACTAGGCATACAAATTAATATTGAAAACTTAAGTGCAAATGATAAGTATCCATTTTTTAGGGGCAGCAGGGGGTGGCTATTTTAAAAGTAAGAAAATTCAAAAGATAGGTACTTTCAAATATTCATATGATGATATTGATAAGGCATCCATCAGATGCATTATAGAACCTTAATATGTAACGTTGTAGTTGAATTGAAATTTTGTTTGAGAGTTGACCAACCTTGGCCAATTCCAATTTGCATATATATTGTATAGCATTTACAGCAAAATGCACAAAGGCTGCAAGTCTTCGACTACAAAATGACAAAAGCACATGCAATATGTGTTTACCGCATAGGTTAATTAAGAAATGCAAACAGATAATGAACACGAACAGCAGAACTCTTTAGATTATTCGCATATGCCAGAACATTACATTACGCTTCATAAGATGCTTTACAATGATCCTAGACGGGGTATAAATACTTTCCGCCGAACCTTCCCGAAGGAGTCTGTCGGCTACAAAACATTATGTCGGCTACAAAATCTTTACCGACAACGTCGGCTACATAATACAAAACCACCGACAACAATCAAGTCGGCTGACATAGTTTCTACCGACAACATCGTCCCCCCCAAAAGAAAAAGTCGTCTCTAGACGACAATTACAAAATCTCCGAGACAAATTAACAAACAAAATACATTAACGGACTGATTACAACAAGATAAATCTGCTTCTGACCGCACAGGAAGAAAAGAATGCATCGCACCATAAAATTACTTGAAGGGTGCCGATAGCAAGGAAATAAGCTAGATGTGCGACGACTGCAAGCACAGTGGGCGACGGAGGTGACATAGAACAGATATAAGGCGTGGCATGACAAACTCAATAGGTTTCAGCCAGGGCAGTTGGTACTCAAGTACGACGGTTGGAATGAAATCAAATTGGAAAGGTTTAAGGCAAGATGGGTTGGACCATATCAGATCAGGGAGGTCGGTGACAATCAAGTGATAAAGTTGGGAACGTTGGACGGGCAAGATTTACCTCACGCAGTCAACGGATCCTACTGTGCCAAGAAGATGCCGTCGCCATCACTGTTGCAGAATGATCAGATGATTCCCTTGTTGTCATTGCAGAACGGCAACGCCTCGAGGCAAAATTAAGGTGCTGCAATTTTTTAATTGTTAACAGAAAAAAGAGAAAAAAAAAGAGAAGAAAGTATCCGCGGGCTCATCCCGCGGATTGCACTTTGCGGGAAGGATGTCCCGCGGGCATTTCCCCGCAGGGTGTCCGTGGACCCTTCCTGCGGGCTCCGTCAGTGGATGTCCCCACGGGCTCCTGCGGAGACCTTTCCCTCCTGTGTGTCTTTTTCGCGGATCTTTTTTTCTCTCCCGCGGACTCTGTCTTCTCCGCGTAGTTCTAATTCTTTTCCGCGGCTTGTTCCCTTCCTCGCGTGGTGCCTTGGTCTTTCGCAGAGTTCTTTCCCGCGTTTAAACCTTTGATTGGAGATCAATAAACAAACGATTGATATGCGGAGTGAGTAAAATTTATAGGCAGAGTACCTTTCGGGGCCGGAGCTTGTTAAAGGAGTAGCAACGAGAAGATCTTCTACTTCTGCTGCCACTCAGATTGGGTTTCATGCAGCAATCATAGGGAGAGTAAGTCTTTCCGTGGAGACTTTCTCCCAGCCGTCCGGGGATGTCCCGGTTTCCCCTTCTTGCGTTGAGACTCCTTTTCCGCGGGTTGTATGCAAATGCTAGCTACGATTGGGTGGATGCCGCCTCCGTTAGGGTCCACGGCTCCAGTGTTTTGAAACTTTTCTTCCATGGACGCTTTCCCATGCAGGATATTGAAGTCTTCTTCTTCTGCGGTGCGTATTCATCTGAAGGAATTTGTGGTAGATTGCAGAGGAGCTATTAAAAGAAAAAAAAAAAAAAGGTCGACAGATTGAAGCAGTTCGGAATGAGTAACTAATGATGCCAAAGGAAAGGGGAAACATCAGTGGTTGCTAGAACGAGTGGAGAAGCGGCAGAAAACGACAGAAATGGTGTGTTCCATGGACTTTTCTGTGGGTTTCGGAGTGCTAAGAGCGCATGCCCCAGGACCCCGCCGGGGGTGTTGCCCCCTGGACCCCCAGTCGTTGTGGATATTAGTCGTGGGAAGTGTGACTAGTTGAGAAGACTTGAAGTTGCTTCAGGCATGGAGTGTCTGTGTACCAGAGGCACTGGGAGTAGGTGTTGGCCAAGAGGCTGTCTTGGTGGATGCATAGAGAGCTCGGGAGGAGCTGATCATCCAGTTGGAGGCAGTGCAGCGACACTTGAAAACAGAGAAAGCAGCACAGGTGGCTATCAAGGTCAGCTTGATTAAGGAGGCAGTATTGTGTTAGCAGAGGCTATAGGCACGGGACGAAGGTGAAAGTGATGTGTCAGAAGCAGATTTATCTTGTTGTAATCAGTTCGTTAATGTATTTTGTTTGTTAATTTGTCTTAGATATTTTGTAATTGTCGTCTAGAGACGACTTTTTCATTTGGGGGGGATGATGTCGTCGGTAGAAACTGTGTCAGTCGACTTGATTGTCGTCGGTGTTCTTGTATTTTGTAGCCGACATTGTCGGTAAAGATTTTGTAGCCGATGGGTAAATAGTTTGTAGCAAGCATAATGTTTTGTAGCCGACGGACTCCTTCGGGAAGGTTCGGCGGAAAGTATTTATACCCCGTTTGGGATCATTGTAAAGCATCTTATGAAGCATAATGTAATGTTCTGGCATATGTGAATAATCTAAAGAGTTTTTCTGTTTGTGTTCATTATCTGTGTGCATTTCTTAATTAACCTATGCGGTAAACAATATGTCGTTGCCTTAAATTAGCATTTGCTAACATTTTGTTGTCCAATTCCAAGACTAAGTGACTGGCACTACGAGGGACCGTCTTATCCAATGGAACCCAATGGGTCCCTCTTGTGTCTCCTCATCAATTTGTCTAACATCTTTAAGATCAATACCCAATGCGTGGTTTGAATTTGACCATACTCATGACTTTGTTGATCTTGAAGTTGCAAAATAGCACACACAACCACTAACCTTTACAATTATTGAGAAGCGAGCCTATTTCCTCTCGATTGATTATTAGTTGTAAGTGGAGTTGAGGGGCAGGGCCTCTCATAGGGTTCATCCCTAGTGGGGTCAAAGAGAACACCCCTCATGGGAGTCCAGAGGTGGTGGAATTCTTTTGCCTTCTTTTCACTGACATTTTTTTTTTTCACAACTGTTCTCTTGCATTGTCTTGTTCACAATATGGATAACGGAAGTTTGATGCTCTTTTGTCTTATTCTCATTCTCATTGCCATTCATTTCTTTTCTTACAACTATCCTCCTTTGTGTTTTCTTATGCACAATATGGAAAATGGTAGAAGCGTTTCTTTTTAGTATTTGGTTTAGTGTCAATTTTTTTAGCTTTAAATTTGGTATAAAGGGGTGTGGGGGTACTTGTGGCCCCCCATCCTTGTTTTTGGTTATTTGTTTTGAATTGCATTTATGTTGATTGGTTTATAAGTGTCTTCAAGACAATGAGGGAATGCTTGGATTGTCTTGAGTATGGATAGCTATCCCTTGTCATTCCCTGGTATTTCCTGTCCAACAATGTGGCCGTTGAAATGTTTTTGATTTTTTATGAATTTGAGTATGGGTTGGGGATATTTCCTACAATACCTGCACCCCTGAAACACTCCCTACAGGGGGTGTGGTCAATTTTTTTAAGGTACTTGTCCCCAGGTAACTTAATCTAGTATACTCCTTGGCGCACACTGACATATACCATGGCAGACTTTATGTTTTATTGAAAAATGTTTCTGATTCTTACAATTTGCACACTTGCCAATAGGCTTGTAGATTTTGTATCAATGTTCAGGGGTGTGGGCCTATGTATGCTGACTGGAGCCTTTACCTTTTTGAAAACATGTTCAACTTTATATAGATCTGCTTGCAAATTTTTAACATAACACAACAAATGACTCCCTGTCTATATGGTGTGTGCCAATGCATAGGACTGCACTTGCCTTCAACAGAAACCTGTCCTTCCCTTATGTAGTGTGTGCCATTACACTCCTTGGCATGTTTTATGAAAGTTTGCTCTGTAACTTATGGGGCATGTGCTAATTTATTGCGTCTAATGATTTCAAAAAATTCAAACTTGTTGCATGCTCCACTTCATTGAGAAATGCATGTTCATCTCTTGACAAATACTTGCAATGTCTTCGTTTTTCAGACTCAATCCTTTGCAAATTCATTTGAAAATTATTTTTGTTGACTTCACAAAGACTTGGGCTAGAGATGACAAAAGAGACATGGATAACCATGACTGAGATTTGAAACAAGACTCTTATCTGAAGAAATAACAAGATTGTAGCTTTAAATGTGACTCAATGTGAAAAATTTCTTACAAGTACAAGAAAACTCAAATAACAATTTCAAGGGCGATGATCTACGAGGTTGATTCCATAATATATTTTTGGTGATTATAAATACCTGCAAACTCTGTGTTTCAGCTATTAGTGGCTTATTCAACAGAGTTCTTGTTGAAAACTAGACCAAAGGTAGGATTTCATTCCCTAGGTAATGCCCAAAGTGAGTAATCATTTAGTTTGGGAGGGAAGCAGCCAACATATCTTGGTGTTTGTGTGTTGGAAGTATGTTTGAGCGGTTTCCTACATAAATCTATCTCAAAATTGAGGACAAGTAAGGGATTGCACTTAGGGTGAAGCCTTGATTGATAAGGAGATTAACAATGAGCTACTTGTGTAATGTTCACATTTAAATGCTAGGTCGGCAGAGCCATCAATTTGAATTTTAATAAATTAAATGTTAAAGATTAAATTATTAATAAATGGAATCATTAAATAATAGTGTAACATGAGCACTTGGGGACGTCAGCACAAGTTTTTGGGACCAGGAAAAAAGGATTTTAATTTTGGGATGGTGTTGATGTTATAAAGCGGAATAGTATAACATGCAATAAAAGGAAAACCAAAAAAACATACAAACAGATAACATCCTGGGAAAACCCTCCTTCTCAAGGGAAATCCCCAGCCACACCAAAAAATAGATCCTTGTATTGAGAGCTCAAACTCTGAGTATCTCACAGATACTTTTACAATCAGACGTTTGCTTGAAGTATCTTACAGATACTTTTACAAATGATTAACACATCAAATGATCACACACAGGTCATTCACAAAATGTCTGTAGCAGATGTGAAGATTAATCACAGAATTGCACTTTAATCAGCACAACACTATATACAGCAACAGTGAATACTAGCTTTGTCTTTTCCAAAACATAATCATTTCACAATGATCACACCTAATAACCATACACTGGACTTGTATAGCAAAACAGTCATCAGGAAAACACACAGATGGTAATTATCACACCATATATCATTATTCAAGGGCTGCTACAAATATTTCACACATAATATTACCTTGCTTAAGATTATCAACACCGGATACACTTCACGAGAGCACATCAAAGCGTTGCTACAGGATATCAAGAGACCATACACAGATGTAACGAAGTTGAATGGAATAGGAAGAATAAATACAAGTTTATTCTCTGCTGCTTCGAAAATTAGACAAAACACAATCAATTCACCCAATATAGGATAGACTAAGCAGCTAGCAAGAAAGAATAAAAAATGCCCTAAGATGAATCGATGCACACACCACACAAATAGATGACAGTAACAATTGTAGTAAATGCATTGAAGAGACATGAGAAGACCAACAGGTGAGAGGAGTGAACTGGCATCACATAAACACAAATGACACTTGAAAAACAATAAATGCCAGCACAGGATGCAGGCAAGGCTCAGTGAGCATCCACGATGCCACATCATCACCAGAATATACACCGCTGCCTAGTTATTTTTGAACAGGCAATATTGGCAATAATAAGAGGAAACAAAATCTATCTCACTACTACAAAACTCAGCACTCCTTACCAAGAGAGAGATCTTCAGCATGTCATCTTGTGACAAGTGTACATAGCTGCAATAAAAAAATAATGTCAACAAAAATCTCATCATGGATTTTCTCAATATAAAATTGTTATCTCAGCATAACAGCATTCACCATAGCTACCCGTAGAGGGTGAAATAGAAAAAACGTGAAACTAAGTCATGGAGTCTCACACGACTTCCACCATGGCTACTCCTAGAGGGTGGAACAAAGGCTTTCAGCTCAAACTTCTCTCGCAAAGAGGAATGCATTAGCAAGGGATTTCACCTTGAACTTCTCTCACAGAGAAGAACACATTAACAAGGGATTTTACATCGAACTTCTCTCATAGAGAAGAACTCATTAGCAAGGGATTTCACCTCAAACTTCTCTCACGGAGAAGAACTCATTAACAAGAGATTGCACCTCGAACTTCTCCTTCACAGAGAAGAACTCATTAACAAGGGATTGCAACTCAAACTTCTTTATCTTAGAGAAAAACTCATTAAAGCACATAAAAAGATCATTTGAATATAGAGACTCCCTCTCAATAGGGGCAACGCGCTCAAGCTTAGATTGTCACAATAAAAGAGCTGATTCTAAATTTGACCAAACAAGGAGCTTCAACAATCATAATGTCACATGAGCTTGTTGATCCTCAACAAAAGGATTTGACACTCTCCCTCTGCCACTCAAGCTACCTCTGAATTTGATTTTAGCAGCTGAATAGTCTTCCTTTGAATGTCATTTCTTCCTCTTCGAAGAAACAAATCATAATGACAAACTGTATAGGTTCTTCCTCTTTAATGATGTTGCATGACATCAATTCAGTCCCATGACTGCAAGAAGCGTCCCAATGTTCTTTTCTACAGCCTGCATGTTTTTGCATGTGATCTCTCATTGATCCCATTGCTTCTTGATCCTCCTGGAAGCATTTTAGAGAGATTAGTATAAGTATATAAAATGAAACATTTAATGAAGAGAAATATACAGATCAATGCTAAAAGCATACAAGATTCACTATTCCCAGTGATATAACATAAATTAATATTAATTCCATTATTTGAATGTACAAACATAAAATACTTATCTCCTTATTGTTGAAATGTCCTTTCAGATTTTGATCTCCACATCTTTCCCTGCTATCAACAACTTGTTTTCTTTCACCATACCAATACTATAAAGGTCCCCTGCATGGTTATCTCCATGAGTCGTTGGGAATGGAATGCTAAGTGTTTGTTGATGATCATTGAGCACTCATCACAACCTCTGATATAATTGAGATCAGGTATGTTATACACTTCTGCCACCTAAACACTACTTGAATGAATCTGGTTTTTGAATCTTTACACAGATCTGCTTTGATACCATGTTGATGTTTTGAACGAGAATAGCAGAACATGTAGTAAACATAAAACCAAAAAAACATAGGAACAGATGACACAATTAGTTATCCTGGAAAACCCTCCTACTCGAGGGAAAAACTCAGCTGCATCGAAAAATCGATCCTTTTATTGAGAGCTCAAACTCTGAGTATCTCATAGAGACTTTTACAATTAGAATTTTGCTTCAAGTTGTTAAGGTTGTAGCTTCAGTCAGATTGAATTGACCTGGAAATAATTTTTTAATGATTATTGATAAATCATCATTTAGACAAATACTCTTATATATATATATATATATATATATATATATATATGTATATATTATTGTTAATATATTATCTAATGATGATTAGCCATAAAGACATGTCTCCTCTCATATTTATAAGTCATTCAAATCTGCATATTGGAACAAACCAATATGATGGCAGTGTTATTACATTTGTAGGTATCAGAGCCAAACTGCGAATGTAAGGAAGCAACTTGTTATTCATGAACTTTAATTAAAAATATCTTGTATCTTCTTTTACCATAGATGTTTTTAAGGGATGGGCCGAGTATCTGCAAATTCATAAATAAATGTGGAACTTCTGTCAATAAGTTTTGATCAATTGAGGCTTGGAGTATGCAATGATGACTTGTGGAGATGTGGCTTCAAAAAATTAGAAAAAGGCTTGTTACACATAACCTTTATATATATAATTTTATAATAAATATTAATTCCACTTTCATCGCTTGAGAAGCACATATCGCATGAGCAAAGATCCAACCAGTCACCTGTGGCACATAGCAGATCAACTGGTTGAGCAGGGCACGTATTGTTCAACTAGCAGAATGAGTCACATCACCAGTAGATCGTGTGAGCAGAGATCCAATGCAGTCACCCGTAGTCACCCAAGCAGGTTAAACGACCTCACCTATTGCCGAGCAATAGTGGCGTGCCCACAATTCAGCCAAGGCTCAATGAATAGCAAGCACAGTGGCAGCTCTCAAGGCAATATTGATGTTATCGGCTAATTGGATTGCTATTTCCTTTCTCAAATACTGGATTGCTAATTCTTATATCTTATTACTATGAGCATTTGTGAATGACTACTGGAAATGAAATATGCACAAAATATACCTACGGCTGACCTAAATGATTTCTTTATCCTCTAAAAGATGATGGATAGGCGGAATGTTACCTATGTGATGCTTTCAGAGGTAGTTCGATGATATATACTCAATGATGGAAAGACTATTGATACCCTTGGCTAATTCCAATGAATACTGGTTGTTATTATTATCATCGATATTTTTGGGTATTTTGGTGTGCTGTTCGACGTCGTCTCTTGTGAGTTCCTGCACTATCTCATGGCAGCTTCGGGATTTTTTCTTCTAAGGCTATAGCAAGCATAATGTATTAATTTCCTTCAATTATGATGTGTAAATTCCCTCTTGTATGGTATAATCTCATCACACTTATATTCAGAGATACCAAGAAAGAGATCATATAAGTAATACAAGAGGACACCATGAATAAAATGGAGCGTAAATTCACCACAAAAACACCGAAGATATCATGACCCTCCACTAAGCAATACACCATCCACTCGAGTCAAATGCTCAGACAAATCATAAGAATAATGACACTTAAGGATGATAAGAACCAGTTCCAAACATGAAGATTGGAGCAGACATCAAACAAAATACGTACTCTCTTATTCACATGAAGACATCGAACACCGAGAAAAAACTACAAGCACAAGGTCAATGGGAGATCAGTCAATTGTGTTGTTTGAGTTGTAACATGAAAATGGCCCACACAAGCATGGAACAATTGTTGGGACCTAAGGAAAAGAAGATATATTTATAGTTATCGAAGGTCAACAATAATTAAGAAGATCAACCAATAAGGGTGTCTATATTTGAAACACAAAAGCGCAGACTTGAAATGAGTCCAAACAGTGGCTTCAATCAAGCAGCATTTCTTTATCAAGGCAGACGAATTAGATGAGAGATATGTCTTTTAATACTATCGAGATGTGTTCATACAAGATGTAAGAAGGCATTACAATCTAGAAGAGAAGGAAATTATTGGAGGCATGATACAATATACTCTACAAGCAGAACATGGAATTCATAATACGAGCACTTATTTAAAATTGGGACTCGATAACCAATGATCCAATGTCCTTATAAGATGGTGATGTGATTAATTAAAAATAGGAAGCATTCAGGCACAAGATATAAACCATAGAAGGAAAGACTAAACAAGTCCTCATGGGGAGTATTCAACCTCATTGAATGCAGATAAGATACCTCCATCGAGATAAAATATTTGACAATTTGGAGCGGAAGACTCATTAGACAAGGGTCACCTTGATTTTATCATAATTTGCTAATTTTATGCTAATATATGTCATGGAAAACTTGACCACATTGTGATTATATAAGAACTTAAGAAATGTCAAATTTATTATTCATGAGGATTCCAATCCATACTCTAGGCTCTTTAATTGTGATGGAGAATATGAGGAGCAGTAATGGAGATTAGAAGATCTTAAATATCCGGATGGGTATTGATTAGATGGACTTGGCTGATGAGGAAGAATAAGGATCATAAATGTATGCCAAACTCTTTAAAGAAGTGTAAATGGGTGTTGTATGCTAATACTTGGGACTTAGATTTTGCTAGTGGCCATTCATAAGGGAAATAGAAACCCTAATCTAGATTTTTTAGATAAGTTCAAAATGAGGAACATTACAATTTGAACTGAAGGAACAATTATAGAAATTCATAAATGGCAACTTATCGTGGAGAAAAACATCTCTGTTGCATATTATTTGCTGGCCATTCACTAATAGTAAACATTATTTGTTCCAAATATAATAGTGTTATATCATATAAGTCACCTAGCCCAACTAGTGCCATTAGCATACAATCATGGAGTTGGCCTTTGTAAGAAGTCTTTAGAAAAATGAAAAGAAAAATGCTAAATGATGTTAAAGCAACTTCCAACTGTGAAGCATCCTATCAAGACCAAGCTATGGCAGTGGACATCAACCAGGTGTCAAGAAAAAGAATGGGATAGTTACCATATATGCACAAGATGGATTTATCAATGAGGCTTTGAATTCTGATCAGTTATTGAATTCTACTTGCAGTCATGTTGAATAAAGTCAGTAGACTATTGTCTGAAAAATGAGAAATGTTGTGACTCAATAAAATGGAACGAGTGGGAATTGTACATTGAGGGGGGATAATAATAAACAATGCTCTATTCCCACTTGAACCATCTTTAGAAAGGAGATATTTCATTCTCAAATGTCTATGGACCCTCATGTGCAGATAAGTATTGTTATCTTTTACATTTATCTACTCATTGTATTTTCTCTCTCTAAATTGTAATTCTATACATACTTTAAGAGTTATTTGCCTTGTTCTTTTCTTTTATGTATGAGGATGTTCTTGCAGGAAATGAAGCTTGGTACCTTACACATGCTACCAAATATTGTGTAGACTCAATCTTATGACAATAGATCTAAAGAAGTTGTGATCTAGAATTCATTAGTCATCTGGTGATCAGGCTGGATAAAGTGAGGCTCTTGAAGCAAATATCCTTGATGATTGAGTATCCTTTTATATTAAGAGGGAGTTTGACACTTCTTCAAAGGCAACATAGGAGCTCAGAAGATTGATACTTAGAGTGAGTCTAAAAATACATGTGTGACTGCATGATTTTGATGGGCCTACCCCTGCGTACATCATGAGGAAGTAACGACTTGTCAGCAGAAAGATGGAAGATTGATATCAAATTCAGAGGGAGTCTGACAGTTTATCACAAGCATCCGTGGACAAAGAGAGCCTCTAAGGGAGTAGCTAGAGGATCCAACTCCCAAGGATCTTTTGTTTAGAGGGAGAATTACAAGGTGCAATTCCTTGTTAATGAGTTCTCTACGAAAGGAAAGTTAGAAGTGAAATTCTTTGAGGGAGAAGTTTGAAGTGAAAACCCTTGTTCCACCCTCTAGGAGAAGCAATGGTGGATCCATCCTCTGATTTGGTTCATGGTGGATATCATGTGAGTTACTACATGATGTTGTTGTGATGTATGTCATGAAAGGTGACAATCTTTCATTTGATATATGTGTGAGGTCGCTATTGTAAGGTGACGATCTTAGCAATAGCTTGATCATGTTATCATGATAGACTTCATTAAGTTGTTTTCCTGGAATGAGCCGGTAATCATGTTAACTAAATGTATCATGATCGACTACATTAAATTGATGTCCCATAATGAGCTGGAAATCATTATATTGTGGGTGTTGTGTTGTATTCTTGATCCATTGTCATGATAGACTACATTAACTTGCTATCCCGAACTGTGTCGGAAGTCATGACAATAAGTAAATCATGATAGTCTTGGATTGAGCCGAAAATCATGAGATCAAGACTGACTATCTGATCGACTATGTTTGTGTCCTGGAATGTGTCAAAAATCAAACAGTCTATATTCTTAAAGGGATATAATTGTGTATAAGCATTTTTTGATGCAAACTCGAATATGAGATTATTGAGATTAAGAAATTGATCATATCCTCCCTCGCTAAGAGGGAGTGTTAAAGGAATAGCTTTGGTTTGATCTGATATCAGTAAATGGAACATACATGTACACGTATATGTATATACATGCATATGTAAATATATATACATACATATATGTATATGTTTGATTTACTTCACATACAGATATCTCATGCTGTTCAATACTTTATGATCATGCCTTGATTGGGCTGTATATTTTAAATTTATATGTTGTGATAGTTCCTCTCATGTATCAAGCATCAATTCATGACATTAATGATACTATATTTGTTGCTCTTGAGTTCTTGATCTGGAATGTGCCGGAGATCATGATACATGTCATAATGGAGACTCCTTTTTTGTCCCTGAGATCAAGGTTGTTATCTGATAGACTACATTTAGTTGTTGTCCCAGAGTGCTGGAGATCAGATAACACATATCTTTCTAAGATGTAACATATTCTTGTTGAATCATACTTCAAATTATATTAAAAGATAACATCTAAGTTGATGGATATATATTGATATTCTTAAATATGTCATTCTAGGAATATCATATTGAGATGATATCTCTTCATATGCTTGAGAGCTTAATGTGTTCTATAACAATCCTCCCTAGCTAAGAGGGAGTGTTAAGGTTGTAGCTTCAGTCTAATTGAATTGACCTGGAAATAATTCTTTTTATGATTATTGATAAATCATCATTTAGACAAATTCTCTGTGTTATATATATTATCTAATGATGATTAACCATAGAGACATGTCTCTTCTCATATTTATAAGTCATTCAGATTTGCATTTTGGAACACATCAATATGATGACAATGTTAGTACATTTACAGAAAATGGTCTATAAAAATCAACACAAGCATCTTATAGATACTTTTACAAATGATTGACACTTAAAATGATTACACACAGGTCATTTACAAAATGTCTGTGGCAGATATGAAGATATCTCACAGAATTACAGTTGAATCAATGCAACATACAACTTTGAGTACTAGCTCTGTCTTTTCCCAAACAAAATTTTTCCACAATGATCACACCTGATAACCATAGACTGGCCTCGTATGGCAAAACAATCATTAGCATAACACACGACTAATAGTGATCGCACCATATATTATTATTCAACGAGTATTTCAGATATTTCCCACGTAATAATACCCTATTGAAGATTATCAATGCTAGATACACTTCATTGGAGTACATCAAAGTGATGCTACAAAATCAAGAGACCATACACAATGGTAATGAAGATGAACGGAATAGGAATAATAAATACAAGAAGTTCATTCTTTGCTTCTTCGAAAATTCCTCAGACAAAACACAGTCAATTCTTCCACACTTGATAGAATAGACTAAGCAACTAGCAACAAACAATAAGAAACAACCCAAGATGAATTGACACACACACTGTGAAATAGATGACAGTTACAAACCTAGTAAATGCATTAATGAGACATGTGAAGATTGCTGGGTGAGAGTTGTGAATAGTCATTGCAAACACAAATGACACTTGAAAAACAATGAATGTCAGCTTAGGCTGTTAACAAGGCTGAGTGAGCATCCATGATGCCACAACATCACTAGAACCATACACCGCTGCCCAATCATCATTGAACATGCAATATCGACAATAATTAGAGGAAACAAGATCTATCTTGCTGCTACAAAATTCAATAGGTGAGGGTGCTATAATATACTATGCATATAGTACTTGAAATAGTAGTTATGAAATGATGTATAATAGTATAAGAACTATTAAATTATAATACTAGATATTTGTACATAGCAAAATTGCAACATGAATATCAAAAATATCATAAAAATGATTACAATGAGCAATGAGTAGCATGATAACAAAACAAGTACAAAATCATGTACGTAGATTCATAAATATGAATATTTAGTGTGTGTGTAGCAGTGACCTTTACGGTAGCCAATAAACCCCATTTCCATCACACTTGCAACAACTACAACTTTTTCTTGCAGAAACCCCAGCTGTGAGATGGTGGCGCGAAGGTGATGGTGGAGCGACTTGGTATTGCCAAGTCCCTGACATGGGTGTTACATCCCAATTTTAAAATACTCCTTTATAATGTTCGTTGCAATTTCAAGTTCATCGAGGACGATGAACCACAGGGGGAATGGTATGTTACATCCCAATTTTTGACCTAGCTTGAAATATAGCCGTTGAGGTTCGCATGAAGTTAGTTGGTAGTTTAATTTGATATAATCTGGCGAAATGGTAAGATAGTTGGTTGTTATGATTTCAAGTGAAGATGACATGTTAGTTGATCGTTAATCGCGAATTCATGGAATCAAGATGAAAGGCTAATTGTTATGATTATTTATGATTAAATGATATATAAATTAATTACGAAGAATTTTCTTGCAAGAAGCATGTCGAAGGGGTGAAAGCATTGTCAGAAAAGAATTAGGTAGGGCATCACCATCACTAGGTAGACGGGTAAAAGACCTAACCAGAATACATTTGTGGGACTCGCATGAGTTATTTAATAATTTAATTAAAATAATTGGGTTAAAATATAAAATTTGTCGTAAAGGATTTTAATTTATCTTTCATATTTAAATACGTGCATTTAAATATAAAATGATTTGGCACTATTATCATTTAATAATTTAATAGTTGTGCATTATAATAACGTTAAAATTATAATAATTGTATTATTATAATCTTCGAATTTTAATCTTCCAATTCTTCTTTTAATCGATTATTGTTTGGCATGTTTAATTGAATTTATGTTTCGTATAGACTTCTTGGGAATTCGAAGGGATTCTTGTAACTGATGGAAGTCGGAGAGTTGAGCCTCTCTTTCTTTTATAGTCTCTTGGTCGTATCTTAAAAAAAACAACAAATACATATCTGCTAGAGCCGAATTTATTTGAGAATCAAGAGCTATTTTAAAGAATAATTAGATGCTGAGAGAGTCAAAATGTGTTCTGTCACTCCTACGTTATAAGTTTCCTCATCACCTAATTGAGATAAAATGTATCAAAATGAATTCACAACAGATAGAACGACATGTCGGGTTAAACAGTTCATAGGGTTTTGTGGCAATTCATTTGCTGCAATCTTCACAATGCAGAGACCGTAATTATCTCTGAACTATACTTGCCTGCGCTTGTTTTGATCTTGGGAAATTTCTTTACCATTTCACCCTCACGCCATCCATCATCCGTAGATTCTGAGCACGGGAGAGCAGGATCATCATTCCGACCACAGAGAGTTAGAAGATTGCTGGTAGGTCACGTAAGTATATTGATACACTGAGTCAAAGATATATCTTTTGAAAATTTGCCAGTTGGGTGTCACATTATATCTTTAATTCAATGAATATAACTCAATCCTATAGCCATCATTATATAGACTGAATTAAGATAGGCATCACAACATATTAGGTCACCAAGAATATTCATTTCGTTGATTGTCCCTTTAACCATAAATTGTCTCAATAATGAAGAATGGAAATGCAATGAAGTTTAGAATCTAAATTCTCCCATTTATACTCAATCCGGAAATGAATATGATATCATGAAAAATCCAATGTACTGGAACTAATATAATCATAAACTGAATCATGGTGGACAATAACAGATTTCTAGTTATTGGAAACTGTTTTTATATCATAGATGTATCTTAATCCATAAGAGTGTATCAATCATGCATATAAGAGATAGAAATGCAATGAAAGCTGTGAGCAATTAAATTTAGCTTAGAATGTTATACATTCATTCATACCATACAAAGATGAAAATATTATCATGAATCCAAACACCATGGAACTCACCAGGCAATATGGTGAAGAGGTGGAGTTAATTAATTAGACATTCAATTTTGAGATCTTTAAAGAACATATTTATGTAATCACAGTTTGTGAAATGCTGGATGCACATTTAATTGACAGAACTGGTTGTTTTGAGAATTCCTAACACCTAGGATCCACCCGGCTGTGTAGCCAAGAAAAAGGGTGATGAGGTGAAAAAGAGGAAATCTGTAATAATTGAATCCGTATCAGTTATGACCTTTCAATATTTATCATTAATATGAATTAATAAATAGCTCATGCACATTCCTGTTATCGTGATCTTTTGCTACCAAGTCGTATGGTGAGTTAATTATTAGGAAGCCCAGTAGATGGCAAGATGACCCCTGCCAATTCCAGGTAGGGAGGGCCTTTCTCGTTAGAGATCATGTGGGGACAAGTTGTGGTCCGAGGTTGGGTGGTTAAGCTCCTGGCAATGTTTCACCTCTTCCCAAGATGTCAGTAGAGCGTCAGACAGAGATAAGCTTTGTAGTCAATTGTTTATCGGAACAGGTATTATTACTTTTATTTATGAGGAGGTAAGATTAAATTGAGTTATTTTATTGTTACTGTTATTTTACACCTAGATATAAGAGATAGAATCATGAATTGCTTTCATTTATATGAATATCGAGTATAAGCATATTTCTAATCTTGAGATACTGTCACAGTTAAGTAATCAGAAGGAAAGGAATCTGAAGCCTTAATTGATTGAGTGACAGCTGGAACCCTACATGATACAACAATATTAGAAGCCCTAATTGAATCCATGGTAGCAGAAGCCCTGATTTGAATCTGTGGTATTGGAAGCCCTATTTGATTTCGTGGTATTGGAAGCCCTATTTGAATCAGTGGTATCGGAAGCCCTAATTGAATCCATGGTTACGAAAGCCCTAAGTGAGATAGCGGTATTAGAAGCCCTAAATGAACTGAAGGTAAACAATGCCCTAATTGATATAGTGGTGGTAAGCGATGCCCTAATTTTAAATATAGTGGTATTTAATTGTAATCATCAGTTGATTATGAGATAGCATTTTTAGATGATAGCCATCATGTGATTTGTTATAGAGTATTTGTGGACTAACCCGGGTGTTTGTAGAAGCATCCCTAGTTTGAATTCAATCTCAATTTTTCGAGGTATGTAGTTATCAATTTCTATAGTAATTTCATTTGATGGTATTTCAAATTTTTAAGTTAAGAAATTTTGTCTAACTGATTTTAACGGTAAATCTTATTCATATGAACATGAAATGTTATAACTGTCTTCCTATGAAACGAAGTAATAACTGTATTCTCCGAGTATGATAGATGTTATTTTAGACCCGGGAAAATCGGGATGTTACAATGGGGACATCCTCGACCTTGGTACGTGGGGGTTTGGAGGGGGCAAGTGAGTCCTCGTATTACACTGTATAATAATTATAATAAATGTCTCCCTATGAGTCGACCTTGTTTGTGGTGATTTTTCCTTGTAAGGCCAACTTTGGATAAGACTAGTATATATATAGGTATGTTGTTGGTGGCTATCTCATCTGCTTTTTGGAAATCAAATGCGTGTGTCCAGTCTTCTAAGAGAAGCTTTAGAAGGTGATTTTGTAGTAGGACATCACCAGTGCTCATGGAGGAAATCGCTCTTAGCTATACGTATTCATACTTAAGGTGCATCTCATATCTCTCGGGATGTGATTGGTGCATATCTGACTTTGTTGGGTGTCTAGACGCTAACATCAACAGAGTCACTTGAAGTCAACAGTAGGAGAGCTGACCATTAACAAAAAAAATCGATATAAGGGGCACACCTGAAGGTCATCCCTATTTTCGGTATTTATATGCCTCGTTATATACTGTGATAAAATCATATTTTTTTTGTATGAGTTCTATATCATCAAATCTGAAGTTTATTGCTAAAAGCATGAGTTTGGTTGCCTTTGCTAATTATTATCAAGTTCCCCATTGAAATGTTATGTCCCCCTTCACTTAGCATTGCCTTATGTTGATTCCTCTTAATAACCCATTTCCTTTCTTGTGGGTTATTAAGTAATACTAGGGAATGAGTATCGGTAATTGTATTGGGCTGATGGCTTGTTTAATTTAGCGGGCCTCTTAAATTCAAATATGGGCCGAGTAGCTTTGGTTTTGGAGGGAACATCTTCATATATATATATATAATTGTCTCTTGAAGGAGTAAAATATCATTGGTCATTCCTTATTTGCTTGATATTCCAAGTTTAGAATTCTGAATTTTGTTCGCAGTTTTGGAGGTGTAATGTTATGGTAAATTGATGTTGTCGTTGTACTAAACAAAGGAGATGAAAGCTCCTTATATAGATTTACAAAGATGATGTTTCTTAAAGAAACAATCGTGAACTATAGACAAAAATAGAAACTACCTAATAAACTAAGACTAACTAAGATGGCCATTAAAGAAACATTATAATATTCTAATACCCTCCCTTAATGGTCATTGCCTAACTGCTGTCTTTTGGTCACAAATTTTGCAAAAGACATTTTGCTGCTGCTAAGACCCTCGGATCTCCAAAATGTTAATGACCAAGAAGCCAAAATCCATCCATAAAAGAATAGAGAAGGGTACCCCCTTCTATAGAAAGCTTTTCCAAAAGAGACACGAGTTTGCCATTGACTCTGCCACTAACCCTCCCAAAATTAGCAAAACATTTGACCATAAATCATCACAAAACTTCCAACCTAATGTTGGATGAGTGTGATACCCCAAAATAGACTTCCTCACGCTTTTTTAGGAGAAAAATCAGAAAAACCAAACACAATTTTTGATGTGAAAAATCAATCAAAATCAGACACTAGAATCTGAGACATGGATCAAAGAATACAAAGCTTTGTTTCTGAGGGAAAACAATAAAACTGAGAACTGACTAGATAATTTTGGAGGAAAAATTATAAGCCCACAAAGGAATCCCACACAACTTTTTGAATTACAAAATCAATTTTTTTACGGGAAAAAAAATTATGAAAACCCATTAGATAATTTCTTAATAGAAAAAATTATGAGAACTCATCAGATAATTTTTAAAGGAAAAAATTTATGAAAACCCATCAAAAAATTCATGCGGCAAAAGACGAGACTTCACATGGTAAAACAACACTTATAAGTGCATGCAAGTACATGCAAGTAACAAAATGCACATTCAAGTAACATGCAACTCACATGCAATCTTCCAAAATCAGATACTTTTGCCCAAACCAAGAAATTGTGCAATCAAAACCCTTAACCAGGCTTGTGATTTTCAGCAAAAATCTTTAAAGATAAATCATAAATTTCATAAAATACCTCTAATGATTTTTATTTTAAAAACTTGAAAAACAAATTTTAGAAAGAAATTCTAAATTAAAAGAGGCTTGGATTTTTCTTAAAAACTTTGCCAAATTTTATGAAATCCCATAAACCTGCTCTGATACCATGCTATGGTAAATTGATGTTGTTCTACTTGTATTAAACAAACGAGATGAATGCTCCTTATATAGATTTACAAAGATGATATTTAAAAAAAACCAATCATGAACTAAAGACGGAAATAGAAACTACCTAATAAACTAAAGACTAACTAAGATGACCATTATAATATTCTAATATAGTCTACTTATTTTGGCAATTTTGTGAATTCTCCTTGAGGAGATAAAATTGTACAAAGGCAAGAGATTTCAGTGTTGGTGTTCTTGGAACTGCTTTTTCTCAAGGTTGCATGGGTACGCGTACCCACACCCCTAGGATGCGTACCCAAGTACCAGGTACACGTACCCCAAGTACTGGGTACTTAGTGAACTATTAGAATAATCTTTAATGCTCACTATTGTAGCTTATTGTAAATATTAGAATGTTTTTAATATTTAGGTATAGTCTAGAATAGAATGTTTCTATTCTATTCGAACCTCCTTATGTATATATTGATCACTATGATCTCTGTTTAATCAATGAAGTATTCTGCCATTTACATTTGTAACATGGTATCAGAGCCGTTTTAACTCCACCGAAAATATTATAATTTCTTTTCAAAAATTATTTGTGCAATATATATATATATTTTTTTGGCCTTGGATTCGTTTATTTTTTGTTCATGGTCCTGCAAATCACGTGTTTGTGGTTATACAAATCCATCTTCGTGGTTTTGCAAGCACTCGTTCGCATCTTCCGTAGTATTATCTCCTGTTGGTGAGGCTTCACGCGTGACTTGTGTTCTCATGCGCCCTGGTGAAACCAAGCCTTCTGCCCGCGTCTAGGCTTCATGCAAGCCCTGGTCCCCTCATGCAATCTCAGAACCGCGACCTGTTCAAGCAACTTCCATGACTTGCAGGTCCTCGAACTGGTGCCATTTTTTTTGGTCTTCGGCCCTCTTTCGATGTGACCTACAACGTCGTACTTGCTGGCGTGACCTGCATTTTCCCTGCATTCTTTGGTGGCTCTTGTTGGTGGTTTATTATAACCAGAGCCGGTTTTTTGCGGAAACTCTATTTTTCTGGACTAGAATTCTTTTTCTTCTACATTTTTGTGGTGGGTTTTTCGAGATCTCAAATGGGTCTTAATCAGTTTTTTGTGGGTGCCTTGTTTTCCGTGCCTCAATTTTTGTGCTCGCGCATCCAAATTCCGACATCATTTTATTTTTGGGTTTTTCGAGCTCTTTGCTGGGTACTTCTCCAATTTTTTTGTGTCTTTCATTTTCTCACCTCAAAGTTTGTGCCATTTGAGATATTCACATCTTATGAGCATTTATATCAGCAGCATCAGAAGTCAGACTCAATTCAATAGCAAGCCAATGCTGCCCAACACTCAGAGCAGAAAGAATCCATCTATCATGTCTTTATGGCCAGCATACCTACAAATCATGTGAAATCTTTTGCCTAGTACATCGATTCTGGTGCCTCCCGACATTTCACTCATAGGCGTAATTGTTTTGTTGAATTCACTCCCTATTCTGATTCGGTAATCTTTGGAGGCGGTGAAGAATACAATATTGTTGGCAAGGGCAATGTTTAGATTCAGTCTGGAGGAAGAAAACTCATGTTCCTTAATGTATGTTATGTTCTTGGCATGAAACATAATCTTCTGTCTGTTAGTTAGATTATGAAGCACTCTCCTTAGTTAGATGTCATTTTCAGTGGAAATAAGTGTTCGATTATTGATCGTGCTTCTCACACTACCCTTGCTATCGGTCTTGAGGATCATGGTATTTATAGACTTGTAGATTCAGGAGATTCCCTTGAGCATGCCTTCATCGCCGAATCATGCGCTCTTAGCAGCCTCTGGCATCAACGATACGGTCATGTGAACATTCAATATCTAGCACAACTTGCTCAGGATAATTTAGTCCATGGCCTACCTAATATCCAGACCCAAAACCATCGCATTTGCGGAGCTTGCCAAGCAGGGAAGCAACATAGGACACCATTTAAGAATGGCGAATCATGGCGGGCATCTAGAGTGCTCCAGCTGGTCCACGCTGATGTATGTGGTGCTATGAATACTCCTTCTATTAGTGGGAACAGGTACTTCTTACTCTTTGTGGATGATTTCAATTGCAAAATGTGGGTATATTTTCTTAAGCAAAAATCAGATGCTTTTCCTGTATTTCAGCAGTTCAAAGCTCTAGTAGAAAAAGAGTGGTTCCTCCATCCGTACTCTTAGGACCGATAATGGGGGGGAATTCTGTTCTTTTGCTTTCTCTGCCTTCTGTACTACTCATGGCATTAGACGTCAATTCACCACACCTCACACCCCTCAACAAAACGGTGTTGTAGAGCGTAGAAACCGTACCATCACAGAAATGGCTAGGGCTATGTTGGAACATAGAAATGTTTCTAGAAAATATTGGGGAG
The DNA here is from genome assembly GCA_028749045.1 of Cupressus sempervirens. NCBI lineage: Eukaryota > Viridiplantae > Streptophyta > Pinopsida > Cupressales > Cupressaceae > Cupressus > Cupressus sempervirens. Next base: position 597,023,706 of record CM053791.1, on the reverse strand, counting down.
AAGCAGTATCCACAACTGTCTAACTTCTTAACCGGTCACCCACCCTTGCAGTTCATCATAAGACTCCCGAGGAAGCTTGGTTTGGTCGCAAACGTAGGATCAACCATTTGAAAGTTTTTGGCTCTCTGGCATATGTATGGATTCCTGATGCCAAATGCACTAAGTTGGATTCCAAAAGCCAAAAACTTATGTTTACAGGATACAGTCACACACATAATGCCTACAGACTGATTGATGTAAATATTGATCGTTTAATCTTTAGTCGTGACGTTGTGTTTGATGAGGAACTCAGACCATTTCCGCTTTCTGACTCCCCACTGCATTCCGAGATTCAGTCTTCAACAATCTCTGACTTGGGTTCTTCTATTTTACATGAGTCATCTAATGCTACTGATATACCACCTCAGCCACTTCCTGATAATACAACTCCTGCTCTTGCTCCTCATCCAGCTATTCAGACAGCATTTGATATTGGCTCCTCGACTCTTCGACCAAAATGGTGGGCTCAAACGATTAGTGATCTTCGTCTTGATGAACTCATTGAGGGTAGAACCTCCAGAAATAAGAGCATTCAGCACAACACAGTTAATATAGCTCTTATGGCCAACATCCATAGTATTCTTGAGCCCCAGACATATGCAGAGGCCAAAGGAATTCCAGAATGGGAACAGGCAATGGATGCTGAGCTTCAGTCTTCAAAAGAACCACACCTGGGTTCTTTCAGATCTCCCTCTTGGGAAGAAACCCATTAGCTGTAAATGGGTCTATAAGGTCAAGTACCATGCAGATGGTACCTTGGACAAATACAAAGCCAAACTTGTTGCTCGAGGATTCACCTAGCGCGAAGGCATTGACTATGAGGAGACATTTGCTCCGACAGCCAAGAGGAGCACTATTCGCATTCTTCTTGCCATTGCAGCTCAGTATGGTTGGAAAGTTCATCAGATGGATGTGAAGAGTGCTTTTCTCAATGGTGAATTACAGGAAGAAGTCTACATAACGCAGCCCCCAGGTTTTAAGGTTCTCGGTTCAGAACCAAAAGTATGTAGACTCCAGAAGGCCATCTATGGTCTTAAACAGGCTCCTAGGGCTTGGTACATAAAGATTGATCAATACTTGGTTAATCAGGGATTTGAGCGCAGCCCATCAGATAGTAATCTGTATATTAAACACTCTAGTAATGATATTCTTTTTCTTGTTGTCTATGTGGATGATCTGATCATTACTAGGAGTTCAGAACATTTGATTTCAGATATCAAACAGGATCTATGCAGAACTTTTGATATGACCGATCTTGGATTGCTTCATTATTGTTTAGGTATTGAGGTTTGGCAGACCGACAACAGTATTTTTTTGTCTCAGTCCAAGTATGCCAAAAATTTGCTTGACAGGTTTCGAATGCAGGATTGCAAACCTGCCTCTACTCCTATGGAGACTGGTCTGAAATTGTCCGCACAATCTGATTCTCCTCCTGTAGATGAAACACTCTTCAGGCAGCTAGTAGGTAGTCTCATCTACCTTACTGCTACTAGACCTGATCTCAGTTTTGCAGTCAGCTACATCTCACGGTTCATGACAAACCCCAAGATTGATCATTGGATTGTAGTGAAACGTGTGTTACGCTATGTACATGGTACTTCAGATTATGGTCTTCTTTACAGAAGGAGTACTACTCCTCAACTCAGTGGATTCACCGATTCCGATTGGGCCGGCTCAGTTGATGACATGAAATCTACTTCTGGTTATGTGTTCAGTATCGGATCTGTAGCAGTTACCTGGACCAGTAAGAAGCAACAGGCACATGCACTCTCCTCTACAGAAGCAGAATATAGAGGAGCTGTCAAGGCAGCTTGTGAAGCAGTTTGGCTCCGTCAGATGCTTGCCGATATGCATATTTCTCAAGCAGGTCCAACTTCTTTGTTTTCAGACAATCAGGCAGTACTCAAACTTGCCAAAAACCCAATGTTCCATGAACGAACCAAGCATATAGAGCTTCATTGCCATTATATCCGATAGTTAGTAGAAGATGGGTCTATTCAGTTACTCTATGTCCCTACCTCAAAGCAACCACCAGATATTTTCACAAAACCCCTTGGTCCTGACAAGTTTGTTAAATTCAGGGGATCTATTGGTGTAGTAAATAGATTGAGCATTAAGGGGGGGTATTAGAATAATCTTTAATGCTCACTATTGTAGCTTATTGTAACTATTAGAATGTTTCTAATATTTAGGTATAGTCTAGAATAGAATGTTTCTATTCTATTCGAACCTCCTTTTGTATATATTGATCACTATGATCTCTGTTTAATCAATGAATTATTCTGCCATTTACATTTGTAACATGAACAGCATCATAGCTAAGGACCTTGATTAAAATTTCTGATTTTTGTTTTGGTTTATTGTTAGCATATCAGCTTGTTGCTTATCAAGCTTAACTAAATACGCAATCAGTTTGAAACTTTGATAGTATACTAATTAATAGTAATTGTTGGCAATATGTCATTGTCATATGATTTATAATCTTCTTGTTCATGTTTAAAGTCTACCTTCTCTGTTATGCATCTAAACATTCATTATATTTATTTATTACAAACATACTGCAAATCTGAAACTGAAAACAGTACATTACATCTGTGAACTTTATCACAATTTTTGTTTTGAAAAACTATTGTCATGACTCATGACTCATGATTTCAGATTTTTTTTTATACATATTAAAATAAAAGTTTGGCATACCCAAGTACCCTCCTCACCTATTTTGAAAAATAGTCGTACCTGTACCCGTACCCGTACCAGTACCCTAAGTACCCAAATACCCCTGTCCCCATGCAACCTTTCTTTTGTATATGAATCTCATGGTATGAATAGTAACTATCAAACTTTTTGCTGCATTATTCACGTCTATTATCCGATCAAAGACTCTTCAACTTATTTCTAGTCTCATTCTCAATCAAAGTTTGCCATTTCTTGAGCATATCAAATACACTAGATTTTCTTGGAATGAAATAAACCAAAGTTTTTCTAGTTGCATGATCAATAAAAGTAACATAATAATAAGAACCACAAAAATTTGATACTTGAGCTGATCGTTATACATTTGAATGCACAAGCTCTAACTTTACACTCTTCTTATCTTTTCCAACTCTAAGAAATTTAACTCTCTATTGTTTTCCATAAGCACAATTTTCACAAAAATCCCAAATCAATTTGCTTCACATTTGGCAATAGATTTCTAGAACGAAGAATCCTCATCCCCTTTTGGCTCATGTGCCCAAGCATCTTGTGCCATTTTATTGTATCTATTCATGTGGAAGCCAAGGAAATAGAAAATTCAAAGTTATCAATATATATAGTGTACCTTCTTTTCTCATTGAGCTATTATCAATGGTCTTTTGGTGACCTTCCACTAATTATTTGTAAATGTATTTGCAACCTTCACCTCCCAGTCATCTTCTTGAAGTTAGTTTTCTTCTCAAATCAAGAACGCTCATCAACTTTTGTAGCAACCATTAGTTTTCATTTGGTAAATTTATTTGTATTTGTTGATGTTTGATAGCTTCAATCGGATAAACCTATAAATATAAAATTATATATGAGATATAATTTATATGTGTGTGTTTGTGTTCTTATATTGAGATATAAGGTCATTGTCATATGAGATTAAATTTGTTATTTTTATTAATTATTTGATTAATGAATAGACACGTCCCATGAAGGGACATGTCTATTCATGGCCTATTCTCTCTCTATATAAATCTAAGAGGATGTTACATTCAGAACACACATACCAAGAAGGCAGTGCTATTACATTTGCAGCGATCCTCATAAATTCAACATGGTATCAGAGCAAAGCTGCAAACTATAAGCTAGTGTTTGAAGGCAATGGAGGACCATACAAATTATTGAGAGTCTAAAGCTATCAACTGCAATATATTTAATATTTAAGTGACATGTATTTAATCTTTTATTTGTAAGGATAACTTTAACTTAAATTAAACCAGTGGCAGAAAAGGAGTAGTGTGAAAATATGGAAGAGTTTAAAATGGGCATGCAAGATGTGAATGGGAAATGTTTTCCTAGGTCGCACTACCAATTCAATGCACAACTCATACTACAAGTTCTCTATCTACGTGACTGATCACTAGATCCAGTCAATGCTAGATTGGCGTGGAACAATAGATTGTAGTTTGATGAAGAGATCAATATCCAATATCAAGCTAATGGAATGAGTTGGATGGCAATGGGCCTTTAATGTCAATCCATGATCAGACCACCATTTGATCTGAATTGACATTAGAAAAGTTGATAACTTTGCTTATCTACGTGCCATGGTTTACTGTGTTTTCAATTTCATACAGTAGGAGTTTTTACCATTACAAAGATAGTCAGCATCTGTATATGCGATGTTTCTAGATCTAAATTCCTGTTAAGATTTATGTGATCCTTTGAAAAGGGTAAATTATATATTTTTTGAACTATTCAGTTTAATGAATACTCATTACAGTGCATACAATTAGTTCAAGAAAGGAAATCTACAAAGTCGATAATAATGGGAGATAAAGACACGTCGATACATTGACAATTGAGAAAGAGCGCAACCATCGAATGTAGGGAACAGAACAAAAGGGGGGTGGATTTTTAAACTCATTGATGAAAGAGTGGTACAATGTCACTGATTGAAACAATGCAATCAAGATGTAATACCTCCACCATGGACAAAAATTAATTGAGCATGATGTGGAAGAATATATCCAAACTTGTGTGGAATAGCTTTAAATATCATTTATCCCACAAAGGATATTAGGGTGCATAGTCTTTTGAAGATGGGGATGGCATTATCATTACCATTGAGATAGTTACATTTATTGAAGTTGCGATATATCTTTGGCCAAATTGCTGGATTATTTCTTTTTTAAAATGATCATATTGATGGTACAGAAGCACCCAAATAAAGAATGTACGTATGCCAATCAATCACTATTGAGTGTCAGTTCTGTGCGAGCCAACTGGAGGAGTTTATCTTGGGATCTATACAGGTCTTTGTGGGGTCAGTTTACCCTATTCTATATTGTTCTGGAACAGTCTATAATCTGTTTTGGCAAGATCTAGAACATTCTATAAGCCGTTTTGGCAAGAGATCTCTTTGGGTCAATTTTCCTATTTTGTAATAATCTAGAATATTCCGTACCAAGTATAAATAGAGTTTTTAAGTTTAGGTTTAAGTCACGGTTTTGGATATGAAATTACGGGGAGAAGAAATCTATAGGAGAGCAAGTGTATATACTGTTCAGGTGATGAATTAATTAGAAGAATATTATTATCTATCTCTTTTTGGTGCTGGTTCCTTTTGTTTTTGCTTCCGTTGAGTTTTTCACTGCATCATTTTTGGTATTAGAGCTTGGGGAAAGGTCCTAGGGCGCTTGGGGAAAGCTTTCAGCTTCTAAGGCGAATTGGATTTTATGACAGGTTGAGAAAAGAACCTATAAGTGTGGCCAAAAGACTAGGTTGAGTGGAGAGAACCTAGATAAGAGACAATGGTCACAAGAGGAGATTTATCTCATGATCAGAAGATACTATTCGATGCATGGGTTTCATATTGAGATTTTTAGAACAAGAAGAAGGAAGAAGCAAGGAAAAGAGCGGAAGAGAAAAGGAAGAAAAGAGAAGAGGAAGCCATAATAGATCAAGAGATAAAAGAACGAATGGAATTCCTAATGCAGGAACTGAAAAAGCACGAAGAAGATTCAGTACGACTAAAAGAGGAATTGCAGAAAAATATGGAGAAAGAAAATACAGATCTGGAGCATCAACCAATTCAAATTACAGAAGCTTGTACTGAGACATTGGAAGAGAAGAGTTGTCTGTTGAAAGAACAACCTGATCACATTGATGTTGATATGCTAGATGAATAGATCGATGCTGACATACGAAATGAACACGGTGATGTAGATATACAAGGTAAGCAACAACATGTTTTTGAAATGGTTGATGAGCATTGTGATGAAACGGTTCATAAAGAGCTGGATGTGATGGTCCTTAATGCAACCAAGAAATGACATTTGAAGTTAATAAAGAAGGTGGTCTGGCCTATCAAAAGGATAGTAGCAGCAAGGAAGAAGACTTGTGATGAAGCTAAGAGGATAGAGGAGGCTCCAATAGTGATGAATTTGTCTCCAAGCAGGGAGATAGTGCAACATAAAGACATCACAGCAAAGGATGCAGCAGTTCCTACAGTAACCCAAATTGGTGAAGTCATAGTTAATGAGGTTCCATCTAATCCATTCATTGTAGGTTCGCAGGAGTTCTATTTGAATATGGCAAAAATTTACGCATATATGACAGTTGATTTGGATACTGGTCAAGAGTACAAACAACAAATACCAAAGAATTAGAAGGCACGAAAGAGGAAGGCCAATCCAAGGGACTTGGATTCTATTATCCTCGGGAGTATGGTGCAGAAGCACCCAAATAAAGAATGTACATATGCCAATCAATCACTACTGAGCGTCAGTTCTGTGCGAGCCGACTGGAGGAGTTTATCTTGGGATCTGTATAGGTCTTTGTGGGGTCAGTTTACCCTATTCTATATTGTTCTGGAACAGTCTATAAGCTGTTTTGGCAAGATCTAGAACATTCTGTAAGCCGTTTTGGCAAGAGATCTCTTTGGGTCGGATTTCCTATTTTGTAATAATCTAGAATATTCCATAGCAATTATAAATAGAGTTTTTAGGTTTAGGTTTAGGTCAAGTTTTTGGATATGAAATTACGGGGAGAAGAAATCTATAGTAGAGCAAGTGTATATACTATTCAGATGATGAATTAATTAGAAGAATATTATTATCTATCTCTTTTTGGTGCTGGTTCCTTTTGTTTTTGCTTCCGTTGAGTTTTTCTTTGCATCATTGAGCATCAAATAGTTTGACCAAATTCACCAAAGAAAAGTTTATATACTACACAGTCACTAAATTAAAGTCGATAAAATATATACTAGCCCCGACCACCTTAATTGAAGGGCTTACTTGTTTGGAATAGGCGTACAACATTTGACATAGTAGCACCACAGGTAATAATATATGACATGAGGAGGTATATTGAATGAAGGGCATGAATGCTGAAAAATAGGCAAATAATACTGTCATCATGGAGTGTAAGGGCGGGCTGCAAAGGGCATTGTGGAAGTGGGTACGATTGATTGCATAACACTGACCATTTGAACTAAATATCAAACCTCCTATACCAATAATGTGGAGATAAGTATTTATCTATTTCATTATGTATATGTATTTAAGTAAATATTGATTGAGAATTGGTCAAGAGATTTATTGGGTATTAATAAGGAAATAATATATTGAAAACATAGATTAAAATATACATGTTGAATATATGTATATTATTTAAATAGATATTAGAGATGTCTATTATCAAAAGACCTTCATTGGAGCAACTTGTATCTATTATCCTAGAGTATTTTATTTATCTACTTATTTTAGTCTCACTCATCATTTATATTTCCATACATACTATAAAAGTTGTTTGCCTTGATCTTTTACAGGATGTTCTTGTAGGAAAAAGAGGGAGTCTTACACATCCATTTGAAGGAGCAAATTGAGCATATGTTTCAATTGATCTTTGAAGATCTTGATCATATCAGATTTAGAGAGAGTATGGCACTTCATTAAAGGCAACTTTGGTTGAGAAGCTCGGATGATTGATTTTCAAAGTTCAAAAATCCTTGTGTGTGATTGTATGACCTTAATTAGCCTATACTTCGTGTACATCATCAGGAAGTGACGACTTCCAAATGATTGTTACTTGTATTTGTAGATGTTATTGAAGGTGACGATCTTACAATAACTTTATATTCTACTATGATGGATATCTTACAATGTCTATGCAAATCATGGTAGATTATACTTTGCATAGTGGATATTTATACGGTAAGATTATGAGAATGTGTGTGCACATACCTTATAAACATTTTTTTTGAGTACATGGTGAATGTTATGCATATTGATATTTTGGAGGGCCATTACATAGAGTACTTGGTGAATATCACTCGTCTTGATGTTCTAGAAGGCCATTATTTATAGAGTACTTGGTGAATATCACGCGACTTTATGTTCTAGAGGGCCATTACTCATAGTACTTGGTTAATATCTTGCATCTCAACATTTTGGAAGGCCATTACTCAAAGAGTATTGGTGACTATTCATTGATATTCTGGTAGGCCAATACTCTTGATATCAGATGTGATATCAAAGCTTATTTGGGTACTCGGTGAATATCATTGATATTTTGGGAGGCCAATACTCTTTATATCAGATGTGATATCAAACCTTATTTAGGTACTTGGCGAATATCATATGTTGATATTTTGGAAGATCAATACTAATGATATTGAATGCGATATCAAATGGTGGAAATCTTTTGAGATATTCTTAAAATTGTTATTTGTAATATTATGTTGAAGTAATATTTATTCTTTTGTGTTTATCCTTCTAAGCTAAGAGGAAGTGTTGATGTTTGATAGCTTTAGTTGGATAAACCTATATATATATATATATATATATATATATATATATATATATATATATATATATATATGCGTGTTTTTTGTATTGAGATATAAGGTCATTGTTATATGAGATTAAATTTGTTATTTTTGTTCATTATCTGATTAATGAATAGACATGTTCTATGAAGGGACATGTCTATTCATGGCCTACTCTCTCTCTCTCTCTCTATATATATATATATATATATATATATCTAAGAGGATGTTGCATTTGGAACACACATACCAAGAAGGCAGTGCTATTACATTTGCAACAATCCTCATAAATTCAATTGTATCTTACCCTTTCCATCTAAAAATTTTACATGGTTCATCATCTACAAAATAAACTCGTCCAAAATCCCCTTGAATATAGTCTGGGAAATATTTTCAGTGGGTGGCATGAAATGAATCCCTTGAGTCCAACACCCATGAATTTGTAATTTTTTGAAGAAAGGATTAAAGCATCTTGCTACATGTCAACTGCTACACAGGCTTCCATGTTTTCTTGTTATCCTTTTTGAGTTCGACAAATTTTTCCACTTGTCCTTTCTTCTCGCAATGTCAACACTCTATGATCTACATTTGGATCCACCCTTCTTAGATTTCCCCACAGTTAAGGTATTACCTAATGTCTCACCTATGTTTTTTTGTCACATTTCCTTGGTAAGGATAATACCAACATCATCAAACTGCAAAGTATTTGAACCATAAGTAAACACCATGACCAACTTTTTGGCAATGAGCATAAAATCAGGAGAGCCCTAACCTCATCATCAAAGGTTAGGTTTATAGAACTTAACTGACTATTGAATGTGTTATCAAAGGTTAGGCCACCTTTTGACATTTTCACATTAAATAAAAATATTATACAAGATATTTTATTGAAAGCTCATAGTTTTTCACTATGTAGTTTGGTTCAACTGTCTAGGGGCTTGGTTCAAGTACAACCCAAATACACATGTAGGTACGGACAGGGTCCATGTCCACGTGTGTGGTTTGACATTGGTTTAACTCAATTCGAGTTGAGGTGGACCACATGGTATTTCATTGAACCAAGGTCAAACCCTCCTATAAAAGTGATTGCTTAGACCTTATGTTTTTTCAAATTTTATTAAATATTGAGATCCATAACCCTAAAAAAGGTGTTTTAAATTGGCTTGTGTTGGGTTTTATGACTCATTTGGTGTGCAAATAGATTGTTTTCTCTTGACGTGGAGCAAAGAAGTGGTTGAGCAAGAGGTTTGGAAGATTGATTTGTGAATCTTCATCAAGTATTTGTGCCTCATTTCTACTCCTTTACAAGCTTCTAAGGGGTGAAAGAGGTAATTTTTCTCATTTGATTTTGTTTTTGTTTAAGATTTTAATTGTTTTTTGATTTCTATTTAATTTTCCATATGATCTATCTATTTTTTTCCCATTCTCTTGTTTTTGTTTTGAATGTGTGTATAATTTCTTGCCATAGGAAATACAATGGCATCTATTGCAGTAATCAACAACAAAGAATATATTCAAATTCTAATTTTCCTCTGTGGAAGTATGTTGATACTATAAGACCCCTTCTAGGAGGTGGAGAATTCTACTGGAAATGTTGGGGTTGGTGGTGAATTCCGTTGGAAATGTTGGGGTTGTGATGTAGAAAGGAATTAGTTCATATTATCAGGTGGTAGGCCATGTGTGGATACCTTGGAAGAGTAGTCAAGAAATACCTTGGAAAAAAGATGCACCTATACCAAATGAAAAAGTATTAAAATATATCGTGGAGTAGGATGAAGCAAAAGAGAGTGAAGCATGATAACACTAATCAAATAATCAAAGGGAATGTAGCCTCCATCTTTAAATATTGTTATAGATGACCGCCTCTTTTATACTACTGTAGCTAAGCCTTGCGACATATTTGTGCATAGCCCCATTGCAAATGGGGACCCCTATCTTCTTTTCCACGTGGCCTTTCGGTCTTGCGTTGTCTCAGTGGCTCTAGTTTTAGTCCCCTTTTTTCCTCTTGTTCCAATTGAGAAGTGGTCTTGTTTGGATCTAGAGTCTGTGTTTTTCGCCTACCTTTTAAGTCACTTTTAAATCACTTCCTGATTTGTAATTGTGAAATGAAGTGTTGATTTTGAATCCTTTGAAAATGAGCTAGTAAGATTTCAAGTCTTTGGTAAAGCCCCTATTTTAACATTTCAAGTTACCGATGAGCATGGAGAAGGTGATCTTGAGAAGAAACCAAAATGGCACTATAAATATACCTAAGAAAGTGAAAAAGGAGATGAAAGCATCCCAAAAGGGAAAGTTTGGGAGCATTGAATTATCAACATAACCCAAAGTACACTTGGCAACTGTTAAATAACAATAATACATAGTAATTATAATAGTTGTCATCGACTATTGGGGTCTAATACAAAAGCCACAACTAAGCATTATTGAAAACATGTTAGGGATCAAAATATCTATGATAGTTGCTCCTTAGACTGATGAGTTTTAAAAAGTGGCCTTTTGGACAAAGCTGATTCTTTCTTCACCAAAGCATTTCTCATCAAACAACAAGCACAACAACATAACATGGTGGAAGAGCAAGCCATTGATAGTCAAAAAACAAATTCAAATGTAGAACTTCTGTAATAATGTAAAGTCACCCTTGTAGTTTAATATTAAGGTTTGCAGATCACTTAAAGAGTTTATATGAGATTGGAGATTCAAAATTTCTAATATCCAATTTCGTACCCTTGGGATGTACGTCATTGCTTGTAACTTCAAGAAATCCAAATAACGGAAAATGTGTACATTACATTGATAGTATCATCACAAAATCAACAAGGGCATGGAAAACATGCTTAAAAACAATTTGCAAACGGAATTCTGTGACGCGTGCTTCTTTCTGAGTGATTACTATGCCATTCTTTCTCAAGTCTTCAACAATCCATCCGTACTTGTAGTCAAATACGCAAATAAGAGTTAGTGTGGAATAGGGCATGTGAGAGGAGAGTATCCATGCACTCCGAATAGAACATGCGCTACATTTATATAAAAAAAATACATTGAACTCATAATAACCGATTTCTCTCAAACCATGAGAAGTGAAGGTGATCAATTTGAATTGATTGTTAAAGACCCATATGCAAGTGAACGCAATGAGATTAAATTTGATTTTTTTCCCAAAGATGTGGGGAATCATTTTCATTTCTTCTACAAATGAAGAAACCAAGAATAATTTTCAATTGTCACAATATTTGAAGTCCCATCTAGGAGGCCTTGCTACCAATTTGTTTGATTGGGGCACAAGTGACACACATAGCAGATCTACAAAGACTAAGTGAAAAGCCAAAGACAAAGGTAAGATTGAATACCAAAAAAGAGTCTCTAGGTAGTTAGGGAACGAACCCAATGCATTTCAACATTAGTCAAGGAACAACAAATCAAGGAAAACCCATGATGAAACCCAAAACATGTTCCAAGTGTAAAAGAAATACGCTCAAGGACAAAAACAAGGAGGATAGCAAAATGTGTCCAACATGAAATACTCTTGGTTGAGGAATGTTAGGAAAGGGAAATATTTGCTCGAAGCCCATCATACGCACCCAACACGTCTCAAACATGGCGGTGGAGATAGATACAAGAGAAAGTCCATAGGAAATCAAAAAACATGCTTAGAGGATAGATGCTTAAGAACGAAGGAATATGTTTTGAAATGAAAACACTGCCAAATCCCCTCAAATACGCTTCAGCACATTTCTAGCATAGTCATGGATAACGTTGAGGAGGAAATCTGTTTGACCCCAAATCGCGCCCAAGTGGATATTGTTATGAACAATGAAATGTTGAAAAAGAAAGAATCTGTGGACTCCTTCAAAACACGCCTTGAGTGCATATTTCACTATTTGAAAATTATTTCTAAAATTTAATATCTCCCACTCAAGGAAAACCATGCTCATTGCGCAAATATAATATTGTGGAAGAATTTTTTGAAGTGTTTTGTTAAAAACTTTATCCATATATCAACAATGTTAAAGTATTAAAATGTGAAATATCTTCAAATTGGTAGAAATGTGCTCATGATGTAGGCATTTAGTGGTTTCTAATTTTGGTAGAATTTACAACCCTTTGTATGCCTACAAGTAGTGACTTAGTGAAATATTCAAGTACTATTGGAGGAGGTATCAAAATTTTGGAAAACATTAAAATTCTCCATCAAGAAGGAAGAGAAAATTCCTTATAAACTAAGCTTGACAAGAAAAAAGGGGGAATGTTTTTTCATTGGAGATAATGAAGTTCAAACTATGGCCAATTGTGAAGTTGGGATTTGATTTTGTTCCAAGTTAAATAAATTGCAATGGTAAACTAAAAAAAATTCAAGTTGACACAAAATCGTCAAACACAAAATTCAAACCAAAGTCAGAATTTAAAATGGCAAATAAATTGGTTGTTGGATATTAAGCCAAAAAATTAATTAAATATTGAATTTCATATTTTAATATTTAACCAATGAATAAAAATGTGACAAAGTAAAATAAATCTATTTGAAAATTTATTAAATATTGAAATTTATTTAGTATTTAATTAATAAAAATTTAAATATTGAAAAGGTGACAAAACTGATTAAAAAATTGGAAAATTGGAAATAAATTGCTTTTTTTGGGAATTATACTCTGAAAGTATTTGAATATTGTGTTTTTTCCCATTTTTTTTTTAAATGTGAAAAATAAAAAACCAACCTACATATGTATGAGGTCCTCATGATGAATTTGAAGTGGCCAAATTGGTATTTTTAAAAAAGTGATAGAAAAATGGAGACAAGTGGTGCTTCCCCTAGAGAATCTCTTCCCAAGTAGAAACCTCCAATAAAAGTGATAAAAGTTGCCTAAAATTAGCTCCACTATTATAGCAACTTTTCTAGACAAATGTCTAGCTAAGAAAACTATTCCTATTTCATTTTGATACCCAAGAATTGAAAAATAAGTTGAGAGGAAGATGTTGAGGACTCTGGTCAATCTATAAAGAAATTTAAAGTTGCGTGATTTATTTAAAGGGGGAAATCTTGGAGAGATAAAGTTGTCGACTTGAGTTGGGTAAACTTAGAAGCGATGAATTCAAAGAAAGGGAATTTTACAAGTTTTGACAATTCGAGAGAAGACATGATATTTTGAGGAGAGAGAAAATTTCTTTCTAGAAAGAATGGATTTTTTTGATAATAAATTTGCAAAATTCTCTCCCCTAGGGACAAGTTTATTTGCGAGGGAGAAATTGGTTTTCTTTTATTCATTTCTTGCATGCTCTTATGTATGTTTGAAGTTTGTTTTGCAGGAAGAGGAAATGGCAGAACCAAGAGGAACAAGTTTGACTTTAGACCAACTATTCAAGAATGAGTGAAGGGGATTGTATCATGAATCCAAGATTGTGTGGAAGTGGGAATATGTTGGTGACACAAACTTCTGATGTTTGGACATGGGCAAATTTAACAAGATTATGTTTGGGTACAAATACCACGAACTAAAACACTTGGCTACTCAGATTGTAAATAGTGGGATTGTGGCTGCACCTAGTTTTCTTCTAACTGCCCAACATGCAAAATTGATTGTGGAATGTTTGAGACATTATAATCTAGATGACAAAACAATCAAGGATCCAGATGAAAATGTTATGTCAGATCTCTCTCCAATATCCATTTTAGAAGTGTTTGAAATTCAACCATATCGAAAAATGGTACTTAAATCCAAAGAGCTCTGCTTAAAGTTTTCACTACTAGGATTGAACATTGTGAAGGTGTGATAAATAAGGAATGGCTGTGGAAAAATAGATTTGTCCATTCCAATTTGCCTAGGTACCTGGTCTGGCTTTTGATCTCTAACATGAGTACAGTGATTTAGTCATGTTGCTAAGTAGAATATTCAGGATTCCACAGTGTTATCAGTAAGAGGCATGGATGTGGTATTTCATTGAATAGGTAGGTGGTCAAAGGATTCCACAATATGGATTGGGCTAGGATGGTTAGCGACAACCTGAATGAACAATTGGTGAATCTAGAACAATATAGGAAGTTCTAAGTGAGCTCGTATGTGATCTACATGCTAGCTTAAAAGACAAACTATGATGGGTCGAGGTGTAGAGGAGCGACAGTAAGTGGTCCTCATTGCTTAAAGTGCATGAATGCTACCCTTAGTTACAATTGCATGCCAAGGATGATTTTGTCATAGTCAATGATGCTTTTGCAATGCACATTGTCAAGACTTTGCAAAAGAGATTACATATGAGATTATCAATCGGAGTGATGGAATTGGTTGAAGGGTATGAAACATGGTTCATTTAGTTCCCTACCTTCTCCTATAGAGTGTAGGGATTTTCGTCACAACCATCTAAACTCTAGTGATATCCCATTGAAAAGATGGTCTTGTTGGATGTCACTAGACAATTAATAGTTTATGACAAAATTCAAAAGAAGAGTAAGTTGGGACTTGAATTCCCAATTTCTATTAGAAAAGAAGTAGTTGAGATGTGTCCTTGTTTGTAGGCAGCTGAAAGGTCATTAAAAGAGATGCATTTTTATTGTTTGTCATTTTTTAAGGCAAGTTCAGATTAGAGTAGTGGGAGGTGTGAAATATCAACAGAAAATGCACTTTGAGGATTTCTGGGCCATGTTGTAGACAAGAATGAGATAAAAAAAAGGGTGTATTCTAGGTTGCCACTAAATATGATCAGAGCATGTAAGATCATGTACGCACTAGATTAGATGAAAGAAGACATGCCAATGTTGGAGATGAGAATGAGATAAAAAGAGGGTGTATTCTAGGTTGCCACTGAATATGATCAGAGCAAGTTTGATCATCTACATTATTGATTAGATGAAAGAAGACATGAATATTATCCAAAAGGGATACAACACAGAACAAGAAAGAACCGTCCATTCATACGATTGGTTAGAGAAGGAGATATCAAATATTGATTCATTATCTGCATCGATTCTAGAATCCACAAAACGGTGGGTTGATTAATATATGAACAAGTTGAAGGTATCGAAGGATTGCTTGACATAGAAATTAATGGGTTATTAGTTGTTAGAGGGATAAGAGACCTAAGCAGCCCCTAAGAGGAAGAATGGAAGGAAAAATCTCGTCAGGGAGTGTTTCTTAGGGAGTGCAATCAAGAAGTAGGCTTGACCTTTATGTTGAAAAACCCTAGTAGAAGAGGTGGAGGTCAGGGACTACTCCATCTTCACCTAGCCGGACTTTGCGTTTGCAGAAGATAGGTCCTTTCATGAGGGAGGAAGTCCTTTCATGAGGGAGGAAGTAGAGACAAGTAGAAGGATAAAACAAGATAAAATGACCAGGTTGGTGCAGAATAGGGAAAGCATCAATGCATATCAGGAGTCTGCCCAAGAAAGGAAGAAAGAGCAAGATGTGTCATTGAGGAAAATCTTGGCACTATCTTAGAATGAGAAATGATGGAAACAGAGGCTCTTGTGGGAGAAGTAGATGCTTCTACAATGGAGATGAAATTCCTATTGCACAGGTAACAACTGCTGAGACAACAATATAAAGTCCTATAGTTGAGGAAGAGATGTAAGGGTGGTACAAAGGCAAGAGTAGTTGTCAATTTGAATTGATTAGAATGCTGCCTTTTTAGAGTAGTCAAGGCAAAGGCTATAGAGAAGTCAAGAGAAAAAGGTTGACCTAGCATTCGAGTTGCAGGAAATTTTCAACTGAGCCAATCAATCAGAGGAGAAAGGCAAGGTCAAGAAATTTGCAAAATTCATTAGAGAACTCAGATCCAAAACTCTATAGTTTACAGTGCTTGTAGTCGATAAGGAAAAGGATAAAATTATCGTGGATGGATACAATATGATAGAGTTCGATTTGGGACATAACTCCCAAGAAGAAGTTATTGAAGAATTTGAGGATTTTGCACTGGCAATGAATGAAAAGATGAGGAAATTAGAAGGGAAATATCATAAATGAAGGACGAGAACAAGACCGGATGTGAATTTTTGAGTAACATATATCCTCTAGTGAGAGAAGAAGGCCAAGCCTTTGTTCCTCTTATAGTTCTTCTAGTTGAGTCAGTGGATGGTATTGCAAGTGTTAAAGAAATTTCTTAGAGTGTAGAGGGCATCTAGAATGACGCATACAAACATGTTGAGGGCTTGATGCAAATTCATGAAAGGGCATTGGTTGTCCTTTCTAGGATACATTGCATGGTGAGTCATGGGAAGATGAATGTATTTATTGAGATGTGGTGATCTCACTCTTGTATGATTCAATGGAGACTCCCAAAAAAATGTTGGTTGACAAAGTGTTCAAGGAGGGGTGTATGACTTCGCGGTAGTATAGTGCAGTGATCATGGCAAAGGAAATGTTTTAACAATTCAACAAGGAGTCCAGCTGATTGGAGAAGGTATTCCAAAATATTCAGCAAGGGATCTCCAACACAGTCGCATCATTGTTATTGCAAAGATGGGATGAAAATGAAGTAACGATGGACAACCTAAAATGTAGACTAGAAGAGTTTTTTAGATGAATTACTTCACGACGAAGGACTTTGAGAACTTCATTTTATCAATTGTCATGCACACAACCTAGGAGTTGTTGCTAAACTGGGAAGGCAATTTGAACAAGACTGAGTGAGAGATAACAATCCTGGAATTCATACGGGAATTAGTTCCAAGTTTTAGTGTGGACGAGTTGGAGATTGTATTGAGTAGATTCCATGCATTCAAAGGGTGGGTCAAACATAGGCTATTTTGGGCAAAGGTATATTTATTGTATAGTGAGCATTTATGTCACCTCTCTTTCCTGATGAATGGACATGCATAGTGGGCATTTATTACTGAACTAAGGTAGTGGTTTTCTCTTCATTGGCTCATGTAGACCCGTGCATTAATTGTGGATTCTCTTTCTTTGCCCTAACCCTAATAATGGATGAGGTGGCACAATCTGGGCCATTAGTGTCATTTTCATCCGGGCCACTTGTTGTAATTAAGGGCCTATATAAAGGTCTCATTTCTCATTTGCAAGGACAAAATTCTTAGATTGATGCTATGAGCTTTGAGATATAGAGTTATCATTGAAGTATGGTGATCAGTTGATGCCTCTTAGTGCTTGCTTGTTCTCTTATTCCCTCATTTAGATTAAGATTGGTTAGATAAAGTGTTTCGATTTCAATGGAGAATGTGATAATGTTTTGATGAATTCCATGGTTCATACTATTGATGGTTTGTTGATTGTAAGCTGTTGTGTAAAGTTACCTTGAACCCCCACTTTTATGAATGCTTAACTTCTACCATTCATTATGCATTGTTCATTTTGATGGTGTTCGTTGTGGTGCTAAAATCATTTGCATTACACACTAAAGAGTGCACCAGTTCTTGCATAGTTGTAGTTAATCTTGGTGAAGCAATGCTTTAATATTTTAGAATTTGTCGATCAAAATAATATCTATTATTGTCATTACCCTTAGGAGTAGAATAGATTCCTTAACCTTTTCCCTTTGCTTTCAGCATATTTGTGAAAACCTAGAAAGGGTACTCTATTGCAATATCTTTTGATGGCTCCCACGTCTAGTATCATTTGAAATAAACTTGAGCAATGCAAGTATAAGTCTCCTCATGATAAACGCTATTTTACATTACCATTGAGCTTATCCATAGTCAAGAACTAGCATGAAAGGAATCTTGGAAGTTATTGTATGATCTTTCGCAATAGTAGCATACATACAATTTTGATCAAGAGAGGATAAGATATCTTGATAGTTTGTTCTATTGTTGGTAGGTTATAAAACACACATCAACAAACTTGAAACTAAAACTCAAGCACTCATTCCACGATAAAGAAAGGGACCTTTGAAAACTTGATTTCAAAATGAGAGTCAGGACATTGCCAACCAAGATATAGCAAGATGAATATATGCAAATGGGTTGCCTTTAAGTGTTGTTCGCTCTCCATACTAGAAGAAGATTGTGAAAAGTGTCAATGAAGCTCCAAGAGTGTATAAGGGCTTTGGTTATGATAAAATATGCACCAACTTGTTAGAAAGAAAGGTCAAGGGGGTTGAGGATGCATTAAAGTTTGTAAGGGGTTCATGGTGTGAGACTTGGGTATGGATTACTTCAGATGGGTGGAAAAATGCAAGAAATCATCCCTTGATCAATGTCATAGAATGTCCCCTAAAGGGGCAATGTTATCGAAACATGTGGATTGTGAGGGGCAAATAAAAGATGTACAATTTATTGCTAATATTCTCATCAATTGACAATTTATTGAGTCAATGGGACCTAAAAATGTTGTCCAAGTCATGAAAAAAAATGCAAAGAATTGTAGAGCAGCTGGTTTGTTGGTTGAAGAGTGATATTAGCATATCTTTTGGACACCTTGTGTGGTCCACTTGTGTAATCTTATGCTACAAAAGATTGAGAATGAAATCGAGTAGATCAAAGAGGTGTATGCAGATGTTGAGGACGTTCAAATGTTTGTTGCAAACCACCACAAGACATAAGAAATTTTCAGATTATTCTCAAGTTTGGAGCTATTGAAGGTAAGTGAACTTGAACTTGAAGTAGTAATTTAATTAAAAAATTAAAATTAACATTTTACATTTTCTGACATTCATAATTTGATTGTGTAATGTGTATACTTTTTTAAAGATTGTCTCTGTTTAATTGTATTTTTTTCCCTCTAATTTCTATTACAGTTTGCTAAGACCCGTTTTGCATCAAACTTAATTGTCTTGAGATGACTTGCAAAAGTGAAAGTGGCACTTCGAAAAATTGGTGATCAATAATAATTGGTTTGTATTGAGGCAAATCAACATTGAGAGGGCGATGAAAAATAAGCAAAGGATACTGGATGACTCATGGTGGGAACTTGTGGAGTACATCCTTCACTTTACCAAGCCCATTTTGAGCATGCTTTGCTACATTGACATGGATGTGCCTTTCTTTGGAGAGATGTATGGTGGCATCAACTCAAGGCTTGAGAAATGAAGAAAATCATAAATGGCAAAGAGCAAGACACCGAGGAGACCTTCAAACGATTGTAAGCAATTGTTTTAGAATGATGGAACAAGATGACTACTCTACATTTGCTTGCCTATGCATTGAGACCAAAATATTATAGCAACTTATATCTTGATATACTGGGAAGGCTGCCACCATATAAATATTCAGAAATGTTTGATGGATACAAGGCAACATTCATTAGATTCTTTCATGATGATGATATGTGAGTTTTGATTAGATATGAGTTCATAGAATTTGTGAATGCAAGAAGTCTATGTAATGGTGCTCTTCGTCATTGGTTTAGGAGGGATGCTCATAGTTGGTGGTACTTCCATGGCCTACAATTCCAACTGCTACAACCCCTTGCAATCAAAATTATATCACAAGTAAATTTTATATATAATTTTAATTTTCTTTTTCTTAATATGACATAGGTTGCTAGTTTTTATATTTTCAATAATTTTATTTTAATTGTTTAATTGGTCTTGTCTTCATAGGTTGCTAGTTCATCTCCATTACAGATGAATTGGAGCACATATTCTTTCATCCACTTAGTAAAGCACAATAGGTTGCAGTTATTAAGAGTGGAGAACTTAGTATATGTGCATTCCAACTTGTGTCTCCTTTCCCACAAGCAAAATGATTACAAAGAAGCGAAGGCAAAGATGTGGGATATAAATACAAAGCTCATGGACTTGGATGCTTTCAGCTCTCAGCTTGCAATTAATGAACTGGAGGGCTTAGAGAGTGATAATGTTATTGGTGCAGCTGATCCAATGGGCCTTGGTACTATTTGCGAATCAAGTAATGTCATTGAAGAAGAAGAAGATGAAGATGAATATGTAATTCTTGAGTTGAATTTGAAATTGAGACAATGACATTGGAACTTGATGTTATGATTTAAAATTTGACATTTTAATTGTTTGATGTTGAATTTGAAGTATTTGATTCTATGATGGTATGATCATGATACTATGATCACAAGTTTATGGTGTATTTGTTGTTTATATGATATTATGTGACACTCGAATCTTATTCATGCTTATAGGCTGCATATATATGTAATGTTTACTTGTTTATACGAATTATATGACATTCTAATCTTAATTCATCCTAATAGGCTGCACATATATGTAATGTTTACATGTTTTTTGTACTAACGAACCTGAACCCATTTTCAAAATTTTGCCGTATCGATGAACCGATTCTTTGAACCCATATTTGAACCCAAACCTAAATCAACAACTTAGGTTTTTCAGATAGGTTGTCTAAAGCCAACATTAGGTCCCTTGTTATTTCATTTGACATATTGAAAGTCATCAATGCAGCCAGACACAACCGTATTGTTTGTGCTAGTTTGGTAGCTTGGACAGCTATTCGTCCACATGCTATTATTTAGCAAATAATTGTTTTACTAACAAATTGGTTAGAGTAGGGACAATTAGTTGTTATTAATGGACCACTTTTAAAAGCAACTAAAAACCAATTTTGTTATTGAATGTTAAGTTGTTTTAAATCTTTGCCATTGATTGAGAATAAATCTTGGCCGTTGGTTTTCCAACAAGAGTAGTGTAAAAGGGGGTCAAGGGGCATTTAGAGAACAAGAAGTTTGACAAGTATTTGTAGTGATATAGCAAATAGTCTTGCAGTATTAGCAAGGGCGTTAGGGATAGTTGTAGGGGAATATCAGCGGGAGAAATGGGGAGATTGTCAGAGTTTTGATAGTAAGAGGCAAATAATTTTGCATCTCTTAATTTGCTGAAGTTTTATATTATTCCTCTTCTGTAGAATTGGTTTTCCCTTAGGGGTTTTTCCAGGGACGATATGCCCAAAAATAGTCATTGTTTTTCAAATTTCTTTTTGTATTTTTTGGTGTAGTTGCAATTGTGTTATTTTTCAATAGTAGTTGTGAATTAATTTTCGATTGTTAAATAATCTTTTTAAGGCAGAAGACTAATAATCAGTGACTGCAATAGTAATTTTCGCATGGTATCAAAGCAATGTTGAGGGTAGGAAAGAAATTGAGGGTTTATAAAATCTAGTGTGACCTCTTTAGATGGCTTTAGCTGGTTTGATTGATCAGGACAGATTGGATGGTGCCTCAAATTTTGGTGTCTAGAAAGCTAGACTTTCTTTATTGTTGGAAGAGAATGGTATCAAGGATTATTTTACTAGTGTTGTAGTTGTACCTATGGATGCAACACAACTTGGAGCATACAAGAAGGACGATGCCAAGGTGAGGAGGAAAATCCTTGATGGTGTCAAGGATCATATTGTTCCACATATCTTGGAGCCAGTTACAACAAAGAAAATGTGGGACACCATTCTGAATCTGTACCAAAATGCTACCACTAACAGGAAGTTGATTCTTAGAGAAAAGTTGATGAATACCTAGATGAACTAGGGAGAAGACGTCACAAGTTAGCTCACTAGGCTTAGACTTGTTAAGGACAAGTTAGCAACTGTTGGAGATAGTCCAATGATGATGAGCTAGTACACATTGCCCTAAATGGGTTTACTAAGTAGTGGGGTGTCTTTGTTCAAGTTGTTAGTGGATGAGACACCTTACCATGTTGGGATCGACTGTGGAGTAATTTCACTCGAGTAGTTTGGACTAAGTCTTGTCAATGGGGCCAACAAGAGTCAGAAAAGTGGGATGGAATAGGAAAACGTTGCCCTAGTGGGAAAAGGGAAAGCAAAAAAGGGGTCTAGCAAATGATCAAATTCACAAAGTGACAAGAAGAAGGACTTGTCTAAGATCAAGTGCTTTGGTTGTCACGAGTATGGTCACTATGTCAGTGATTGCCTAGGAAGGAAGAAGAATGAAAAGAAGAGAAAGAAGTAGGTGACAACTTCTGTAAGTGCAGAAGAGCTCTCTAGTAGAATGGAAGATGAGTTTGCACTTATAGCTTGTATGGCTAGCTCAACCTCACAGTGTATTTGGCATATTGATTGTCGGGCGTCATTTCAATGACAGGAGTTAGAGAGTACTTCTTGAGCTATAAGGAGGAGAACACCAAAATCTAGATTTCTATGGGAAACTTGGAAACTTGTCCAAACTCAACTCAATTGGGAAAGGGACTATTTAGTTTCAAAGGGAGAATGGGAAGATAACTCCAGTTCATGATGTCTTGCATCTGCCAGGCTTAGCTTTGAATCTGATTTTTGTGTTTGTCCTTTAGGATAAGGGGTATATTGTACTCTTTAGAGGGGCATATGTGCTGATCAAGCATAAGGATTGGAAATCACCCATATCTATTGGAGTTAGGAGTGGTCGCCTTTACAGGTTGTAGTTTGAAACTCTTAAGGCACTCATGAGCAGCAGTAATCCTAGAGATCTTGGAGAGCTCTGGCATAGGAGGATGGGCCATATTCATCATGGAGCACTTAAATATCTTCGTGAGATAGTGACAAGTGTTCCAGAGGTGAGTACAGAGCATGATGATGTATGCAAAAGATGTGTGTTGGGGTAGTTTGTGAAAGCATCTTTTCCAAGGAGTGACACTAGATCAGAGGGTGCCCTTGATCTAGTACATTCAGATGTTTGTGGACCAATGTCGATGAAGTCTCTCAGAGGATACAAGTACTATGTTACTTTTATTGATGATTTCTCTAGGAAGACTTGGATATATTTCTTGAAGACCAAGGATGAGGTTCTCAGTCAGTTCCAAGAGTTTCAGGCTCTTGTGGAGAATTCGACAAGAAGGAAGATAAAGGTTCTTCATTCAGATAATGGAGGCGAGTACAAAGGAAATGACTTCCAGGAGTTCTATACCAAGGAAGGAATCAAGAGAGAGTGGATTGTTCCTTGCAATCCGCAATAGAATGGAGTTATTCAGAGGAAGAATCCTTTAGTATCGGAGGCAACAAGAGTTATGCTACATAACTGGGACATGCCTTGCTACTTATGGGCAGAGGCATGCAGTACAATAGTATACCTTTAGAACAGGGTTCAACACAAGGTGCTAAAGAAGATGACCCCAGAGGAAGCTTTCACAAGGAAGAAGCCAAAAGTTGGTCACTTTAGGATATTTGGAAGTTTGGCATATTGTCATATTCCAGGCAATACATGGACCAAGTTAGATCAGGTTGTAGAGAGGGGGTACTTTGTTGGGTACAATGAAACCTCAAAGGCATATAGAATTTTTACTCTAGGGACCAAAATAATTATTGTTAGACGTGATGTCAAGTTCATGGAGGACAAGGCATTTAGAAGATCTAGAGCTTTGTCTGTAGACGATCAAATTGAGTAGCCAATAGAAGCTCCAAAGCCAAGTCAAGGGCAACAAAGCTCAGGTACAGTTTCTAGTACAAGCATAGGCTTAGGTGGTGAAGATTCACAGAAGATGGAGCAACTAGTGCAATAGGAAATGCATCAAGAAGACATAGAGGTTGGTATTTCATCCTCTACAGTTGGCAGCAGGAACCGTGAGGATTAAGAGACAAAGGGATAGTTAGGAGTTTGTGGGAGCTCCTAGGAAGAGTACGAGATTGAGGAGACAAACAACCAAGTTCTAGGATTATGTGGCATTAGTCAGTTAATTGGTAGATAGTGAACCTTCCAGCTATCAAGAGGCTACACAACATCAGGTATGGCGAGATGCTATGGTTGAGGAATATTCCTCAATAATGTAGAATAATGTGTGGGAGGAGTGCCTAGACTAATAGATAGGGCAGTAGTCATATCATACTGGATCTATTAGATAAAACACGATATACATGGTAGCATTGAGAAATACGAGGCAAGGTTCATGGCAAAGGGGTTCTTTTTGAATGAGGGAATAGACTATGAGGAGACATTTGCTGCAGTGGCCAAGTATACTTCTATATGAGCTGTGATCTCATTTGCAACATAGATGGGATGGCAAATCCATCAAATGGATGTCAAGGCAACATTCCTTAGTGCTGAATTGAAGGAGGTATTCAGAGAACGACTAGAAGGCTTTGTAGCACACAAGAAAGAGACCCATGTGTGCAGATTGAAGAGAGCCTTGTACGGACTCAAGCAAGCTCCTAGGGCGTGGTATGAGCACTTTGATACATACTTGGAGGAAATGGGCTAAATGAAGAATGAGGCAAATGCTAACCTCTACTACTTGCTGGTTGGGGGTGAGATTCTCATTCTTGTTCTATATGTGGACGACATGTTTCTTACAGGTTCACTAGGGCTCATAAAGGATTACAAGAGGGATCTTTGTAGAAGAGTTTGAGATGAAGGATTTGGGATGTATGCACTACTTTCTAGGCATGGATTTGTGGCAGATAGATGGAGATATTTTCCTTGGTCAAGGGAAATATTGCATTGAAATCTTGAAGAGATTCAGGAGGATTGGAAAGCCATGTCTACACCCACGATCACAAATTTGAGGAAGGTAGATACATCCAAGGAGAAGGATGTAGATCCCACTTTATATAGACAGTTGATTGGTTCGCTCATGTATTTGGTCAACGTTAGGCCAGATATAGCATTTGCAATAAACTCTCTTAGTCAGTTCATGGTTGAGCCAAAGAGGGTGCATTGGACAACAACTAAGCATGTGCTCTGCTATTTGTGTGGTACAATTGAGTATGGGATTAGATACGTTCGAGGTGAAAGAATCAAGTTGATAAGCTATATTGACGCAAATTGGGCAGGAAGTACAATAAACAAGAGGAGCACTTCAGGGTGTTGTTTTAGTTTGGGATCATGAATTGTCTCTTGGTTCAGTGTCTATGGCTCTGAGTTCAGCCAAAGCATAATACATAGTAGCTAGCATGTCGATATG
The DNA here is from genome assembly GCA_028749045.1 of Cupressus sempervirens. NCBI lineage: Eukaryota > Viridiplantae > Streptophyta > Pinopsida > Cupressales > Cupressaceae > Cupressus > Cupressus sempervirens. The sequence goes on along the minus strand of CM053791.1, from coordinate 596,998,406 downwards.
TGAAGCTATATGGCTTTGGAAGTTGCTAGTAGCCTTGTTTAGTTAGAGGGTTGAGACTATTGTGATACATTGCCACAATCAAAGTTGCATCAAGCTGTTTGAGAATTCAATGTTTCATGAGAGGTCTAAACATATAGACATCAGGCATCACTTCATCAGAGATTGTGTACAACGAGGAATTGTTCAGCTATAGTACATACGTACAAAGGAGCAGGTAGTACACATTCTAACTAAGGCATTGGAGAAGGAAAAATTAATCTTCCTCAGAGATAATTTTGGTGTCATGCAAAATAACTTCCTTGCTAAGAGGGAGTGTTAGTTTGGTAGCTTGGACAACTGTTTGTTCACATGCTCTTAGTTAGCAAATAATTGTTTTACTAACAGATTGGTTAGAGTAGGGACAATTAGTTGTTAATTATTGACTACTTTTAGAAGCAACTAGAAACCAATTTTGTTATTGGTTGTTAAGTTGTTTTAAATCTCAGCTATTGATTGAGAATAAATCTGGGCCTTTGGTTTTCCAACAGGAGCAGTATAAAAGGGGGTTAGGGGGAATTTGGAGAATAACAAGTTAGACAAGTATTTTTAGTGATAGCAAATAGTCTTACAGTATTAGCAAGGGCGTAGTGATAGCGTTGGGGATAACAATAGGGGATTAGCAATGAGAGGAATTGGGAGATTGTCGGAGTTTTGCTAGTAAGAGGCAAAGAATTTTGTATCTCTTAAATTGCTGAAGTTTAATAATATTCCTTGCCTGTAGAACTAGTTTACCCTTAGGGGTTTTTCCATGGAAGAATTGTCCGAAAATATTGTGTCATTGTGTTGCAAATTTCTTTCCGTTATTTTTGGTGAAGTTGCAGTTGTGTTATTTTTCAATATTAGCCGTGAATTAATTTTCAACAGTTAAATAATCTTTTTAAGATAGGAGATTAATAATCAGTGACTACTATAGTAAATTTCACAATTTGTAGTTCCTTTCTATCAAGAACCTTCCATTTTGGAATTGTCATTTTCACTGGTTACTTTGCTTCTCTACCTAACAATAAGAAAAGATCCTTCTGATATAGATAGGCTTCCATTTGCATCTTTTGTAGCTGATTGTTTTGGTTGTTGAACTTTTAAACTTTAAACTTACCTTCTTCCGCCATTGCTCCCACTCAAATCTGAAATTGATTGAAATATAAGGTCTAGTCAAATCAAAGCGATGGACAAATATTAAATATAATGTAGAATAAAAGAGGCAAAAGCAACAATTGACAATAACATAGATCTAATGCCATTCATTAAATGTAGGCCACATCCATAGGGAAACAATTGTCCACCTTTTATTTTCTAGTGAAGAGAAAACTATGATTTGATGATATTTCACATTCCACAACTGCTTATTTTCAAACCGTTTTCGGTGGTTTACAAAGGTTCGACAATTTTTTTTTCAAGGGCATTGCTCCAAGAAGCCCTTGCTAGCACGTTGCCTCTAGACTCCTATTGTGGCCTTTGGAAAATGCAGCTGACAAATTCACCAAAATTTAAGCCCAACAACATGATCAATCACCACACATGAATAGGAACACCTAGAATGGTTTTATCCTTTAGAAGAGCATTGCACATGTTACTTGTGATTGCTTTAAAGATTTGAAAATTGAATGGAACGCCTAGAATGGTTTTATCCTAGAAAAGCATGATCAATCACCACATACAAATAGAAACACCTAGAATGGTTTTATCCTTTAGAAGAGTATTGCACATGTTACTTGTGATTGCTTTAAAGATTTGAAAATTGAATGGAAGATGATATGTGGCTTAGAACATCTAGAAAACTTGGAAACAATTTAGAGGTTTTTGTTTCATAAACTCTTAGCTTGGTTTGTAAAATTGAAAATTTGTGGTCATTATACATGGAATGCACATATAAACTAATGTACATTTATCTCCAAGGAAGTCAAGTTTCATAATACATAGAATGTGTAACATGCTAATTTCCCAACCATGATTTTACAATTTAATATAAATGAAAAATACACCACCTTCCATAATTTATATGTATGAAAGATAGTTATAACAATTACTTTACATAATCATGTGTGGGGGATTGATGGTTGCAATAGAATTTAATAGTATTCTAGTTAACCGCTCATATCATTGGATCATGTATCCTTTACCAAATAAAAATTGCCCAAATCTAGGGTAGAAATCGCAGCCTTTAGCAAGAAAAATCAGACTCCACAAAATCGCCAAACAAGAGAAAAGTTTCAGATCTGCTCCCCAAATTGTCTAGGGTAGAAATTCGCTCAAATTGGAATAAGGAAAAAATGGTGCCAAGGAATGAAAATCTGCTCCAAAAAAAATTGCCAAGTCTGAAATTGCCTCCTTTTAGGAAAATCGCCAAGCAAGAGAGCTGCTCTTCCAAGGGAAAATCGCCAAACACATGAAAGCTGAGATGGAATGAGGGGATGGGAGAGGGGGGAGCCCTCTTATACCACAATCCCTTTGCTCCCTCAAGCTGGCCGACTAGCCTTGTAGGAGAGAAAAAATTAAATTAGTGTTTTATTAGTGGCCCAAATTTAAATGCCAAGCTAAAATTTATTTTGCCCATAGTGAAATTTGCCCATTTAATTGCCGGTTGTGACCAAAAATTGCAAAATAAAATTAGGAAAGCCTTGGAGATGTTAAAATTTGCATTTAATAATGTTTTGGTAGTTAGAATATCATTAAAATTGGATTTAGCAAGCTAAAATTGATTTTTTAATTTTAATTCACCAATCTCTTTTAATATTTAAAAAAAAAAATCCTTCAAGGCAATTTTAAAACCAATTTAATGCAAAATTTTGCAATTAATTCCACTTTGTATTTTGCAATGCAATTTTAATTTTTTAACCAAAATAAATCATTTTCTAGCATTCAAAATTGATTTTTCCAATTTAATTTCACTGTCACATAATTGTCTTTTTCACCAAAAATTAAAGATTTTCCAAAACAATTAAATCTAAAAAATTTTATTTTGAAAAATGCTCGAGATTATATAATTACATCCAATTTTCAAAATCTGTCTTAGTCCAAAAAAATTGTAAATTTATTCTGCCGGGTATTGTTCTAACTGAAAAAATGTTATCTTTGATATTTGTTGGGCCTAAGAATAAAATTACCTGTTTCGGAAAATCAAGTTAGCACCGGGTGAAAAAAAAAAACCAATCACATCAAATCCCTGCTGGCTCGAAGGCGTCGAAGGTGTAAAATTTTCAAATCAAAAACCTTCGGACCACTCCAAAAAATTTGCTAAGGCAACTGAAAAAATTTCAAAAATTTGCGAAAATTGCCAAGGCTTGCCCGAAAAAGGGGGTCCCCAAAAATTTTGGGGCGATGGTGTGAAAACCTCACAACATCTAGCATCAACCCAAAGAAATGTTCCTAAACATTTCAAGAAATAATTAACTTAGAACAAAGAATCTCAGGATGGTCTATCTGAAAGTCTACTTGAGGACAAGCATTCAACCAGGGAAAGAACTCTCAAGTTGATCCTAAGCACCCTGACCATAAGTTACTCACATGTGTGCGAATGATTTATTCCTAGCTTGATAAGAACTTGATAATCTCTCAGATCCATTGAAGTTAGCTATTATAATATCCTTACTTCAAAAGCAACCTGGATAGAGCCCCGTTGCCAGTCAGGCATATATAGCGCTGATAGAGTTATTGCATATATATTATGGTTCTACCTTTAATGATTATTTTTATAGCACCGATAGAGATGATTGCACACCCTTGAACCAAATTTCATCTTTATTTTCACTTTGATACCGCCTTTTCTCTTTTCTCATGATATTCTCTCTCTCTCTCTCTCTCTCTCTCTCTCTCTCTCTCTCTCTCTCTCTCTCTCTCGTTCTTTTCCATGTTTTGTTTGGCTTGCAGGCAATGAAGTCTGCAGAGGGTTTGGAAGACCACAGTGGCACTGAAGCAAGTATATGATTTTTACTAAGTCCAACTTCACTTGAAAACATCAAGAACTCAGAGCAATTAAGTGTGAGTAGAATGTTGTAACCATGTCAAAGATAACTTAAGAACCTCTATTGAGTTTGACCCAAATTTAGTACAAGTCCTACCATAGACTAACGACTAATCACACCCTTTAATCTCTGAACCTTGCCAAATGTATTCGAGAAATGAACAAGATGGATTCCGTTTTGTCACCAAAAATGTAAAATCTACACACCTCGCCCATGAGTGATAACATGGACCCCCTTTGCACCTGCAAAGCCCAAAGCCAAAACTACCCTCCAACTGAGGGAAGCTAAAAGATCTCAAGTCAAATGACTCGATGCAAATCAAACTCAAGCTCCCTCACAACACCTAAACTAAACAACTAAAAGGAATCTACTCTGACCAACTAAAGGAAACTTAATCTACCCAACTAAAAGGAAACTTAATCTAAGCCACACACGAAAGCAAACTAAACTACTCTCCTAAACCAAATGGTCCAAGACAAACCTACCCTAACTATGTACAAGACCCTAAAGGGACAACACTAATCGATCTAATATATACACTGGATCTAACATGGTTTCTCAAGATGTTCAAAAGTAACAAGGTTTGGGTGATAGTTCTCAATCACACAAACTCATCCTTATACTTCGAAAAAAATTTGGTCACCTCAAACTCAACCTCAAGAAAATTATCATGCAGGATCAACAATTGAGGAAGTTCATTAGGGCCATGATCCAACCACAAATAAGTTTTCTCTCCAAAATTTCCATAATCAAAATAACAACTTTTACCACTTTGAACATTAAGAGCTAGGAAAGAAACAACCTGGCATGACTCAAATTCAAATGGAACCTGCAAATTCTCCACGGCCTCAGGAGGTCGAAGTTGGTGGTGGACCATCCCAATAGCATCTACACCAAACCCGTGAGTGATCAAGGCAGGGTCAGTCCTGAAGTCAAGGCCTTGAAACATCCTTCTAGGGGGCTTGTCCTTGTGAAATATGAACCATGCATCCTTGTGAATCTCCTCAAGTGTATCCTCAAAAATCAAGGATTCCTTGATATTCTCCCCATTAAACACCTCTCCAAATTGCTTGAACACAATATCCAATTGTAGCATCAACCCAAATTGTTCTTTGTTTTTCCTTCTATGGGAACAACTTGATCACCACTTAACAATCCTTGCATATCCCCATTAATAGGAGCTTCATCATCTAGCATGTAATTTTCATTTGAACTCTCTTCAGGAACATCTTGCGATTCTTTATATAGACTCTCACCAAACAGAGCACCTTCAAGACTGATAGGAGAACCATCATACATATTTGTGAGTTGCCCATCAACTTCCATTTCAAGTGGCAATAAATCTGGAGGTCGAAGTTGATGGTGAATCATGCCACTTGCAACAACTTGATCACCTTGAAAGGCTTTGGGCAATGACTCCTTTTGTATTTCTTTTGTAGGATCTTCAAGCATCCCCCCAAAGAATGTAGTGAATATAGCGCATTGTATTTTTTCCTCATATTTGAACTCTCTTGTGATATATTGTAATTCACTGTTCAACTCACCCACTTGATTATCTTCCTCTTTAAGGATATTTGAAACCTCTTGCAACCCATCCTCAAGTGTCACCCCTTGAATTATGCATGAAGGATCACCAAAGATTTCCTTCTCGTCCACCTTTCAATGTTCCATTTGTAATTCTTCGTGTGCCCTCACATGTTGACCTTTGCCTACCATCCTTTCTCTTTCTTGGATAAATTCAATTGTTTCCTTGATTTTCTTGTCAACCTCTCCGCCTCGTGATATAATGTGTGAAGGTTCATCCACTTGATTATCTTGAACATTAGAATCAACCATATCATCTTGATATATCTTACCCTCTTCATTATTTGGTGTCCAACTTAAAAGCTGAAAGAAATCCTTACCATCCCCCACTGATATTTCCTCATACCAACCCAATTGAAACTTGATCAAGTCAATGGTGTCTTGGCAAGATGGGCAAGTAGATTCTGAATGTGAGAGATTGTGTACACTGCACCAAGAACTTCTTCCATATATGTTTTTTGGTTACCTATTGATATCTTCTCTGAAAGCAAGAAAATCTATCTTCGAATTGACAAGGACCGCAGGCTCGTGTATTTGTGAAAAAGAAAATTTTCCTCTTAATGCCAAGTCCACTGTCAAGAGAAACACCAAACAATCCAACTCCTAATGATCTGTAGTACCATGTATCCTACACTTCCCTGATGCTGCAAGTTGAGACAAATACCATGGTGGTAACCTTTTGTTCAAATCAAACCAAATGGGAAGAATGTCCACTTGCCTACCCATTGAGAAACCTACCTTTTTTCTTTTCTTTGAGTTTTTTTGATTTTTTGATTTTCACTATAAAAGATCTCTCATCTCAAAACTAACTTTGAAAGCTCATTCCTCGTCAATCTGTGCTCTAAATTTTCAAGTTGATCCAAGAATGAAAGTCATTCAGGCCCTCCTTCTAGCGCCAGATAATGTTGATGTCAGTTTTGTACCACTACATAACATATAGCAATTGAACACTTGATATGGGATATCAAACACTCAATTCCTCTCTTGAAAAGTTAATACTCATGAAGACATGAGAAAAACTCCAATGTTCCTTACGCCTGTGAATACTAACTCAGTTATCGATGTGATTTGCTGGTAATCACGTAGGCGGCCTTACGTTGTTCATTCAAGGATAACTTGAACTTCTAATGTGATGGTGACGATTTAGTATGAGTGCCAGAAGATGTTGATGGTGGTGATGATGGAGAATGTGTTCAAATGACTTATACCTTCTTGACTTTTGTTCAAGGGACTACTCAGTGTTTTCAAATGACTTATGCTTTCAAGGGACTACTCACTGCTCTAGTGAAATTTGCCCTACTTAATTGCCGGTTGTGACCAAAAATTGCAAAATAAAATTAAGAAAGCCTTGGAGATGTTAAAATTTGCATTTAATAACGTTTTGGTAGTTAAAATATCATTAAAATTGGATTTAGTAAGCTAAAATCGATTTTTTAATTTTAATTCACCAATCTCTTTTAATATTTTAAAAAATAAATCTTCAAATCATTTTCTAGCATTCAAAATTTTTTTTTTCAATTTAATTTCACTTTCACAAAATTTTCTTTTTCACCAAAAATTAAAGATTTTCCAAAACAATTAAATCTAAAAAATTTCATTTTGAAAAATGCTCAAGATTATATAATTACATCCAATTTTCAAAATCTGTCCAAGTCCAAAAAATATGTAAATTTATCCTACTGAGTATTGTTCTAATCGAAAAAATGTTATCTTTGAAATTTGTTGGGCCTAAGGTAAAATTACTTGTTTTGAAAAATCAAGTTAGCATCGGGTGAAAAAAAAAAACCAATCACATCAAATCTCTCCTGGCCTGAAGGCATCCAAGGTGTAAAATTTTCAAATCGAAAACCTTTGGACCACTCCAAAGAATTTGCTAAGGCAACCGAAAAAATTCCAAAAATTTGCGAAAATTGCCAAGGCTTGCCCGAAAAAGGGTTCCCCAAAATTTTTGGGGCGATGGTGTGAAAACCTCACAATAGGAACATTTCCTTAAGATAGTCACTTTGCTGAGTTAGTGATTTTTTTTTACGAGTATGTTGTATTCAAAATCATAAATGTGTCTAAAAGTGCAGGGTTCTATGTGTGTGACATTCCTCTTTGCTCTGAGATGTTTTATGTTCCAAAAATTCTCTAAATTTCTGCCTTATTCTACTAGTTTACATTTTTTCATTAGCTTACGCTTCTCCAAGTCGTTGATCAAGTCATTTTTATCTTTATTGTAGGCTACTCCTTTCATTAGCTTGCTATTGGATTCTTCCTTGCTTCTTTATCAGATCTCTTTATCAGATCCACCGCCTCAGGGGTTTTGCTAACGCTGCGGACGACCACCACAAATACACCTAGCTCGCCTACTGCTCCTTTGTTGATATTGCTAGCTCTGATTTGAGACCCAAAGCTCATGGCTGGTATGCCCAGGCCACTGCCTTACTTAACTCAATTGGGATCGATATTGATCGTCTCCCTTCTTACCATTTCTCACTAGATGTTCCCGCTCATCTGCTCCCCTCACAAGGTGAGTTGAATGGGTATGTCAAACTCAACATATACAGATAGTACATGACAACGACCTGGGTTAACCCACACAGGGGTCTACGCCCGCGGATGGCCTTCTACTTAGAGCATTTTCTTGAGATCCATGAGGGGACTATTGTGTGCCCTTTCTACTTGAGCCGGTGTTGGAGCCACGCCCTTCATATCTCCCTGGGGTCCTTCAGAGTGGGTTCACATAGGCTGCGTTGTTAGACAGATCATCACTTAGAGACGATTGGATCTGCCACCTTTGTATTCTATCCGAGATGCTGAGATCTTTTTCATCTTTAGATGCCCCTCTACTATGAGATCAGAGGCATGTTTCATAGCCTATTCAGAGACTGCAGATCTTTGTCGACCTTCTTCAGCTACCTCGACCAGCAGTGTTTAGCCCTTTACGTTCGTGAGACTTCGCAGCTCCGTGACCACACTTTACAGCTCATGTTTCCTCAGAGTCAGGCCCTGGATCAGCTCATCACCGCCTTCTTGCTGCCCTTGTCACCCTCCAAGGGCAGGAAGCAGCCATTGGATACACCCGCATCGGGACACACCAGATCTGTTAGACCACGTCATGTATTCATCAGACACTGACATTCTACTCCCAGTGCTACTCGGATTCGGGCTTGGGCCCCTGGTCTCTCTGGGTCTTATCCTGTAGTGATGGATTTCTTTGTACCAAGAAAGGATATCTAGCCCTTCTCTCGTCGGTTCATTCTCATTTCCTCTCTTTGTTTTGTTGCTCATTCTTTTTTGGACACCGTTTGGTGCTCCTGTTGGGTTGCTTTTCTGTCCTGTTGTATCTTCCAGTCCCTTGGACCCTTTGTTGGTCTTTTGTCGGACATTAATATTATTATTTTATCTTGTCTTATCTACATATTATTAGTAAAAATATTTTTGATCTAAAAGGCGCTTGGTTGGTGCTTTTATCTTGTCACATCATACTCTTGTGTTCTACCAAAAATAGCATATGTTCATAGACACTGCTAAATATGGCATTGATGTGAATGTATGAATATTAGTTGTTTAGAATTTCTTCCCTAATGTGGTTTGCCTTTCGGCATGTATTCTTTTAAAAGAACCAGTAGAAGCAAAACATAGGTATTTCAATTATCATGCTTACAAGTTTACAACTAAGCCACTGCTGTTACTAGATTTCCAACTGGAGTTGATGTCTAGACATTATGGAGGCAAATACTTAATTTTGTTTGTGCCAAATATGCATTCCATTTATTTAGTTCAATTATGTTCATAGTGATTCATCTTATATATTTGTTAGCAAGGTGTAATTTTGGGTCAATGAATGGAATTATCTGGTTGTATGCTAAGTTTATGCTTTTTGATGCAGCACTGACACCTGAGTTGAAGGCAAGTCTGGAAAAATTCATTACATCAAACAAAGTGGTCCTTTTCATGAAGGGAACAAAAGATTTTCCCCAATGTGGGTTTTCAAATACTGTTGTGCAGATTTTGAGATCTTTAAATGTACCATTTGAAACATTCAATATTCTTGAAAATGAAATATTGCGCCAGGGATTAAAGGAATACTCCAGCTGGCCCACATTTCCTCAGCTATATATTGATGGTGAATTCTTTGGTGGATGTGATATTACTATGGGTAAGTTATGCTACACACTTCCTCTATTTTTCTTTGTTTTGAATTTGGAGGAGATGCCTCCTTTTGGGTGCTTAGATTGACTGACTTTTATAATGTTATTCCTGTATTTATACTGCTGTCCGATTGTCCCACTCTGTTTGTTTATGAAAAGTAACATAATTTAAATTCTAATTTTCAGTTCTAGGGACTGTATATGTGTTCTAGCTGAAGTTCTGTCTTCTAGTTAGCTTATTGTTACTGCTTCATCAAACTTTGTTTAGAGGTTTTTAGCGCACACTTTTCATTGGATGGCATTCAACAAATATTGCTTAGCAAACAAGCAGTATGTTTTTTTTTTCACGATCTCAGGTCATTTTATATCTTGAGTCTTGAAAGTGATAAAATTAATTAGTAATAAAATATTGCTATGGACCTAGGTATATGATATTGTGATGTATATAGGTGGATACAGATGCCAGAGTGTGGCACATTTCTTGAGTTATAGTGTGTCAGGAGCTATACAAGGTAATAAGGAGGCCTACATGAGTTTAGTGGTTTGCCCCGCCATTATGTTATTATGAGGAGGTTTATATAAAGGAGGTGGATACCATTGTAGAGATATGTGAAGAGTATGTATGTTTTTGAGATATCGTGGAGATATAATTAGGAGTGGCTTCTTCTATAAGGAGTATTATATGGTGTTTCAATACCCTAAGGGTTTATTCTCTTTCTATATATATTGGATATTATGGCATCATAGCCCATGAATATCTTGTGTGGAGAAAGACGTATCTTTAATATTGTTTTTTTTCCATGATTATGTGGTTCTTATCAATTGGTACTAGAGCTACTATTTGGGAAAGGTGAGGATTGAATGAATGTAGAATTTAATGACATCCATGAGACCAAACAGTGTAAGGGAGCACAGAATCACAACCTGAAGCTAACTCCAAATTCCTTTTATGTTTTACCTCTTGGTATGAATCTCGACAATCAAACTAGCAGTTAGGCTGATCTTATGATCCCCGAATAAACTGTGCATGCTGTCCTTCTTTGCAACAACTCATATTTGGCCTGGATGTCATCATATGTTGTCCACTCAATGACAAAGTGCCATTCAGTCTCATTCACACTTGTCTTAACAAGAATAATAATATCTAACCCTTATGTTGTGGGTCCCAACCTAAGACCTCTTCTCCATGGATAGCCTTTATATTTCAAACTTACTACACTCAAGCGATCCTGTGGGGTTCCTGTTTGCTATTTTTTTTTGAGAAATGCTCATTGATTTGAGATTTCTCACTTTTTAGCCATGCCCACTTTAACTCATTTCTTGCTGCTTTTATTTTTACCCATTCCTTCCTTTGCTTCTCTTGTTGAGCAAAAGTTAGATCTTCATTTAGATAGAACTGTGTTCCTTTGGGTGGCCCTATGTTTTTGATGATAATATTCTTATCTTCTAGGTTTCTCAAGATAACTCTTAGCTGCCTATCCTTTCCTCCATCCAACCTCTTACCTATCTTGTTTTCTTGTTGAATACCACCTGTCCACTTCAGCTTATCTCTGAGTAAGTCCCTTGTAAGAATATTGGCTCTCTCTCTTTTTCCAAAGTCTTTTAGCCCTTTTATAATGGTATTTGCAGCCTTGCCCCTTTTGTCCCATTCTTCCCTTATTTAATTTTTGATTTGTTGTTCAATAATTCCCTTTCGTTTGTTTGCTGAGCCGTTTATGGTACAGAGCACCTAACGGATGTAACCAAGGACCTCATAAGGCCTTGGATGTTTTCATTTTGTCATAGGGTGGTCCTCTAGGATCTCCATTCTTGTAATAAGGGTCAATAAGCCAATTGTTTGCATTAAGGTCTCCTAATATGAGTCTTTTGGTCTAGTAGTGTGTGTAATCGCCATTTTGCAAGTAGGGACATAGGCAACTTATGAAATAGTGAAACTTCTGCTATTTCACAAGGCTGCCAAATTGCAAACTGTGAAACATCGAAAAGATGCATTTCAATGGCCGTATGTTTCAAATTTCTGGTATGGTCAATTGGAATATGGTTAGACAGGTAGGAGAAGGCCTATATGGTCAAATCAAGTTATATGAAGCAATACTGTTGCAGTTTTGGAAGAGCAATAAAGTTTGAGGACTGTTTTGTGGCATTTCCCTATGTTTTTTCTGTGTTTAATGCGTTCATTTTGCATTGAATTGGATATATGGAAAGTTCATGATAATGTAGAGAGGTGAGTTAAACTTTGTTTTGGTTCAAGTTGGAGGTCATTTGGTGAAGTAGGAAGGAAGATCCAATTATCTGATTGCAAACTGGTCTGAAACTGCACTAAAACCCTAGGTCCTGAACAATAATGGGATTTGCCTGACATTTCACTATTGGTTTTTGCCAAATCTCCGGGAAATGTTAGGCCTACATGTATACCATAAGATTCAAGTGGTTGCAAGGTAGTCTGATCAAATGGTGAATTTTGGCACAAGCCCTTGGCTTGGCATCTCTATGTGATGAGCCCGGGCCAAGTGCAATCAGATGTGCAACAGATTGAAACAAATGATTGGGTACCCAATTATGTGTTGTGATATTCCTAATAGGTGTTATATAGGTGTCTCATGTGTTGGTTTGGTCGAGGAAAACATATGCAAGATTTGGGGAATGAGCCAATCTAAGTACTTAATAGGCTTAGATTGAGGGTTTTGTGGAAAGGTAGCTTAGAGGAGTAACCCAATTGGGAAATTGCAATATTTTGTGAGGAATTCAAATGGGTATCTGGAATGGTCATTAGATCATATTCTCGTTTGGAGAAATTGGGATTAAGACTTGAAAAACCAAAAACAAAGGCCTAATTCTACTAGGTCTCGTAGTAGGGTGTCTCCCAATACTTTGTGTTAGGCTTTGTGAACCCTAACATAATCGAAGGAAGATGTTGTGGATGTTAGAGGACATCAAAGACTACTCTAAGTAATCAAGGAGTGTGATGAAAAGATCATGTTATGCTAGGGCTTGAGGTTGAGTAGGTTGGTCTTGAGGGTAGTTGGTGTAAGACGCGTGTCTCCTTTGGAGGGAGATTTAGGATTACCTAAGTGAGTAGTCTAAGAGGAGAGAGACTAGGGCAAGTCTTTGAGAAAACCCTAGAGAGGTTAAGGCATTGGGTACCCAATAATGGCAGATTTTTGGCAACAAGCGCTTGGCATCTCCATGTAACAAGCTTGGGCCAAGTGCAATTACATGTGTAACAGATTGAAACAAGTGATTGGGTACTCAATATTTTTTTATGATATTCCTAATAGGTGTCACAGAGGTGTTTGAAGTGTTTGTTTGGTAGAGGAAAACATTTGATGCAGATTTGGGGAATGAACCAGTCTAAGTACTTAATAGGCTTAGATTGAGGGTTTTGTGGAAACGTAGGTTAGAGGAGGAACCCAATTCGGAAATTGCAGTATTTTGTGAGGAATCCAAATGGGTATATGGAATGGTCAATAGATCATATTCTTGTTTGGAGAAATTGGGAGTAAACTCGGAAAACCAGAAACAAAGGCCTAATTTTATTAGGCCTCCTAGTAGGCCGTCTACCAGTACTTTGTGATAGGCATTGTGAACCCTAACAAAATTGAAGGAGGATGCTGTGTGGATGTTAGAGGACATTGGAGACTACTCTAAGTGATCAAGAAGAAGTGTGATGAAAAGATCTTATGCTAGGGCTTGAGGTTGAGTAGGCTGGTCTTGAGGGTAGTTGGTGTAAGAAGTGTCTCCATTGGAGCGCAATTTAGGATTACCTAAGTGAGTGATCTAAGAGGAGAGAGTCTAGGGTGAGTCCTTGAGAAAACCCTAGAGAGGGTTAAGGCGTTGGGCCATAGGTTTGGTGCCAAGTTAAGTGAAAGCCTTGAGAAAACCTTAATCAATCTTGGCCTTTGCATCAGTTGATCACCTGTGGCCAAGATTTGGCTTCCACTATCCAATCCTTTAGTTGTGTTGCTTTAGATTTTATGTGTTCCAAAGCTGATTAGATCTCTTTCAGTTGTATGGTGTCCTCTTTTTTCACCACTTCTTTTCCTTTACTCCTTGTTAGATCTACATGTTGAAGATTTGTTGTTTTCTCTTTCTATTTTGTGTGTACTCCATGGCTTTATATACTTTGTTCTCTTCTTCCCAATTCCTTGTCTCCATAGTTTCATCCTCTCTTTTTAACTCAATAAGCTCCTCCACGTTTGGCTCCAAAGACCACAAAAGCAGTGTTCTAGTTGGACTATAATAGATTTTATTGTTTTGTTTCTCTTCCCCACTATCACCTTTGTTCGCTACACCTATTTCTAGTTGATTTAAATGATTCAAATTTGACTTGTTCTTCTTATTTGTTTCCACTTGTACTTGTAATGCTTCATTTTCTCTCTTTTTGTGTTTTTTGACTCACTTGATTGGTAGCTCTTGTCCGAAATACCATTAATTCTTGGTAAAATCATTGCTTGTTTGCTTAAACTTTGGGTTTTCTCTGTGTCTTAGAATACCTTTGTACTATTTCGCGTTTACTAGTATCAGTCTCTCACTTGTGCTACTTGCGTGTTTGAGAAAATCTGTCATAACAGATTCCCAAGCCTCTGTTAGACTTTCTAAAGTTGTCAAATATTGAGGCACTAAAGGCCCACTTGTAGTTTGATTCCAACCCTGCTGATGTAGAAGGCTTACCATTGGGCCTATTAGCTGGGTTTGAAGATTCCAGTTGAATCCAACCCTTTCCCCATCATTCAGATGAAAAATATTGTTTTTGGTGGTGAAAAGGGACTTCTTCAATTTGGGTCAATGGTATACTTGTTGTTCATTTTTCATACATGTTCAAATGAACGAAAATACATGCTTATTACTTTCAAGTAATTTTCAGAAATGCATCAAGGAAAAGTATTTTTATTCGTTTTGAAGTAATATACAATGTTTGTATGATGGAACAAATCATGATGGAGAGATAAAATGCTGAAAGTAAATTTCTCCCACACATCTGACTGTGAGAGTAGTCCCTACTTACTGATATACACCTATACTATACTGAAATCAATAACGTAAAAGAGGAGAAAAGCGAGAAAAAGGTCATGGGCACCAGTCATTGCCTGTAACGACTGGTGAAGTGGCGTCCATCTGCATCCACCGTCTTGCTGTTCCGGATCTCGCCCTTCCCGTACTTCCAATCCCTGCGTTCATAAAAGAAAAATGAGTTAGCTCCAATGGATCTAAGCAATGCTGGTAACTCACTAAATCTCGCATTCATCATCCTACACGCTATTCATCTCAGTGGAATACAGGCATACATTAGCAGATAGAGAGGATAGGCGTAGCAGATGGAATTGGTATGCATACAAATAACAGCAAATGAAACATTAAAGGGACGAACTTTCAAAGTTTTGAAACCTTTTGTTTCGCTCATATAGCAAGAATGAAAGCTACAACAGGAGCTTTTCAAAGGAAAACAAAAGATAACCATTTTCAGTCAGTGAAAAGAATGTATCATACAGGTCAGAATGCAAACAGAAGCAAGATAATACACATAAACTTACAACACCACCAGTAAAGGCACAACGTTCAGAACAGAGATAAATGTGGCAAGTGTTACAATTTTCAGCATTCAACAACTCTCATGAAATCGCAGGTCTGAATAATAAAAAGAATGCCATATAATATCAGAAAGGAAAAAGGAGAAGTACGTTACAACAACGTACCATTGATGCAATGTGATGCTCAGAATCTCTACTAAAATCCTTTATGGTGTAAAAAATTCATATATAGCAAAGAGAGAAAACATCAAATCTGGTATGAACGATTATTATCAGCAAAGGAAAACAGTCTCTAGTAGTTTAAACAAATATAATCAGTATAGAGCTTCATGAATATTTGGCAAATACATCAATGGATATGGTGTTTATTTTTCACGCACAGCAGGAACCATTACACAAGAAATCTGGTATTGTTTTCAGTAAGGAAATCACAGTTTCTAAGAGTTTAACCAGATACTGTCAACAAAGATTCTCACATATCATGAATCTATTATAGATACATTAAAAAATATGGTAGCCATATGTTTATATACAACTTTCAGCAATGAAAGTAGGAACCAATAAAGAAAAATCTGGTATGACTTTCATCAAAAAACCCTCATCAATTTTGTTATATACCAGTTCATACAGCAACCCAACATGAAGCCAAGACATATGGAATATCGCGGTTATTACAGTTTGAAGCAGAAAATCCTCACAATAGAATCACAAATCTGAGGTATATTACAAATATGCTGTCAAAACAAAAAAGTATGGAGGAAAATTATGGCATAAGTAAACCCTTATGGTACTTTCAAAGGAAGAGGAAAACTACCACAGTGAGAAGTAAACTAAAAGAAAATAACCAGCTGTAATCAAGACTCAGCATATGTTTTTTTTTTACTACCCATAAAGTAAGGAAAATCAAAAGAAATAAATGGGAAAAAAGTACTTACAGCCGGCCACGTTTCTTGTTTTCAAATGCATGAGATGAGGTTAGCAGCGTCCAGAGAAAGACCCACAAAAGGGAAAAGCATTTTCAGCTTTTAAATGTCATCTGAACAGTCCGCTCAAAGGAAAGGCCTCTATATCTCATATCACTGTTGTTTCCTGCAAATATAAGCAAAACGATGTAAACCCAACATAGAGGAAAAGAAGCGGCAGCCCGTGAGTATGTGACTAGTTTTAACAGCAAGAGAAGCGAAGGAGCTTCAAGACTCAGCAAGAGGAGAGACGTCACCAAGAAAAAAATGCCATTTCAGTTGTAAACAACGACTCCAATGCTTAGGTCTGAGGTAGACACCAGTCAGCAGCCAAGAGAACCATTTTTTTTTCCATGCCAACAGTCTAAGGAGCTTCTCAAGTCATCTATCGAGGGCATCATTCACCAAAAATGGCATCTGATAGAGCAAAAACGCAGGGCCTAAATGTTTCAGTCGGCTAGGGTTTCACCATAACCCTATTGTGTTTGGTTACTCTTGCTTTCAGAAAAAAAAGAAAAACCGAATGACAAAATAACTCATGCCTTTCCTTTTTTATCAAAACTTAAATTGTTTTGAATAGAAATTTCGGGTCCGATTGCATGCTGAAGAAAATTGGATATTTTTATTTGCATACACGTGTTATAACGCATTTGCATAATGTGTTATTATTTTTAAAAAAAATTGCATGCACATTGCTTAAGACATTATTATTCTTTAGTTGATTTATGATCAACTTAAAGGTTATAATAGTTTTTTAATGCAATTTGAAAAATAATGCAAGTAAAAAGGGAAAGACTTATGCTTAAGTTTCTTTTATTTTATTTTTCTTAATTGCATAAGTATTAAAAAATTATAATTATTATTTTATAATTGATATTCTATAAATCAATTATTAAAATAATAACATTCGTGCAATTAAGAAAAATAATAATAAGTCGAGAGTCAAAGCGAGTTAAAGGAGGAGTTGGTATTTTTTTTTAAATGCCAAATTTCAAGGGGCAACTTTAGTTGATATTTTTAGAGGCACAGTTCAGATTGAAAACTTTAGAATGCATTATGGAGTGATTTGTGGCAATTTGGGGGACTTTTTTAGACTTTTCTTATGCATGGATGGTAGAACCATGGTTCGAGATATTTTGAGCATGTTTTTGGAGGTTTTAGAAGTTCTTAATAATGAGTTAACTCATTATTACGACCCAGTTTTCCTGTTTTGAGGCAGTTACTATTGTTGTTATATACTCCTCTTATTTTTGAGGAAGGGGTTCGGATTTTGAGAGAGAATGCTTATGTGATTTTGTCCTTAGCGCCTTTTCTTGATTTTTTTGATCCATTATGCAGATGTACTGTTTTTAGGGCCTTTGATTGAAATAAAGTTTTCATTGGAACCAGTTTTGGAGTTGACAGATTTAGTTGTATGCGTTAAGGTGATTGATGTTATTCAAATTGTTTTTTAATGATAAACCTTTCTGAGTTATGTCTTATCTTGTATCTTCTTTATCTAAATAGCTGTTCATAGGTTTTGTGTTGTGTTTCCATTATTGATATATACGATTGTGATTAATTTCCTTTCGTATATTTTCAAGTTCATAAACCTTCTCTTAAATTATTGATATGAATTAGCGGATTTTCAAGCAGGGGTTTCTTGTGATTGTCTTGTCAAGCTTTCATTGTGTCTCGAGTATAGCAGCGCTTTGTGTTATTAATCTGGTGTATCACATTATTTCTTTAAGTTTTTCGTGTTAAGGTTGTCTGTTTTCCCCTTTTCCATCTAAATTTTTCACTTTTCTATTAGTACAAGTAAGGTATAAGATATATTATACAGGAACTGGCCTAGAATTCGGAGGTTCAGCCAAGTTATAAGTTACCCACAACTTTTGGCTGATCCCATGTTTCTCCAAAATCGCTGCGAGTTTTAGAACTTAAGGCAAATTTTCAGGGTGCAGATTTTGGAGATAACAATACTATCGAAAGGTTTTTATCTATCTCAACAAGGTTGGGCTCCGTAATGTTTAAAATATTGTATCGCTGCTGGTTTTCTTCTTGTGCACTGTATCAATTTTTGATATGGATGCAAAGGTAAACATTATAGTATTATATGGCTGATGTAGGAGCATCTTGGGTTCATAACAATCTTGAATTAACCAAAAATATTTTGTTTACAATATTGATAGTTTTGCTAGCTTTTCAGTCCGTTGATTGTTTCAACGATCCTTGTTTTTTTGAGTCAAAATTTGCTATGCTCAGAGTATGATGTAGGCCTAGTCTAGTTCCTATTCCTAGGTTAGCTGTTCGTTTGGATCTTGTTATCAAGTCGTGATTCATTCTCTCTTGGGTAGCGTGTTCTTGCTAGTTTTCATGACTGTTGGTGGATTTCAATCTTGCGATGGAAATCTACAATTGTGGGTCTTCAATGGCGCATGCAATTATATTTTTGGATCACGTGAGGAACTAAATCTGGAACCAAGAGCTTTCAAACGTGTCATGTCACTCATTCCTTATGATTTGGTACTATACATATTTGTTGTAATATATTTTCTGCTCTTGGGGATTGTTTTGGATCTTGAGGCCGACTTGTGTGTTAGGGTGCCTATATTGTAACATGATGTATCTCTTAGGCAGTGAGTTCATGATTTAGAAGATACATATCTTTAGATTGGATCTAAGGTCTCTGACCAAAGATTGTAAGCAAGCAGGCATGTATGAGCCTGGCATGCAAGACGGCCAATTGCCGAACCTTTATACATCTGATTTTCTGTGAATGAATGCTGATCTTGCTTGGTTCTCACCAAATACTTGTTTATGTTGTGTTTACTCTTGTTGCACAATTGGACCAATCTCTTTGAGGTCTCTCCAAAGGGGGACTGCGGCAGTGTCTTGCCTTGAAAAGTGCAGATGAGACAAATGTGAGGAATATAAAAAGAGAAGGAAAAACATTAAAGGCTCACCTTGCCACTGACTAGGGCTGACAAAAGCTCCAAAACTCTCATAGACCCCAAAGCCCTTGTTTCCTGTTGCTGGAAATAGTGGCCCTTTTTGCTGATAAAGTTGCTCTATGTCTGCATTCAGTGGTAATGGTAACCCTTGAGTACACCCTGTGTCGTTGGTAACTAGAATGAAACCTTAATTTCAGCTGCTAATTATAGTTGGAGGATGAGAAGTTTAGAGCAAACTTCAATTTTTGATCTTTGATATTGAGTCAATGCGATTGTATGATTTTCCATAAACTTTCTCTTTAGATTGCAAATAATGGAACTTGTGTAATTTTTTTACATTCCAGAAAAGCTCCTCAAGATTTATTTTGGGTCTATCATATATATTTTTGGATTTGAGGCCAAGAACTGTAGAACACATATTTACTACTAAGAGGTGGGGTGAGTCAGTTGTAGATAAAATTTAAAACTGTTATTCAATTCATTCCTTTAATCAAACATTTCTTGCTGCATTTTGAAGTAAAGTAACCAAATAATAGAAGATACATACCATAAGACAAAAGAATAAAAACAAGAATATGACGTGGAAGCCTGGAAAGAGATAAAACCACGGTGAGTTATGCTGCTAGGATCTACTGTCCTAATCCAGCCTCACAAATTCAAATCCAATTACAACCTTTAAGGGCTCCAACTTCAAGAAATCACCAAACTCCTGTTCAAGAACACCAACTCCTACAAATGTGAGCACCTACTCAATTCTTCTGAAACTTCAGATTTTTAAAAACATAATCAATCAATCAGAGAATTAACTTAGTACAAGAATGAAATGAATCTTTTCTAAGGTTTCCTTTTTACAATTGTGAGTCAATTACAGTTCTGACATACCAATACAAATCTTGTTTAGTTCACCAATTTGAACCTTCTGTAAACTGAATTCAAGCAGATATAACAGCTTTAGTATGCCGATTTCAATCTGGAACAAAACTACCACAATTTCTCTTGCAGACTGTAATAATTCCAAAAAGAATACTCGCACATTTGCTTTAGTAGAGTCTCTGTTATAAACTCTTAATTCAGAATATTAATGGTAGATAAAAATATATACCCGATGATATGAAACTGCTCTCTTACCGAAATGTGTTCTTCAGCAGCCTATATCCTTTTTGCTGGAAGTATCAAAAAACACCGTTCTTCTCTGTGTTACACCTTTTTCACAGTATACTGCAACTATTTGAAGCACCAGCCTTTACATCAAGAAATCTGTGTTGTATGCTTTCACGGTATTCAATAGTCACATATTCTGAAAAGTTTTCATCAACCACACATCCACCATTTACTCAAATGAATAAGCTTTTACAGAAATCTTCAAACGGATTGAATCAATGAATATTTAACATAGTTAGAATAGTTACGACCTCTTCTAAGCAACTGCAAACTGTCTTCTAACCATTCTCAACCTCCTTGTCGCTGTGGCTTGTCTCTGAAGCATTTATCTTTGCTTTTAAAAAGCATTGCAACATTCAAAGATATTTTGGTTTGTCTTATGTGGCCTTCTGCTAAACAAGACTTCTAACCTCCATTGAAGTGACAGTAACTGATAGTTATGTTGCACAGGAATGACAAACGACCACCATTTATAGTCAATTTGATGATATAGCCCGATAACCATCCCCTTATATTTACCGCAATTCTTATCAGTTTATAACTTTCGTCCTCTGTTCAACCAATGTTATTCATGCATGTCTTTCAGCAAGAGTCTTTTTGAATCCAACAGTCATTAATATGGGCCATACAAACGTATGGTATTGTTGACCAAATCAAAATATTAATATAAGAATGATTCAGCCCAACAACTGTATCAACCGGAATACCATTCACAAGCAATACATATATTTAAAAACTGTAGAGACCTCTTTGTTTGTCTGTCCGATGGAGAGGAGCTATTATCAATGATCATATACTCTTTTGCGTGGGTGTGTTTGGGGATGCCACCATGGCTAGCTAACTTCATCAGATCTTCTTGCGTGCCTGCCTGATGGGTTTTTTTCTTGTCCAGATACAAAAGTCATGTCTCCCTGCCGTCAATGAAATGATCGTATTTTATCTACAAACTTCAATTAAACATTAATCGTGTGATTCTCTGAAGATAAGCACTAAAGGAAGTGTCGTGCATAAGTGACTACCGAATGTATTCTATTATCATTGTTTCCAGATTTCTAAGACAAGACTAATACTATAAATATGACATTGCTGGAGTTTTGTATTTGTAGTTATCTATGCATTCTGAACCATGAAACAACTTCCACTGTAAGGTATCACCCATCACTGTTATTTACAAAAACATATCACCAGCATGAGGTATTTTAAACAAGTAACTTCTTTCATTAGAGTAAACATTTGCAGTCATATACAAGTTAATATTTTCAGTTTAAGATTATCTTGACATCAATGAACAAAGTCTAACAAGAACATCATGAATTGATTTGGTCAATGATTGGGTCAATGATATGTATAGGAAGGTGATCTGTTGAAATATTTTTTAATAGAATTCCTAGTTTCAATAGAGTTTTCTGTTTTTGATGGAAGTGCTGATGCATTAGAATGGTGGCAATATAAAATAATTTGCAATGAAAAAAAAACTAATGGAAAGAAGTTTTTTCAAATGTGAAAAAGGCGAAGCTAAGATTTGCACGTGCTATTTCACAATGATGTTTCTTCTTTGTATGAATTAGAACAAAATTTCTTACATAGATTGCACCCAAAGAAATAACAGAAGGAGAAAATAGAGGAGCAGGAGAAGAAGAAGATGATGAATGGAAGTATTAAATTTGATGCATATTAGCCCTGAGGAAGATTTTAATCATTCAATTTTATGAACGTATTCAAAGATGGTTATTTTTTGTAAACCCTAGCAGCAAGCGTAACATCATCTGTAGGGAATTCACAAAGCTACTATATACAAGCAGAGAAAATTAAGGTTAATTGAATAGAGGGAATAGATAGTCAAATTTTTGAAGACTTGAAGCCCTTTGGATAAAAATGTTCAGCATTCAAATTTTTATACTTTTGATAGGATCGGTTGGATATTGTTCTTCTATATCTTGGTTAGAATCTTTGGAAACAATAAACATTAATGCACAAAAAGAAGTTCATGAAGCTTTGGTATATGAGGAAAAAGATAATACTATAGGATATTACACATAATGGAGTCCGTTGATTCAAAAGTTGACACCTAGGAGAAAGCAGAATGGGTTGTTTAATGGATGGGGACTAATTGTGCTCCACTAAAAAACCTCTAGGATTTTAGAAACGACTCCTCAATAATTTCTAGTTGGGGAGAAAAGGGGGAAAAGATGCAAGTACAATAAATTTGAATAAGGCAATACGCAAGATTGAAAGTTGCTAGAACATTTGAAATCATCTCTATGAGGCATAATGCATTAAAATATTATTGATTACAAAAAGAGTTGTAAAACATAATTCCATTATCTTCAAATCACATAAACATTTGCAAAAGCCTATATAAGGCAAAACGAATTCCATCTCAAAATGTGATCCAAAGTGAATGAAACAGCCACGAAATAGAAAAGACATACACAGTAAAGGCTAAGTGCACAGTATTATATGTTGACTTCTATGAGCCGAATAACAATGCTAAGATCTTGAAAAAATATTTTGCTACTTAAAACTTTTTTTTATAAAATCAAAAAAATCCTAACCCGCACTGCAGAGCTCAAGTCTGCCAAAAACAAGAAAAGATCACCTCACCAAAAGATTCTCACCATCACACATTTATGCCTACTAAGGTTGCAGTTGCAGCCTTTTTGCCAGTCCATTATTTACTCAATATGATTTATGTCACATGCACACGAAAATGCTGGCACCCGAAAGTTTCCATTACCTCAACAGGAAACTATCTAATCACGATATCATACTTGTCTTCAGCCAATGAGGATGACAAAGAAAAATCACGACCTCCTTAAAAACCCATCCTCTGCAGAATGTTTAAATCTTTGAAATCTTATGGTGTGCAGGGTAGTTGAAAGGAAGGAAAGTGAAAACATGTTGTAAGGGTGCATCACTTAGTGTCTCGCAATTTCAAGGTGCTGAAAGGTTGTGACAAGCTGATGTGGAGAGCTCACAAAATTGTCTTGGATAGTGAAATAAGTCCCTCCATTAAGTTGTCCATGATCAGAAATGGTGCCTGATGTCACAACTGATCATCACTATGGAGAAAACATCTGCAAAGTTTTGAAAGCATGTGTGGTGATGCCACGTGTGAGCTTTGATGGAAAATGTGCTTGATGAGATAGTGGGTGACAACTCCTGTGAGGCCTGAAACAAAACTAGAAAATGATAAGTTGAAGCCTTAAAAGAAATGTTAATTGGCTCCACAACTTTCGGGGTAGATGGGTCTACAACTTAAAAACTTTATGGCTTATCTGCCTATGGAGGGGAAGAAATTAGTATCTCCGTGGCAAAAGAAAAAAAACTATGGAACATCCAAGGGGTAAGCTTAGCTATAACTGTGAGAGCCCGGACTGCAAGGGAGCCCAATCACTATCAGAAGGCTGCACTGCTACCTGCAGGTCTTCAAAAGCCTGATCTAATTGTTGTTGAGTGTTGTGGGGCGGATTCCATATGAAAATCTAATTTTGCCAAAGGCTGCAAAATTGTGTCAATTTCTACGACATTAGGAGGTAAGCTCAAAGATTGAAAATCAAATTGTCTTGTTACTATTTCTTTAAGTGCCTGTTAATCTGATTTTGCTTTCCAACTCTTCCATCGGGTTAGAAAGGAGAAGGAAGTCCTAATTGCACAATTTTTTCAAAATATTCTTTCATTTTTGTTGCTCGAGCATCAAGAGCCTGGTAACATTCTTTCCCTCTTAGGGCTTCTTTGGCAGCTGACCTCTTGTTTGAGATTCATGCATATCATGTGTCATTGTGTACAACTTTTCAAGTAGTAGCTTGGTATCGGCTTCGTCTGGAGTGATGGCTTGTAAAATTTGTACTCAATTTCTGGGTGTCAACAACAAACTTAGGGTAGATTTCAAAGATAGCATTGCATTCTTTATTTTCTCCTAGGAAGAGACATAATGTTGACGAATGGGAAGAGAACGATTTTTCTGAATGGGGGCTGGCACTTTACTTTGCCATTGCTAAAGTTGCAGGCCCCTATCTTTGATCTCTTCCTGTAGATGATCAAAATTTCTTGGAAAAAGTGAAAATTTCCAGTGCAATTTTGCCAACTCTTGACTACTGTCTGTAAAGTAGACCCAATTGTTTGCTTTTGCCCATTTCTTTGTATTCGCCAACACTCAGAGCATTTGGAGCTTTTTCTAGCAACGAGCTTTCTTTTGTTGTGCAAATTGTTGGATTTCGACCAGCTCCTACTTTTTGGCACTAAGTTGGGGATTCTATCAACTTTCTGTTCTCCTTTTTGCCATCCTAACAATTCTAGGCGTCTTTCAACCCTTTCTATAGCCTTTCTTATTTGGCTGCTCCTTTCCTCTCTTCCTGAAGTTCAACATCTGCATCATTTAAAAGGCATTGTTGAAGTTACACCAATTCTGCCAATTCTTGGTCTCTTGTTTGGAATGCGAAATCTATACTTTCTTACTCTTTTGAAGGCTTACCATATTCCTGAAGGCTGCAAAATTCCTCATCTTTAATCTGCAATTGAGAGATTGCAGTTTCTGTTTTTGTTCAAAGGGCATTGATTCTTCTTTGAGAATTCAAGATCTCTTTTTGTATCTTTGCCTTTTCTTCTTTCTCTGCTTGTAGGGCTGTGGATGTTTTCTCTCAAGTCTCCTTCAAACAAGAAATATCCATCTCTTTCCCCTTATTTAAGCCCTGAGCCTGTCTACAGTAGCATTGACATTTTCTAGCTTCCTTTTCAATTTTCCCATTTTTCAGCTCTTCTTTAGGAAAATCAGATTTACCACCCTCTATTGACTCCTCTAGGAACTCTACCATGTCTTGTGACCGGGTGCAGCTCATATTGATCCCAACTGTGTGAAGTGTGTAATCTTCTATTGTGCCCTCCTGCTTTTGAATTATCAGAGTCATTGGTGTTAGCATTATAGTTTATTGGGCTTTGTCATAGAGAGTTCATTTTAGGCACATTTGGCTTGGTGGCATCCTTTAATCTCCTTCTTTGCACTCTTGTGGCTTGAGCCTCCATTGCGCTTGACTCCAAATTCCTTCAGAGTCTGGATATGTTGTTCAGTGAAAGGAGTGCAAACTGGAAGACTGAAATGTATAGAATTTCACTGGGGCACTAGTCTTGTAACCCAACAATTCTGGCTCTCGGGAGGCTCAGAGTAGTAGGTGAAAAGGATGGAATGCTTTGAAGCTTTGGAGCTACGTAAGGGGGAAAAGGAGCTACCAATTGTGTGGAGGGTGCAGGAGATGGGTGGCTTGAATTGCAGATGAGATACAAATTGACGCCGCCAACTGTGGGGTTTGTGCAATTGAAGTAGCAATTGAATGTGCAATTAATATAGAGATGGTAAAAATGGGCACAGAAATAGAAACTATTGTCTAGATAGAAAGCTAAGGTATATTGGCAATGGTGGCAATGGTTGCGGTTGACTGAGAAGGAACATATGGTATGGTTGTGGATATTGCTGCAACTGGAGACTACAAAGAGGGTGGATGCGGTGATAAAGATGGATTGATTAAAGATTTATAAGAGATAAGGGGAGGAGAAAAACTTACTTGGGTTCAGGGGTATTGGGACTTGCACCATGATTTCTTCCTCTTCCTCCTTTCAAATATATGCCAAGTTTCCATTTAACTTCCTTTGCCCACACTTCCTTTCAAGAGGGGCTGCTTCTGCTTCCTCAATATCTAGTTCTTTAGGGGTTTTCACTTGATTGGATTTCCTCTTTAAGTGTTCTAGTGTGTGGTCTGTGAATTGCTGTAATGGCTGCAGCCATCATTTTTGGCAGAGGTTGTGCCGTTGGTCTCTCTTCAAGATGCAATGATTTTCCTTTTCCTTCCACCTGTTGTCTAAAGATTGGCTTCGTCTTTAGAGTCATTTGAAGCTTTAACCATCAAAATTATTTGAAGAATCCACAATCAGATGCGCTTTATTCCATTTTGCATCAAATTCATAGTCTAATTCTTGCTCCTCATTTGGGGTGTCTATGTCACCAATTTTTCGGTGGTAAGTCCAGAAAGCTGCAATATTTTCAGGAGCCCAGTTTTCTTTTACTCTCCTCATGGCTCGGCCAATTTTTTGTGACAGATTTGCTTCACTACTACGTTGTGAAATGAGAACCATGAAGGCGAACCACTTACATGTACCAAAGATAAAATACAATATTGCATCATGAGGGTAGTGGAATAAGAGAAGAAAATGTAATATTACTGTGCACAAACTGTGCTCCTGATTTTTTTCAGTAATACCTATTATAATAAGTTAGTAAACAATACATTTGAATAATTGAAATAAATGGAAACAAAAAAAAAAAATACAATTCAATCATTTTAGAAATTAAGTATGTGTTATAAATTCATAGAAGAATGAAACTATCCGAAAAATTCAAAACAAAACAAGAATTCTTTTGTTACAAATATGTAGGAAAAAAAGGCTTGAGAAAGAAAAATGGAAACTTGAAAAACAAAACTACCTCTTGTGTTGAAATCTTCTTGCATGATCTGCTTGGCAATAACCAAGCTCTTGTAAATGCATAGCAATAGTGAACCAACTACTTTGGATTGTTTATTGATCAATCTTCAAGTCTATTTGCAATGGCAAGCAAGAATGAAAGTTGACCAAGGGTGAAGGATTTTTTCGTTTTGCATCGACAACAAGAGAAATGACTTTAACAATTGGAATTAACTTTGTAAGGCTTGGGGGGGAAGGGTTATCGGGTTTTGGTTGAAATTGAAAGTTTAAATATAAGTAAAACTTTAATTTTTTTTTTGCCTAGCTGTGAAATCCCTCCAGATATTTTGTGGCTCTTCTCAGGCTCATATTTGATGGACCCGTGGTGCTAGGTTAGACCTTGGATGGTCCCCAGGTTGGACTGGATCAAGATCTACATCCAGGTTGGACCACAACCAACCCCAGGGACTGAACTGGTAACATAGAGAAATACAAATTATGTCAATTGAATTTCCTGAACCAGTAACATAGAGAGTTACTATAATAAATTTTTAACGTCAATTGGATTTTTGATTTGATTGCAAAGTAAATACATAAATCTCATCTGCAATTTATACAGGATTTTCATGACAAAGAAGTAAGTTATGTAATGCAAATATTGTAGTTTACAATATTGGGAAGTGCCAATTCAATAAAATATAGCAACCACTATCTTCTAATAGTTAATCCACATTTGTGGCCGAAGAACATGAGAGCCTGCAAGAGCAAATGCGCTGGCAGCAGCATAATAAATCAGAATTATGAACTGGTAACAGTTATCACCAACAATAACTAGAACTATATACCTTATTGAAATAGCATAAATTCAAGAAGATAAAGTCCAAAGTTCCTAGACGTGGACTCGGCTCAGACTTGGAAAGGCTGTCTCGACACATGATTCAAGGCTTGGTAAAAAGACTTCGTAAAAACTCGGCAAAGTGAAAAACCCCTTAAAATTTAGATATTTTGAAGGATTTAAAACTTGTTTCTTACACCCATTATTGAATAAAGCTTAAACTTAAAGACACAATAATATCGTCAAATAGATTTAAAGACACAACAATATTGTCAAATAGAAGCTAAGTTCATCGCATATTGTAATGTCCCCATTTGTTGCCAGCATCAGAATTTTAGGGATTAGCCTAATATGGGATCCTCATAGGCTAATGAGGATGGTTAGAGGGTCTTCTGAGGATTGATTCATCTTCAACATTCAGGGATTAATGGATTTGGCCTTCATTCGATATCATTTGGACTTCATTTGCCATACTTACTATGTATAGTAAGTCAAGAGTAATAGAGATGGACCCTTTTCTATTTTTAGAAAGTGTATTTGGTCACATGGGGAATTATGAGGAAAGATTCCTATTTTAGACGGCATGGCAATCAAACAAGTATTTCAAGAGATATTAAAGTTCAAGTGACTTAAGTGATTTATTTAAATATTTTAATGTTATTATAAAGTTATAAAGTAACTTATAATAATAAAGTCACTCTAATATTATAAAGTGCAAATATAAAGTATGATTTAAGAATTTGCCTAAGGGCAAAATTCACCTAGGAACTAAGAACTCAAACACAAGCACACAGTAGACCAAAGAGAGAGAGAGTATGATCAAAATAACAATGTATTCAATAATTGGTTCATCATAAGAGTACACTAGGAGTGCCTGAATATAAAGGCCTCAGGCGAGCTTCTAGAATGCATAGAAGTTAGCATCATGTTGTGTCATACAACCAAGCACATGTCCACCAGATATGGGTTATCCTCCACTAAGCACGGAAGTAAGTGCGGTGATGAGAGGATAAGCCTACAAGGGTGGGACACGCAAAACAGTGTTGTAGACACCATGTGCTTAAATAGAGTTGCGTACTCCTGTGTTGTCTACGTGACAACTCAAAAGGTGTGCAAACTCCTAAGTGTCTCACAAATAAAAATAATAATATAATGCAAAATAATTAACTAATGCATTTACCTAAGTAAACTTAAGTAAGTGTAATAAGTAAATACTTATTTACACCAACACCCCCCCTTAAGTGCAACTAGGGGAATGCCCTTAAGCTTATGAACTAGGATGAAGATGCAGAATGGGTCTCGGCTACTAGGCCATGTTAGGTACCCATGTACATAATGAAATGTAATCTCTCGTAAAGCGGGGAAAGAGGGAAAACCTCATGGGAAAAACCCTCCCCCAAAAAGAGAGAGATGAAAGAGGATGCATCGATGGATGGAGTAATCAAGACCCCCCCATTACGACATACATCCAGTATATACAAAAGAGAATAAGAGAAGGAAGAGAGACAGAATAGGCTCTCCCCCCAAAAGAAGAATGCCAACAAGTGAAAGCTGCTCCGATGAAGAAGCTGGTCCAAGAATGCAGAATGGTGTTCCTCCCCTTAGGAAGAAACAATGGCAAAGGTACAGTCCTGAAGATGTGTGCTAGTCCGGAAACCTGCTCAAGTATCCCTGTACTGATGCTGATGTTCACCCCTTCCAACTGTGTTGAAAAGAATGAATGCAGATCTGGCAACGATGTTTGCTGAACCTGTTCCACTGAACCATCTGTCTCCTCTACTGACAAAGAGACCTCCACTAATTGTTGTTCATAAGGATCCATAATCATGTCAACTTGTGCAGATTGATCATGTAGAGAATGGACATGAGGGTCAGAGTGAGCCCTTGCAACAACTATAGAAGAATCATCATCAATGAGAAGATGTAAGTCCTCAAGTCTATCTCCCAAGTCAAGTGAAGCTGTAGCTGGAAGACGAGATGTAACATGCTAAGATGGACCTTTCACTGTGGCAATGTAAGCACATGGACGAGACTGATGTAACCTCTCACTGTAACTGTCGATAGAACCCCATGTGTCTGAACCTGTTGAAGCACTATCGCTGGTGTCACTATCAGTTTCCATTGTGTATGATGTGCGGAGAGGAGTAGAGGACAAGCTGGGAGAACTTTCCTCAAAGTGAACATCCTTCTCCACAAAAATCTCACGAGTCTCTGGATCCATCAGTCTGTAAGCCTTCACATTGTCTTCATAACCAATAAAGGTACATGCCTGGGTGTCGATGCCTTGCAACTCCTGGAAGATAGGTTAGCCCATGTTGGACAACCGAAGACTCTGAGGTGACTCACAACTGGTTTTCTGACGCACCATGCCTCAAAAGGAGTCTTTCCATCTAAGGCTGGATGAGGAGACCTATTAAGTATGTGAGTAGCACTGCTAATGCCTTCAACTTCTAATGTAGGATCGAGAGACTTGGCCTTTATCATGCAACTTGCGATGGTCTTGAGAGTCCTAATCCTTATAGCTACAACATCTGTCTTGTGCGGACTAAGTACTGGTGAGTTCTGAAGATCAATCCCCTCAGTTCTGCAAAAGTTCTTGAGTCTTTTGTCAACATATCTGTTCTCATTGTCCACTCTCAATACTTTGATGGCTTTCCTTGACTTGTGTTCAACATGAGTCTTGAAGTCTTGAAGCTTGTGAACCAATTCATTCTTGTGATGAAGGAAGAAGACCCAAGTGAATCTTGAAAAGTCATCAACAAATGTGAGTATGTAGCGGCCTTGGCTGACTGAAGTCACTGCAAAGGGTCCTGCTAATACCATGTGAACTAGCTGAAGAACAACTGGAGCTCGAGAAGACTTCCCTTTATCATACTTTCCCACTGAACAAGATGAACACTCTCCCTTAGAAAAGTTGATATTAGGTAGACCTTTGACCATATGTTTCGAGCAAAGTTGCTGAAGAGAGCAGAAGTCAAGGTGACCAAACCGCTCATGCCATAAGTTGATGTTTGAAGTAGAGTGAGTTAACAAGGCTTGAGAAGGACTCTTAGGCACAAAGTGGGAGAAGGAATAAAGCCTCTTGTCATAGTTGACTTTCTCAACTGCTACTAATGAATCATCTTTTAGACTTCGCACCATCACTGAATCTGGAAGGAACTCAACCTTATGACCATCTCCAAGGTGAGTGATTTGGTAAACTGATAAGAGATTGGAGCTTAGATTTGGAACGTAGAGAACGTCTTTGAATTCCCCATCTTCCATTTCAACATGTCGTTTACCTTCAACTTCCATTTTAGTATCATCTCCCACGAAGATGTGTGCCACCTTTGACTACTCAATGAACAAAAGTCTTCCCTTGAAGAACCCATGTGGTAAGAGGCACCTGAGTCAAGTATCCATTCCGAAGAAGACCTTGTGTTTGCCATAAGTGCTTGACCTTTACCTTTTGAAGAGGTAGGAGAAAAATCCTTGGAAGTACCTGGCACTTGAATCTTGTTCTTCTTGAGTAGGTTTTCTAACTCATCGATTCTTTTTGTCTTGCAATGATGCTCGTCATGATTTGGCTTTTTGCAATATGCACAAAAGAGTTTGTCCTTCTTTTCATTACTTCCTTTCTTGTTTGAAGAAGAACTGCCTTGTTGAGAGGAGTCATGTTGTGTCTCAGATTGTGTTTTCTGCTTCCACTGCTTTTTCTTGTTATTGCTTTTTCCCCCTTGACTTGATTTGTGATCATCACTAGCCACTAAGGCTTTTGTCTTAGATGACTTGAGAAGTCCAAAATCCACCAAGTGAGATTGTTCAACAATCAACATATCTGCAAATCCATCAAAGGAAGGCTTCTAGTAAGCAGATCCCATGGTTAACCTGTGATTATTAAAACTCGAAACAAAGTTGGCGTACTCAGAAGGTAGCTTCTTCAAGATGTGATGAATCAACTTGTCATCCTTCATGGGATTTCCACAATCTTTAAGAAGTGCCCTATACTCATTGACTTTAATGATGTAATCCTGAATTGTGTCATAATTCTTAGGATCCAAGAGAAGGAGATCATCCTCAATCCTCAATCCCTTTTCTTCATCCACTTTACCATACAATTGTTTAAGTTTATCCCAAGTTTCTTTAGATTCTGAACAATTTTTAATGTGATAGAGAAGATCCCCATCTACACAACTCTTGATTACACCTAAAGCTTGTTGATCTTGATTTGTCCAATCCATGAGTTCTTTAGCATCAGTAGCTTTGGTAATTGTACCATCAACATACAAACTATATCCTTTTTCCATTAATCTACTCCATGCAATATCTTTCCATGTAGAATAGTTGCGTGAAGTTAAAGGAGGACATTTAAAACCCATGATGCAGAAATGAAAAGAGCACAAGATAGAGAGACACGAAACACAGTACACCCCCCCCCCCCCCCCCCCCTTTTCACTCAATCAAAAAACCCCCCCAAAAAAGATGCTTTGGCACTTTATAAGTAGTGCGTTTACAATGGGCCACTTGTCAAAATGAACAAAGTGGACTTTTTGATTTTGCTTTTACAACTGCCTTATGAGGCTTAAATCTGTCACTTAAGCACTATAGCTTAGTTATACAACAATTCTGAAAAAGAATCAAAGCTTTACAATGCCAAAGAAGGCCTAATTCTGAAAGTGAGAAATTTCTCCACACAACCCTAGAATCTGACTTCAGATTTGGAAAGTAGACGGAAAAACACGCACTTTCAAAAAAAACAGAACTTGAAAAAGTGACCAGATGTGCCTATACGGAGCTTCTGAAGTTGCAAAATGCAGGATTATGTAGGTATAGTCACCAAAAAACTCAAATTCTGCAAAATTTGTGCACCAAAACTAGAAAACAACAATATCACTGGAAAATTCAGGAAATTCTACCTGATTTCAAAAAAAATTGCACCTAAATCACAGTCTGGATGTCCGAGATATCGGCTTGCAAAGTCAGGTTGCCAAACTGAAAAGCAATCTAGAGAGGGTCTGGAGGAGAAACTGTGGTTCTAAATTTGACGGTCAAACGGCTGTCACTGTAGTTTGAAAACGACTGAAATGACGTCCAGACGGGTGTCAAATTTAACACAGGCAAATGGTGACGTCAGCAAAAATTTCACGCCCTTGGGTGACGTGGCAAGCTGACATAGATGCTCTGTACTGTATGGTTGCTGATGTGTCTTATCTATACAACGTGCATTGCAAAAACACCGGGTTCCACTAGTTTACGTGGCAGTCCCGCGTGCTTGGCCGTGTGGCGGTCTGTGATTGGTCCACGCGAGAGCCAGTCCACGTGTCCGAGTCTGGAGTTGGGGCTAGAGGCCACGTGGCTTTGTTTTGCTGTGGGCGGGAAGTATCTCAGCGCGCAGGAGAAGTTAAATCACCGCCGGAAAGTGTGGAAACAGCGGCGTCGGAGTTTAAATCACTTGGTCGGAAGTCTCCAAACGCTGCGAATGCCGATGACGGAAACAAAAAACTTGCTGAAAGAAAGTTGCAGTGACGTCGGAAATGAGCCGCGGTAGTAGTCTCTGCAAATCGCCGATTTGGAGGTCTGCGGGCTTTTAATTGCGTGCCAAAAAACCAGTGTGCTGCTAGAATATCCACTCTTTGTCGGATTTCAGAGAACGCGTTCCAGAAGTGGTTTTAACGGCCGGTGGGCTATATGATTAGTCCCACATCAACTAAAACGAGGGTCGAGTCGCAATTTAAAATGAGGAAGCCGCAGAGTTACAAACAAAGCAAGTCCCGTTGGGAAAGTGTGGAGGGGAGTCGAGATGGTGGAGTTTGACCCGCGCCGGCATTGAGGACCTCACCGGATTTGCCTCCCGCCAAGTTGTGTGCAGATTTGAATAGTACGGCCGCGGGGGGATATTCCTGCTGTTTATTAAATAAACCCTGCAACAAAATATCTTCAAAAATAGCAGATCTGGGATGTCACTGCCTGGGTCTGCTAAAAAAATTTTGTCTGCTAGGTGCCCGAAGGGCAAAAAAATTCCGCTAATTCTGACGAAAATTACAGAGGAAAAATAAATTGCAGATCTGAAATTAATCAAATAAATCCGTAAAAAAGACCATACCCATACTGCAAATTGGGCCTCCGGGTTTCAATTTGCAAAATTTTTTTGCCTCACGGTCGACTTTGGGCCAAGGTAGGTGTGCTTATAGTCGATTTTCACCAGTTCAGTACTTCGGACGCAATGGCGAGGTCAGATCTGGTGCTAGACACTCCCAATTTCTGCAGCACTCCGAATTCAGGCTGAGGTGATGAAGCAAGTAAGAGGTCTCAAATAGCTTGTGATGAGAAAATCTCCAAGTTGCTCTGATACCATGTAAGAATTTGCCTAAGGGCAAAATTCACTCAGGAACTAAGAACTCAAACACAAGCACACAGTAGACCAAAGAGAGAGAGAGAGTATGATCAGAATAACAATGTATTCAATAACTAGTTCATCATAAGAGTACACTAGGAGTGCCTGAATATAAAGGCCTCAGGAGAGCTTCTAGAATGCATAGAAGTTAGCATCATGATGTGTCATACAACCAAGAGCATGTCCACTAGATATGGGTTATCCTCCATTAAGTACGGAAGTGCGGTGATGAGAGGATAAGCCTACAAGGGTGGGACACGCAAAACAGTGTTGTAGACACCATGTACTTAAATAGAGTTGCGTACTCCTGTGTTGTCTACATGACAACTCAAAAGGTGTGCAAACTCCTAAGTGTCTCACAAATAAAAATAATAATATAATGCAAAATAATTAACTAATGCATTAACCTAAGTAAACTTAAGTAAGTGTAATAAGTAAATACTTATTTACACCAACAGTCACTTTATGACAAAAGTAACTTTAGTGACTAAAAAGACAAAATTGGCTTTTTATCCCACATTGCCAAGTTGTTTGTGTCTTCCCTCATATCGAGGTTATAAAAGCGTGGGGCTACATTGGGATTGACACCACGAATATGTGTTATTAATCAAATCTTAATCGGTTGCTTGAATGTGACTGGATATTTCCAAAGGACGAAACCCCTAAAGGAGAAAGGTGGGACTAGACACAAACCTAGTGTCTCACATTACATTTCAAAGTTGTGATTCGAATTGATACACTAAAGATTTATAAGAAGCTGGAACTCCAACAACAGAAGAAAGTCAGGAGATTAAAGTCAGCTTTAGGCACTTGGCACGTATAGGTCAGTAACTGTGTTTTATGTTTGGACGGTAGGAAGAGAGGTCTGTTATTCCCTAGCTGAGACAATGGTGGAGAGAACCTTGTGTATATCCATTTTCATATGACATTGGTTCAGACATTATCAACATTCGGCCTGGCATCATACCAACGGTAGCAGAGATGCAAGTGAGTGTTGAAGGAAGCTGGATGACATAGTGAACAATCCTCATAGTTGCGTTAATGTTTGGCACCCCTACATTAGTCCGGTGCAGTGATATATGTTGACAACACTGGTAGCGCTCACTTCAGGAAGGAGGTGACAGTAGCAAGGGTCACGGGTTAGTGGAAGGAAGACTGTCGGCACACCCAACCTTACCACGAGCTCACCCACAGGACACTATTATCTGCAATGAAGTCACAGGACAAGAACACTATGTTATGACACGTTTTCAGCAACTGGTGAGCACGCTGGAGCTATTGGAAGTTGATAGACTAGAACTGAGATCATTGAAGGTATACCGTAGATAGTAGCATAACCCCCAAGTCATCTGCGAATTACACCAGGTTCTGCTTATTTCTGTTATAAACTCATGTTGGTAATGCAAGCATTAATAAGTATGTTGTATACATTCATGTAATCACTCCTCTATGTTTTCAGAATAGAAAGTTTTGTAAGAGGACTGTAGTAGATTAATATAAATTCCTTATTGTCATTTCCTGAGTTTTCACATTGTTCTTTCAAAGTATTTTAGTCATATTACTGTATTTCTAGAGTCGGATTTCTTACAGCAACATCAAAACTTAAAGACCTGGGAATACATGCCAGCTGTTTGACAAAATGCCTCTTGTCCAACCTTGATTTTCTTTGACCAGAATAAGTATGGATTATTACAATGGTATTAGAGCCTAGTTTCCTGCTATCCTGTGGGGTAGGAATGCTATTTTATTTTCAGTTTTGTTGTTGCATTTGGAGTGACCAGCACTCTAGTTTTTTATTCCTATGGACAAACATAGGAGGATTGGTAGTTCCAGAAGCCGGTGGAGTAATGAGGAATTTAGCATCAAAATGAATGCTTTGTAGGAGAATATGGAAAATCTTAAGCTTCATCAATAGAGGTTGGCGGAGAGCTTGTCAGATCAAAAGATAGTTGAGAGGGTAGCGAGGTATATGGTTTTTGTCTTTAGAAGGCCGACATTGAGGTTGCAGGGAAGGAAGCTTGAGTTTTCCCTGACAGGTGTCCATGATGCAGATGTACTTGTATTTAGTATGACATCTGCTAGTCCTATCTACAGTGTTAATGATGGACCCATTTCACAGAGATTAGTAGATGTGTCAATACCCTTGGTGGATAGCGGTACTAAGCTTCAACACATTGAGGCCCCTAGAGTTGTAGTTAGTGCAGAGATAGTTGGTGCAGTAGTTACTACCAATACTTCAGGCTCTCTTGAGCAGGGAATTATTATTGGAGATTTGTATGTGAGTTGTCTAGTGTTGCTCTAGTGCAGGAGGCAGTTGCTTCCTCAGGTGAGATTGATGTATGTATGGAGTCACCCAGCTGTGATGTCGGTGATTTGGGTGTTACAGTAGAGTTAGTAGATGTGGATTCATGCTCTAGCGTTATTGATTCACAACCTAGCATAGAGTCAGGTGACGACAGTTGAGGCTCTATTAGGTGATGGGGATGCAGATAGTATGGACACCTCTAGTGATTTGTTGGATGATGCTATGAGTTGCACTGAGTATGATACCTTTTGTCAGATATTGGGTGATGACTCTGAGGAGATTGTGGATGAGTCCTAGGATTGATGTTTACAAGATCTTACTATTGAGGTGGAAGCTGAGACATGTGGGGAGATTGATATTGCGAGGGCTTCTATTTCTTCGGAGGAGTTGTTTGAGGTACATAGTAGTTGTATCTCAGATGTTGAATTGTGCAAGGAAGATAGAACATGTATGAGTGATCTTGTGGTGGATAGTTCTGATTCAATTTCCTATCACAGTGCAATTAGTGAGACACAAAGCTTGCATAGGAGTTAGGGGTTACAAAGGCATCATGTGACTTATCAGCTAAAGGTGAGTGATAGTGATATTTCTTCATCTCTTGATCATTATGATGCTATTTGTCATATGCTAGCTACAATTGGTTGGGGTGCTCCTGTGTCAGATGAGCACAATGATAGTAGTCTTCCCTAATAGAGGTTCATGTGCTTCGAGAGGTTGTTAGGATTTTGAATCATAGTTACTCAGTTAGTTGATGATAGAGATTACCTTCTGGAGTGGGGGAGCACCTGCTATGAGACATTTTTAGGGAAAGAGGAGGTGGTTGAGCTCACTTGGGAGCTTGAGGTGACGGTGGACTCTCTTTAGTATAC
The DNA here is from genome assembly GCA_028749045.1 of Cupressus sempervirens. Lineage (NCBI taxonomy): Eukaryota > Viridiplantae > Streptophyta > Pinopsida > Cupressales > Cupressaceae > Cupressus > Cupressus sempervirens. The sequence continues at coordinate 596,961,266 of CM053791.1, read as the reverse complement.
TTAGTTGGCTCTCTAGGAGTCACAGTCACAGTTGGATGAGGTTATCAGGGAGTTAGAACGGGTACAGTCAACACCAGTCCCAGAACCTATTCAGTTACATATTGTGGTTGGTGGTGAGTTTGCTTCTTCGGTTGAGGATGAGGGGTGTGATGATGTGGTGAACACATTCGTTCAGGATATGAGTGTAGTATGTATAGAGGAGGTGAGAACATTAGTGGAGACGGGCTCTCATGGTGATTTGCTTCCTTCTATTGGAAGGTAATCTATTCCTTCTTTTCATACAACTGGTAGCATTGGACAGTTGGCATTGTCACATTTTTAGAGAGATCAGTTGTGGATTGCAAGTGAACATATTGATGCTTCCACATATAATTTCTACTGTACTGAGTCATTCATTGAGTATTTGGTTGAGAGTTCGGATTTGCAGGAGGTTTCATATAGTATATTTGAGGGTACTCTCATTCAGGGCTCTCGTGCTATTCGACGATTGGTGAGGAAGATTGTAGAGACCTTGGCTACAATGCTTCCCAATAGGGATTTTGTGGTTGGACTTGCTGAGAGGGTTGCCCAGGATCCTGCCCGACCAATAGTTCAGAGTCAAAGATTGGAGCCATTTTTTGATTTCCAGTTTGATGATGATGAGCCCTTGATAGAGATTGCGAGTTTTTATCGGCATTACACTATGAGGAGTGCTCATCACTTTTCTTTTGACCCACAGATAGAGGACTTGGTTTTCAGTGCTATGGATGGTGACAAAAGGTTTGGTATTCATTACACCCGTAGAGGGCGTACTTTTCCGCCAATGGAGGGAGATTCTGAGATACAGGGTATTGTGAAAAAGTTGGATGTGCTAGTGAATGAGATGAATCAAAATCACAAACAGATGACCCAATTGATTTCGAATTTGAGATTTAAGTAGAGCATGATATTGTTATTTCGAAGAGCAAAATGCGATGATATAGTTGCAGCTTTAGATTTGTGGGACATATCTTATGAGACACTGCATGAGTTGGGCACAATTGAGGTGGAATGTGATGAGAATTTATGTCAGGTTAAGTTAGATGATGCAGTTGTTGGCACGAGTTTCCCAGATCATGTATTTGATGGTGATGCAAGGATAGTGGGAGTAGGAGCATGCAGGGATATTGTCATATCAGCAGCCACTTTTGTGTCGATTGAGCCATCCAATGAGGAGTTTAGTAGTATGCATGCGATTGTATATGTGTGCTCCGATGATAGTACACTTGTTATTGTTGATGAGGTGAGTGATGTAGTGATAGAGTCATGTTACACTATAGGTCAACAAAGTGTTGATGTTCACTTCATGGATAGTCCTATGTTTGACATGGATGCAACATTGTCGTATGACAATCCATTGTTTGAGGTCGATGTTGATCACTCACTTGAGTGGAGTTGGGCTCAGTTTTCACCATCTGTAAAGATTTAGTTTTGTGTTGTGGTAGTTGGTAATGTTCCTGTGTACACAGATTTTGACGTGGCTACACCTATGGTTGATACAGTTGGCATGAGTGCATATGGTTCTCCTGTAGCTACGTCTCTTCAAGGGATTGTTGATCAGCATTCTAGTCTAGCTTATATTATATGGGTGGGGACCAAGATGAAGATATTTCTTGTGGGGGATTGTTTTGGTGATATTCTAACTCCTACATCATTAGCACAAGTTTTGAGTGCTATACTGCAGGTCATGTTGTTGGTCCTGATGATGTGAGTGGTATTTAGTTAGTCCAATGATAACAGGGGTGTCACATACTACTTCATTTGGGATCCAGGTGGAGGTTGGAGTTCACTGTGATCGTTGGATTGCTTGAGGGCAAGCAATCTCGAGAAGGGAGGACTGTAATGTCCTCGTTTGTTGCTAGCATCAAAATTTTAGGGATTAGCCTAATATTGGATCCTCGTAGGCCAATGAGGATGGTTAGAGGGTCTTCTGAGGATTGATTCATCTCCAACATTCAGGGATTTATGGATTTGGTTTTCATTCGATATCATTTGGACTTCATTTGCCATACTTATTATTTAAAGTAAGTTAAGAGTAATAGAGATGGACCCTTTCTATTTTTAGAAAGTGTATTTGGTCAGATGGGGAATTACGAGGAGAGATTCCTATTTCAGATAGCATGGCAATTAGGCAAGTATTTCAAGAGATATTAAAGTTAAAGTGACTTAAGTGATTTATTTAAATATTTTAATGTTATTATAAAGTTATAAAGTAACTTATAATAATAAAGTCACTCTAATATTATAAAGTGCAAATATAAAGTTACTTTATGATTTAAAGTTAGTTTATGACAAAAGTAACTTAAAGTGACTAAAAGACGAAATTGGCTTTTTATCCCACATTGCCAAGTTGTTTGTGTCTTCCCTCATATCAAGGTTATAAAAGCGTGGAGCTACATTGGGATTGACACCACGAATATATGCTATTATTCAAATCCTAATCGGTTGCTTGAATGTGATTGGATATTCCCTAGGGACGAAACCCCTTAAGGAAAAAGGTGGGACTAGATGCAAACCTAGTGTCTCAGTACATTTCAGAGCTGTGATTCGAATTGATACATTGAAGATTTATAAGAAGCTGGAACTCCTACAACAGAAGAAAGTCAGGAGATTAAAGTCAGCTCCAGGAACTTGGCACGTATAGGTCAGTAACTGTGTTTTATGTTTGGACGGCAGGAAGAGAGGTCTGTTATTCCCTAGCTGAGATAATGGTGGAGAGAACCTTGCGTATATCCATTTTCATATGACATTGGTTCAGACGTTATCAGCATTCGGCCTGGCATCATACCAACGGTAGCAGAGATGCAAGTGAGTGTTGAAGGAAGCTGGACGGCATGGTGAACAGTCCCCATAGCTGCGTTAATGTTTGGCACCCCTACTTTAGTCTGGTGCGGTGATATATGGTGACAACACTGGTAGCGTTCACTTCAGCAAGGAGGTGACAGTAGCAAGTGTCACAGGTTAGTGGAAGGAAGACTGCTGGCACACCTAACCTTACCACGAGCTCACCCACAGGACACTGTTATCTGCAGTGAAGTCATGGGATAAGAATACTATGTTATGACACGTTTCCAGCAACTGGTGAGCACGCTGGAGCTATTGGAAGTTGATAGACTAGAACTGAGATCACTGAAGCTATACCGTAGACAACAGCATAACTCCCTAGTCATCTGCGAATTACACCAGGTTCTACTTATTTCTGTTATAAACTCATGTTGGTAATGCAAGCATTAATAAGTATGTGGTATACATTCATGTAATCACTCTATGTTTTCAGAATAGAAAGTTTTGTAAGAGGACTGCTGTAGTAGAGTAATATAAATTCCGGACTGTCATTTCCTGAGTTTTCACATTGTTCTTTCAAAGTATTTTTAGTCATATTACTGTATTTCTAGAGTTGGATTTCTTATAGCAATATCAAAACTTAAAGACCTGGGAATACATGCCAGCTGTTTGACAAAATGCCTCTAGTCCAAACTTGATTTTTTTTTTACTAGAATAAGTACATATTATTACACATACAACATACATCAACCACAAAGTTGTAAAGTACAAACACAAATTAATACACTGACAGATAACCAATATTATTGAACACAACAATAGGCATTTTATAGATATACATCAAGTAATATCCACAAAGACTAATGACGAGTGTACATAATGATTCGTATTGTGGAAACTCAAAGTTGTGTATTTTATGGGGGTTGGAGTCAACAGGGTCAAGGGGCATCACCCCTTGCAGGGTTTTGGGGTTAGCACCCTTGTTATGACCCCTCCTAAAATGGAACCCCACAGTTATAAATAATTAAATAGAATATAATATAATACTTTGCATGATTAAAATGTAAATGTACTATCATCATTAATATATCTTATATATATGAGTGATAATTATTCAAATATATCGTTGCCCTGGAGACAATGAAATCATTGAACGATATTGAGTCAATAAGCTTATAAGAAATAATTGAGTATTAACAAATAACCCTTGTAATTGCAACACCTTATTTATGCCATTACAAGTCATCCTGGGTAGGGAAGAAAGGAATCGACATTGAATAATCACAGCAACAAATATATATGAATATTTAGCATAATCCATTTTATAACACTATTCAAAACTGATTATCAATAACATATATTTTCAAAATAATAATATTAATATTTATATATACTCATAATTCAAATATAAACTAAGGTCCATATTACACTACACACCACATGGGGTGTATATATAAGGAACGATAATACATAGGAAAAAAGGCACGACATTTTAAGGTGATAAGAGGAGCCGTTGACAAGGATAATGAAGTAATATCGTGGAGAAAGGTATTAAGGGGGAATAAACAAAGGATGCTTGGTAAGATACAAGTAAAAGGATCGAGAGGGGCTTAACACATAAAGTGACCAAAAGGGGGTCAATTAAGTAATAAAATAATGACCCAATTTATTTATAAGAGGGGTATAAGTGGAAGAATCAAGTAAGGGGAATTAATAGGGGACAACATAAAGTATATTAATTCAAGTTGTCATATTAGGAGAGATTTATAATATTAAATATACTTTTTATGGTATACAAAATAATAATCTTTCATGTATGTGTATATATTTTATTCAAGATTTTGTATAGCTTCAAAGTGAACATAGGCTTCTTATATTTTCAAGTGTAACATATATTCAAAATCATTTGTAGTATAATCTACTCCAAACTCCAAATTTGGAATTTAAAGCAATAAAGGGTAAGTACAAAAAAGGGACATTACAACCCCCAGGGGGATCAAGGGGCAATGCCCCTTGCAGGGGTTGGGGGCAGTGCTTGGGGTAGCAACCTCAACGAGGTCAAGGGGCAACACCCCTTGTACGGGTCTAGGGGTAGTGGTTCCCAGTAGGGTCAAGGGGTAGCGCCCTTGGAACACTCTCGTTGCCAAGACCAAATTAGCATTTTTAGAACCACATAGAACTCCATAGCGTGCACCATCTTCTCGAATTTTTATGATACCAAAAACAATATTGATAAATTGCAAAAATGCAATTTCCAAATCTCTTGTCAAACAAAGCACAAGATATCAAGGAATTGTAACTGTTGTAGGGAAGGGTGGTGTTCATGTAGTGGTATGACATGTCGCTCGATAAAAACAACTTAAGACATTCCTTGTTTTATGTTCTTTTTGCAAAAAAGAGTTGGTCTATAGTGGAGTTCCGTCATTGGGACTCGACAAGTCACAACAAGTCTTTCAATTGGCCATGACTCAATGAGTCACCTGCTTGACTCATACAAGTCCAACTCAAGGTCAGTTTGTCTCAACATAGATATCTCGATTAGCAATTCGCAAAGACTCGGCATGTCATGGAACTATGAGATAAACATAATCATTCCCTGAACATATCGAACTACCAGATGCCCAAGTGCCGTTGATACATGTCTAAGAAGTGAGTGCATCATGCAAGTGCTTTTTTTCCAACCAAAGAACCTTGATGGGCTTCCCTGTGCACTTGCTAGAATAGGTGGGACCTATCCTTCAACGTTGAGGTCATGGATGATAACTACAAGTAGCGACAAGGAACAAAGGTCATATTATGCTCATGGCAACAATCTTCCATTGGATGGGCCAAGATAAATTTCATCCTACGCAATACTTTCTGAAACGTTGCCAATTTGTTGAAACTACCGAGCATTGACATAGTAGATTTTACCGCCTGTTGGCGAATATTTGTTTTGAACTTGCCAGGTAATCAAAGGGTGGAACAATACTAACAACATGATTCCAAAGGATACCTGTGCATATTGGAATTGCAAATGTAATATTCCAAAAGCATTACCTTGGACCGTGACTACAGGTGCAACCTTTATAATTAAAATTCTCTGTACTTGAGCATATTAGTGTTTAAATTAAATCTATACAAATATTGCATTTGAGATTTGAATTATTGCAAATTATATTGCTTGAAGTTTAAACAATTCTGGCTGTCATTACCTTTGTGTGTTAGAATTGGTCCAATTGAATTAGATTGAACTTGTGCATAGAGTAATTACAACAAAGATTTCATTCAAAAATAGCACTCAGAGATCAGGAATATTACATTGGTATCAGAGCCCTCATTCCTGCCAGCCTATGGGAAAATCACATAGTCCAGACATATGCAAAAGGGACATTATAGTTTCCGTAATACCTGAGTTAGAAAAAATAGGGATCCTAACACTTCAATAGAGTCATCTAGTTCATCCATATAGGTTGATATTGAAGATAGTCATACATAAACAAACGAAGAAATAATCTTTGATAAGATAAGATAAGATAATGCTATTAATGTCCAACAATATACCAACAAGGGTCTAAGGGATTGAAAAATACAACAATGCAGAAAGGAGCAACCTAGCAGGAGCGCCAAATGACGTCTGAGAAAGAACAAACAAGAAAGCAAATAAAGGGAAGCAACAACAAACTAGAGAAGGACTAACTATCCTTTCTCGGTACAAAGAAATCCAACACTGAAGGATAAGGCCCAAGACGAGCAAGGGTTTGGGCCTGTCTTTGAGAAATGCAAGAGATAGGGTGCCATTGTTTGAGGAATCCGCGATGATGCTTGACCGATCTGGTGTGCCTAGAGACGAGTGTGGTAGGTGGCTGCATCATACCCCTGGGAGGGGGTATGGGCAGAAAAAAAGGCGGTAATGAGCTGATTGGAAGCTTGGCTTTGAGGAAACATGAGCTGTAGAGTGTGGTCCTGGAGTTGGGAGGTCTCCCGGAGATAAAGAGCTAAACACCGCTGGTCGGAATAACTGAAAAAAGCCGAGAGGGATCTGCTGTCTCTAAAAAAGCAGTGGAATGTGCCTCTAATATCGTAGTAGATGGGGCACCTAAAGATTAAATGGACCTCAGTTTTCGTCTCGGATAAAGTGCAAAGGCGGCAAATCCGGTCCTCGCACTAAAGCCGGTGAGAGCTGACTCTAAATGACCCCAGAGAGATGCAAAGGGCGTGGCACCCACGTCATGGAACTCATGTTGGTGCAAGTACTGGACTTGGTGTAATTTCAACTAGTTGGACCCTTGACATATTATTTTGTTATGGTCCTTGAAGAGATTGCTTTTGGAATCAATGAGGATGTGTGCCCATGCATAGGCTGAAATCTTCATTGGTGTTAGGGTTAGGCAAATAACATCTATAATAACTTTAGTTATGGACCTGTTATATTCAATTGATAGTACAGATTATTCTTCCATAATCAGGTGTTATGTTGTGCTCTTTTTAACTCGAAACCTGTTTAATTCATTAATTGATTCTTTTCTGTTCAAATAACCTTTTGTTGCTGACTCATTCAAACACTCTTTTGCAAAATGATTCTGCCTATGATAACATGGAAAACGAAAACTATATTCCGAAACTTTAGTATATGAAAGCATGGTTCAAAGAAGATGAAATGATCAATTTAAAAGAGACAATAGTGCAATATAATCAAAAATTTTATTGCAAATGAGAGTTCAAAGAGTTATTCTTAGAAGGGTAGCAATCTGGAAAAAGTTAAAATATGATTCAAATCCATATGCTACCTTTCTACATTCAGATACTACTTTATAATTTGTGTGGAAGGAATGAAGAGACTAAAGATAGAATGTGATTTGACTCTTCGTAGGGTGTAACGAGCCTTCTGATTAGTTTTCCTGGGTAGAACGCAAAACTCCAAATACCAATTTGGGAGCCATGCAGAATATTTTCGAATATTTTATTTGGGGGGACATTTTGACAGGAAAATCCCTGAATTTGTACCTACAATACTTAAGAGACAATATTAAGATTTTTTTTCTATTACTTATAATTCAACCAAACTACAATATCGAGTCTCTTTGCTGTGCACTCATCAATCGGCACAGTCAATCACAGCAGTTACGTAATATCAACAGTATATTCAAATATATACAGATATACAAAGATGAGACATGAGAAAACCATTATTATTTCTTATGAACCGCACAATCCATCCTGATGGGCCTTCCACCCCCCTCAGTATTCTGTCTTGATGAATGTGTTGACTGTATGAGTGTATCACCACTTTACCACTGATATACCTTCTCCAGGAACTGCAGCAAGTGGAATTTCTGCAATTGGTACTTTATCAGCCTGTTTTTTCATTCTCCCGCTCTTTAAGTTCTGCCATTATGTTGTATAGGTCTGTTTCAACGGGGGGTCACTCTGTGCCTGCTTCTAGACCATGTGTAGCCTTTTGGAAATTTTCCACTTGGAGAATGTAACTGTCCCTTCCTGCAGAAGGGTCTCAAATTTTTTCCTTTCTAGCTTCATAGTTACTCTAACCTGCACATTAATGTTATGGTAAATGAGTCTTTGTAGAGACTCTAATATTTCCATCTTTTCCACTATAAATATTGTCATTTCTAAATTTCCAAATAAGCCTAAAAAATCTCAACAGAAAAATTAGACCAAAAAACACTAAAAATCTTCTAGAGGGTCTAAATGTAACCAAACACAAGCTCAAGGATGCTAATATTCTCATTAATAAAGATACCAAATAGGCTCCAAGCTTCCTTAGCAAATAGGTAGTCAAATACAACATGCTGCATATTTTCAACTTTCAGGTGATCTGCAGAAGTACAAATATTAAGCTTTCCATTAGGCTTCCTAGGCTAAGCGGCAGCCTGTGTTGGATTAAATGCCACATGAAGCATTTTTAATTCTTTTTCTTCAGCTCCACAGGTCTGGTCCACACTTTATCAATTTCTTTTTGCCAAAAAGGTCATGGTTCACATTCCAGGATGCATCAACATGGATAAATATCTCATCATCAGTGAGAGAAGTGTATATGTATTTGGTTTTGACACGGGGAAGAGGTGATCCGTCATGCCAATAAGGATGTGAATCCATTATTACCATAGTTATTGTGTCTAGGAAGGGATAATGAATTACATGTCTCGCTAAGCACAAAGAATGTTCTTCAATGTGAATGTGGGATATTAAACATCTGCCAAATCTCCTCCTGGCCCAACAACTTCCCATCTTTGATAATGTCTGCAGATTTTCAGATGCCCTTAACTGTCCAGCTCTTGGTTGAACATCCTTGTAACAGAGCCAGTGGCTTCTCCCCATGTTTCAGATTCTGCCAAGCTGTTCTTTCACCGCAGATATTATTTTCTTTTATTATGATTCCATTGTTTGAGATGAGCCACCTCACATCTTACCATCCTCCCCATAAATATTTAAACACACCTGAACCTGAGACCTTGATTGGAAATAAACCAACCATGAGATCGCATAGGTGTAGTCCTTTCCATGAAGGTCCTTTGCAAGGAACTGGTCTGCTAATATTGTGTCTAACTAGGAACTTCCAAGGCTACCCCCCTGCATTGCTTTGAAAAATCACTTAGCAGAGAGTGCTAAGCTTTTTGACATCTATTCACTAGTTATTTCTGGATTTGATTCTGTTTGATCAGTTTTTTTTACACAATCAAATCCACAAATAACAAGTGAATATTCACATAATTGTGGAAATCTGATAGCATTATTTTTTGATGTCTGTTATGATTTTAATATCTGAAGAAACAAAATGCCCTAATAAATTGGCTTGCTGCTTTTATCAGCTTTTCTTTTCCCAAAATTGTTTTGACTTTCCACTCTATAAGGTCATCTTCATCTAAATTGAGTTGGTTAAGGAAACAAAATGCATCAAAATAAATTATCCAAGCTTTTGATATATTTTTTTCTTCATTTTTTGAGCATTTGCAATGGAAATAGTACAGACGGCAGTCTGCATTTAGTCATATATGGCCAGATCTATCCTTTTCGCTATATTTGATGTGTCTTTAAATTAAATAAATGCTTTGATTTCAGTGTTTGTTTATTTTCAATCTGATAATATTTTTTTATTTTCATTTCAACAGAAGCATACCAGAGTGGAGAACTGCAGGAATTGTTGGAAAAGGCAATGTGCTCTTAATATGCAGCGTACTAGATACTATTGTACACATGACGTTGAATTTGTTCTTTCAACAGCAATATCCTTTGAATAAGATGTCACATTGTAATATAATTCAATGATTTATTTTAGCTGGGTTGATCATAAATTTGCATTTCTCTATCTTTGTAAAAAAATATAATTTTAATATGCTATTTATTGCTTGAAATTAAAGAATAGTTTATGGGACTATATCTGAAGTCTTACGATTTCTTCATTCTGGGAAGTTGTCACGATTTCTTTATGCAGGTCTGGTGGCAGTGTAGAAAGGCGAAACATGAGATTGACTATAAATTTGAAACTGTGTTATTGATCTATCTATAAGACGTGATCCAAAGTGTTTTAGACACTGTAGTTTCTAGGTCACCTTTTAGAGCAGAACAATTGGCTGGTAGTTCTCAATCTTAAAGGAGTGTATGAACTAGAAACAGATTTGCATTTGAAATGTCATATTAGGCTAAACTTTTCAAAGACTACAAATTAGAAAATAAAGTTGGCTGGCATGTGCTACAAATGCTTCATTTGGACTTGCCATGCAGATTTAAAAACTATGATGCAGTAAATTAATGGTGAAATCTATTGTTATCGGGAGATGCATCTCCCCCCTTCCGAGACACATCTTGGAAATCGAGACGCGGCTTTTCGGAGACTGTTTGACCTCAAAAAAGATCGGAGACTCCACAGCGATGTCTCCTGAAGACTCGAATCCAAATGGTGAAGTCTTCCTGAAGTCTTCTAATTAAAAACAAAATTTAAAATATAATATTAAATTATTTTATGTATTTTGACCCTCCTTTTAATGATTTTTAAATGCAAAAAATCAATGACAGTTTAAACGATTTGATAATATAAGTCATCATCATGCTATATACTAGATAGGTTTCTGATTTTTATTTACAGTTCTAAGTTTTTGTTGTTGCATATCAGCGATTTAGCATCAAACTATATATTTTTGAATTTTAAATTTGAATATGTAATGATAAGCTCAGCGATTATTAAATCTGATATGACGATGATCGTATGTGCTCATAAATCAAATATAGCTAAGAGATATGTAATGTGAGTTTTGAACTATTTGACTCTATAATAGTATTACATTACCATTAGTATTTAGTTTTACAATTTTACTATTTTGTATTTAGTGTTAGACTCTTTAAATTTCCATTCTTCTTATTTCTGTTGAAGTATAGCATCAGTCAAAGTGATATACTCATTACATTGAGTATTTGTATTCATGGTTTATATGAACATTGTTTTATGTCTCATATATAGACCTCTATGTATTTATAAATTACTTAACTAATTGGGCTCTTATGATTAGAAGAGACGATTGTGTTATGAAGTTCTTGAATGTAAGTGTTTCACTGCCACGTCTCTACGGGACATGACTTTGTTGTAGTCTCTGTCAGATTGATTTTTTTTTTGATTGGTAAGAGGCCGAAGCCAAGGTTAATTATTATTATTTATTTCAATTATTAGTTAATCTCGAGTAGATTCAAACCCAAGACCTTCCAATAAAAAGGCTCACAATTTACCATTGTGTTGTAGGCTCTTTGCCTTCTGTTAGATTGATTTTATCAGTGCTACCTCATTGATTTTCAATTAATTATTTCAATTATTAGTTAATCTCAAGTAGTTTCAAACCCAAGACTCTCAATAAAGAGGCTCACAATTTACCATTGTGTTGTAGGCTTTTTGCCTTCTGTCAAATTGATTTTATCAGAGCTACCTCATTGATGATAAATTATCTTTAAGATAAGTGTCTTGTATATATATATAATATGTAACATAATATATATTATATATATCATGCATTATATATTATTATATAATAATGTAATAATATAATATAATATTACATATATGGTTAATATATTAATATTATATATATGTTTAAAGATGACTTATACATATAGTTATTTATCAACTAAATGGTGATTAACTATAGAGACATGTCTCTTCATGTCTCTTGAAAAGACATGTCTCCTCTCATATTTATGTGAGATCCAAATATGCATTTGGAAATCATCAATTACAATGACCATGATTATACATTTGCGAAAATGATCTTAGTTACTTTAACATAATATTAGAGCCTAACTGTAAATGTTAGAAAAGGCAAATAGTATGGAGAAGACCTAAAGCACAAAGAGAAATATGTATTTCTATGATCAACTACAATGATAAGTCTATCATCCTATACACTCGACAACACCAAACATTATTTTATAAGAATATCGATTGGACAACAATAAACTTTTCGCAAATGTGAGATGGTTGAATCATCCTTAGAATAAAATGAGAATTCTTGCATGGACAAGAAGGAGAAAATCGGTTTAAAGTAGAATAAATTCAATGCCGATCCCGCGGCTATGAAATAATGTGTTAGAAGCATGCAGACTTCTACATATCCGATTTTAAATATACAACCTTGGGTCACCACATCACATAGGCACATAAAGCGAGGGACACACAGTGAACCTATCACCACCGAAGGACAGTGCATGATAAGGAATATAGGGAAGATATGCGTGGAGTTCTGTTCGTTCATCCTAAACAGAGATCATTATTAATATATGGCGGTGTCTTCTATTTCTCAGTATCGATACAAAATTGGAAGAGAGAGCACTTTGAAGAAGAAGAAAGGGAGGCCAGACTATAGTACCTTCATCTAGTTAATACATCCTCATAATCTCTTTAGAAGTGTTACAAAATTTCTCCATGATGAGTACACTGGAAAAGAACAGAGGCTCATACTGTTGGAGTCATCTGAATTACATATAGTTCAAATCTGTGCAATTTTAATGCACTTGCGATTTTCTTATAGAGGCCTATATCAATTGCAATGTTAGATATGAAGATTTGACACTCAACATAGTATATCTGTTGCATCACAATTTCATCTTGTAAATATGGAAAATACATTGTACAAGGTGGATATAGATGAGCATTCAACAGTGGGAAAGTACCGTAGAAGTTATTATTGCTTGAAAATCACTTTGAGACATAAACATTAAATTCTTAAAGTACATGAAAATGTTTGACCAAACAATTTGGGTTCAAATTGAGTAAGGGATATCGACGTATGTCACCTAAAAATCCCAACACAGAGTAAAATATAAAATGGATTGATGAAAGAAACAAAGCAATTTACATTGGTTTATCTCCATTTTAGCTGGCAGGGCCACTGGAATGAATGCATGATGTCAATTATATGCATCTTTTCATAATTTACACTGGTTTATCCCCATTTTAGCTGGCAGGGCCACTGGAATTGTGAATGCATGATATCGATTATATGCACCTTTTCATACTTCATGGTGTGGAAGTAATACTTTGCAGAGGGAGATATTACTCAGATTTACACCTAATATTTCTATTTTTTCCCTTTGTCATCGCATTTTGAACTACCTGAAAATTGGCATAGCCATACCAATTATCTTCATAGATCATTTGCAAGACTAAGAAAATGCAAATTGTAGAAGAGAACTAGTGAATCATATTAGGAGTAACGAAGAGGCGCCACAATGCTCTGTAAATTAATTAATATCTTGATGACTATTAAGAAACAAAAACAATTACTCCATCGAGTTCCAAGTCAACAAGTTGTACCATGTAGTATGCGAGTCAATGTTATCAACAATAAGAATGTATAGATCAATAAAAAAAAAAAAAAAAGGAGCATCAAGTTAGACAGGGGTTGCACAAATGAACAATAGACATAAGGATTCGATAAAAGATAAAGAGTGACATGGAAGGTACATAAGGCGATAAATATATAAGGCTATAAAGTATGGCAGATTTATATATTGAAAGGATGGAGTATTGACCATATAGTGTTAAAATTAAACAAGGCATATTCTTTGTACAAAATACCTACGGTTATTCGATATAGGGATCCACACTATCAAAAGGTCATCGGCCCATGAGATTATAGTAAGAAATTATTAATATTTGACTAAGAAATAATATAGTAAGTCTTTATTGTGAAGGAAACAATGGGGACTACTAAGAAGGTAAGTATAAATATGTTAAATAATATAATTTATTAGTATTATTTTGAGTTACTAATATTTTCATCTAATAGAAGGAAGATAATCACTTTGAATTCAAGATGAGAGAGACAAGTATTTTGAAATGATTACATTTTGCAAATTACCTCATTTATTTTGTAGTCTCTCTCTTATTCATATTTCTATATGTACTATAAAAATTATTATTATTTTTGATCTTTTGTGGAAGCACTACATGATATGATTTGTTGATGCCAAAAAGAGGATAAGGTTTATAGTTGTTTCTCCAACAAAATTGTTGTGATCGTGAAAGAGGTCGGGGACTTGGAAATACTCATCGTCTCCTTCAATATTCTTGTGCGGTTTGTGCTTGTGCAACGACTGTAAAACAAAAGTACCGAACGCTCCCGATATCTGAAAAACCAGTGTGGGAAGCCCAAATTTAGTGCCGGATCTATGAACCCAGGTAGTAAACATGTCGCTAATTAAACAAACAGTAGGAGATGTGGTGAAATTGTCGTTTTGATGTTCTGCAGGACAAGATTGGTCGGTACGCAAGTTGTTGGTGCTTTCTCTGATTGAGGCCCGAGTGTTTAACAAAATACCTTTGCAAGTAGATTACCCATTGCAAGACTAGATTGTATGTGATATGTTTGATAGAATATTGGGTATAGTATCTACTTTGGTTTATTAATATACGAATTAGTTTTGTTTATTCATTTATTGCGTAGTACTATTTTGAATCATGGAACCCCCACCTAATCTTGCAACACTATAGTAGATTGTTGACCAATTGACATTATTGAAGAAGGATAATGCAGCTCTGAAAGTCACAACTCTTTCTCTCTCAACAGTTTCCCAAGGTCTCTTAGTGCAATTGCAAAAGTACGAATCAATGAACCAAACTCTCCAGGACACTATTTACTCCCTATCTCAATCATTGAATGATTCGAATCGACAGGTTGTGGCTAATTCTTCACGCATCCAAGACCTCTCTGAAACTTTTACCACACAAACAACAGGCATTACAAAAGATATTAGCTCCATTATTGAAGACTTCGGGGATATGGGAAACCTCAAGAACAAGCAGATTGACCTTGTTAATAAACACACATCTCTTTTGACTGAATTAGAGCAACAAATTAAAACTTGGGCCTCCACTTGCAAAAACTCCAACACTACGCCTCTCCTTGAGGTTGAAAAAATTGTCCAAGAGAAGTTGGCAGAGGATCAGGTTAGGCACTTCAGGGAACTCAACCTTCGGGTTAGAGGTCTTCCTTCGTCCTCCATTGATCCTCTCCCCATAGGCGACTCATTTCTCAACGAGCAACTAGATATTTCTGATGTTACATTAGACAGAGCATGGTTTGGACATGATGGCACCCTTTTTATTAGGTTTCTCTCACTAGCCAATCAACTACAAGCTCTCAAGGCAAAGAAGAAGCTCATCCTTCTTCCCACAAAGATATTTCTTGATGAGGACCTCACAAAATCACAAGTAGTTGAACTAAAGCACTCTAGGAGCCTCATGGTAGAAGCAAGAAGTAACAGGGAATGGGCAGTAATAAGGAATCTAAAAGTAGTTATTCATGACTCACCTCTTAAGGGTTGGGATGCGAGACATACCCAAGCCAAATGACAGTTTGAGCACCAACAGTTGGGCAAGTCTAAGCCCTCCATTGGCTCTCTGCTTGTCAACTGTTGGAATGGCAATGGATCCCTGTGGTCTTTGCCAGGGTTACTTCATGATGCAGTTGGGTATGTTGATTTGTTGATTGTTATTGAGACTCATGAGAGTCCTGCTCGACCTCTTCTAGGTTACATAGGATATCAGTGGCTTTCAGTTTGCAGAGAGGAGGTCCGTGCTTCAGGTGGGGTGCGTGGTTCCGGTGGGGTTGCTTGTTTGATTGGAGATGATTTGTTTAGTACTACCACATTGGTTCTTTTTGACTCTCAGACTAGATTTATGTAGATTCAGGTTGGTGGCACTAGTTGTTGTTAAAGAGATATCTTCATTGCCATTTGTTACTTTCCGCCAACTTCCTCACCTTATGCCATTCACAGTGTTGAGGATGGGAACCCTTTTATAGACCTATTCGAGAGCATCTCCAAGTTTGGGGTTATGGGTGACATCATCATCTTAGGAAACTTTAAAATGCACGGACTAAAGATCTCCAAACCCCCCAGTATGATTGTGGGTCCGACTTGATTTGTACTACTGAGAGGGATCCTACTACTATGGGGCTTCAATGTTTGTCTGAGGATCACAGTGGCCTCTAACTTGCTATGGTTGCCACCTTCTCTAGCTTTGTGAGTCCTTTGATCTAGTAATTCTGAATGGCCTCTCTTGCTTCTCGAGTTTTGAGCTTTTTACGTGTTGGCCTCATAGTAGGGGTGCGTGCGTGGTTGATTATATCCTCATTGTTGCATCTTTCCTCCCCTCCATCCAAAACTTTACTATCTCCTGTCTTCCCTTGGCAGATCATGCCCTCTTTAGCCTTTCAGTTCGCATTTCTTCCCACCCTCTACCGTCCATCGCTAGTCATCCTGCCTAGAACCACCCCCTTACCCATTTATGTTTTGAGGATAGTGATCAAGACCTCTTCATTTTCCAGTTGAGAAGATTCCTCCACCCTGCTAGCTTCACAGATCACAGTTCGGTGTCTACCATGTTTCACTCACTAGCTACCGTGATTTGGGAGTCGACTCTCCTCTCTATCCCTCACCGCTCCATTCCCAACACTCCCAGATCCATTCGATGGAATACTTGTCCCATTAACCAATGGTTTGATGAGACCTGTAAAACCTTCCACTGCTCTTTATGCTTGGATTTTGGTACTCATTCCCCTACTTTCACCAATTTATGACTCTCCTACAAACACTTTGTTCGCCATAAGAAGCGACTATTTATTGCTTCACAGGGCATATCCCTCCATGACATGCTTATTTAGTATCCCAAGTTGTTTTGGCACATCATGTTCCCCTGGCATAGCCAACCCCAGTCCACCCCCAACCTTCGCCTCCTTGCCTCTCATGTCTCCACATTCTATGATATCCTGGGTCAACTCGCTCCCCTTCCTAGCTCACTCCCCCATTGTCACTTATTCTCCACCTCCAACATTTACGAGGCCATCAGACTTATGAGATGCAACACAACAGCTGATGAGGAGGGTTTTTAGGTTGAGCTCTTCAAGCTCGGCACCACGATCCTAGGCCCTTATCTCTCTACACTCTTTGATAAAGCGATTTGTTTTGGTTTTCTAGACTCTTGGTCGAGACACGATATTCACTTGATCCATAAGTCTAGGCTGACCTCTGATCCTAGAATAGGACCATCATGATTGTGCATACATTTGCCAAACTTTATGCTACAACATTGAGTACTATTTTATCTAGTGAACTCAGCAGGAGGAATTGCAGGGCTAAGGGTCAAGTAGGATTCAGGACAGACTACTAAACCATGGATCATATCTTTACACTACGGGCTATTATTGAGGAAGCTCGACACCACTCGAAGAAAGTCTACTACTGTTTTGTGGATTTTCATAAGGTTTTTGATTCCATCCCCACAATGGCCTTTTTTCAAGAGACTGAGAGATATTGGTATTTCTGAGATCTTACTGATGACTATTATGAGGTTATATGAGATAGTGATTGGTAGACTCAGGACCAAAGAGGGCTTCTCCGACCCTATCTAGAACACCATTTGGGTGAAGCAAGGCTGCCCTCTCTCGCCCACCTTGTTCGAGATCTACATTGATGAGCTCGAGGCTTTTCTCAATGACTCCTCACTTCCAAGTGATGGTTGTCACCTACACCAAGTATTGATCTCCATCCTTCTCTTTCCTGATGATGTGGTTCTTCTTGCTTCTTCTCCTGAGGGGCTTCAAAGGATTTTGGATAGACTTGCATCTTTTCTGACATGAGACAGCTGGTTGTGAACCTTGAGAAAACTCATGTTATGGTCTTCAACGATTTGAAGACCTCACATCTCCATTTTCACTTCCAGGGTTGGGAAGTTGAGATTACATCATCTTACACATACCTTGGGGTTATGTTTTCCATATCTCTTTTAAGATTGAGATCAATCATTTAGCCTTATATCAGTAAAGGGTTGGGTTCCCTTGCCATGTTTGAGAGACAGTGCTTCAGACACCACTTTTCAGGACACATCATCTAAGCTATCCCTCACGGATTCCTTAGTAAGATCTGCAGTGCTCTATGGTGCGGTGCTTTGGAGTCCTTCCCTTTTAGACTTAGACTGGGCCATGATTGAGCATACCCAGATTCTACTCCTGAGTTTGGAGCTCACACATTCAGGCTTGCAGCCATTTTTGACCTGATCTGGTTTCTCCACCGTCTTAATGGCTTTGCAGAATCGGTTGAAGGCCAACACAGATCCCCTTACTTAGCCTACTGCTCCTCAGTTGCTATTGCTGACTCTGATCCAGCTACTAGAGCCCGCTGTTGGTATGCTCAGGCTACTATCCTACTGAGTTCAGTTGGGATCGACATCGACTGTCTCCCTCCAACTAGTTCTCATTAGATGCTCCTGCTCATCTACTCCCCTCTCGGTAGGAGTTGAACGAACATGTCAGACTTGACATCTACAGGTAGTATATCATATGGACCTGGGTGGATCCTCCAAGGGGACTACATCCGAGGATGGCTTTCTACGTCGAGAACTTCTTAGATATTTGGGATGAGATTATTGTTCACCCTGAGTACTTACATAGATACAAGACACATGTCCTACGTATCTCACTTGGCTCCTTTAGGGTGGACTCACACAGACTCCGGATCCAGGTCGATCACCATATTGCTAGAGAGGATCGGGTGTGCACACTTTGTACCTTAGCTAAGGCAGAATTTGAGAATCATTTTCTTTTTAGATGCCCCATATACTATGAGATTAGAGGGAGATTTTATTGTCTGTTTAGAGGTTGCAGATCCCTCTCAGATTTTTTTAGGTACATCGATCAGTGTTGCATTGCGCTCTATCTCCATGAGTCCTTGTAGCTTCATGATCATACTTTACAACTTTCATTTCCTAGGAGTTAGACCCAGACACAACTTATTATGACCTTCTTCTCACCCTTAACTCCGATTCGGGGTGTGAAGCGTCTGTACAGTCTCCCTAATACGGGCCATTCTAGATCTATGAGACCCTGTAGGGGACCTATTCACCAACGACACTCCTCTTGTAGCACTCAACTTCATCATAGGGCCTCTGGTAGCCACATTGATTAGTCGCTGTTGGACTTTTTTCCTACGAGGACAGATACCTAATCTTTTCCGTGATGTCTCCTACTTTCTTCTTCTTCTTCGTTTGTTGTACTTGTTCTTTTGTGGTCACCGTTTGGTGCTCCATTTGTCATTTTCTTGATGCAAGCTTCCAGTCCCATAGACCCTCGTTGTGGTCTTTGTTGGACATTAATAATTTCATCTTATCTTATTTGAAAATGTTCTTGCAGGAAAATTGAGATTTAGAAGGAGACTAAAATTTCAAGCAACCTTGAAAGAGAGGGAGCAGATAGAGGATATGGTTTCATCAAACTGTTAGTGATATTGATTATATTGATTTAGAGGGAGTAAACCAATGTTGTAATGAAATCTTCAATGATTGATAATTGTAATAGTCAAGAGGACTGCAATTTCTTGCAACTATGTGAATGAGCCTACCCCTTGTGTACATCATAAGAAAGTTGTGACTTTCATTAAACTATCTACGAGTCTCTCTTTGATAAATGAAACTTGATGTATGAGTTGTAGAGTCATTCAAGTGGCACAATCATACTCAATCAAGATATTGGCGTATTTTGGATGAGTTTGTGTTCGCTTCTACTATTAAGCTTAATGAATGTTTGGAGCTTCAATGAATGAAAATAGCAAGTGGAAATTTTACATTGTGGGGGGGGGGGGGGGGGGGGTGCGGATAATAGTATATAGTTTCATTCTCACTTGAACCATCCTTAGAAAAGGAGATATTCCATGACTCTCATGGGCAGATAAGTACTTGCATCTTTTGCATTTATCTAATTTGTAGTCTCTCTCTTATTTGTAATTCTATACATACTAAAAGGGTTATTTGCCTTGATCTTTTCCTTTATGTTTAAGGATATTCTTACAGGAAAAGAAGGTTGGTACTTTACATATTCTACCAAAAATTGTGTAGACTCAATCTAATGATAGTAGTTCCAAAGACCCTAATGATATAGATGGATAAAATTAGGCTCTTATCTTTGATGATTGAGATTATGAGATTCTTCTACATTAAGAGGAAGTATGACACTACTTCAAAGGCAATGCAGGAGCTTAGAAGATTGATACTCAGAGGGAGACGAGAAATACATGTGGGTGACTGCATGATGTTGATGGGCCTACTCCTACGTATATCATGAGGGAGTGATTAGTTCGACAAGAATCCTTGGGTAAAGAGAGTTTTCGAGGAAGTAACTAGAGGACCTGACTTCCCACGATCGATGTTCAGAGGGAGAAATTTTGAGATACAATCCTCTGTAGATGATATCTTCTCCTTGAGTAGAAGTTCCAAGAGAAATCCTTTATAATAAGCTCTCCTCTATGAGAGAGAAGCATGTGGTGAAAACTCTTTGTACCACCCTCTGAATGGGTTCATGGTGGTTAGTATTTTATATATGATATGTAATGAAAGGTGACGATCTTTCATTGACATATATAAACAGAAGGTAACCATTATAAGATGATGATCTTATAAATGGTAGATTTGTTATCATGGTTCTTTGGGTCGGATTTTGCCAGCCACCATGATAACAAATAAACAAAAGGTATCTTTGTAAGACGACGATCTTGCAAATGATAGGCCTGTTATCATAAAAATTCTAGATATTGTTTCGAACAATTAGAGATTATTGATTACAAATGCATTATGATTACTCTAGATATTGTTTCAGACAATTAGAGATCATAATATATGTTATGATAGTGTTTATAACATTGTGATTGTAGTTATTTGACAAGTCACTATTTCAGAGTGTTAAAGCCAGATAATATGTTGTGTATAGATATCCTTGATACTGATATCTCATCAAATGTTTTTTTGTCACTTCTCCCTTGCTAAGAGGGAGTGTTGAAGTATAGTATTAGTCAAAGTGATATACTCATTACATTGAGTATTTGTATTCATGGTATATATGAATATTGTTTTATGTCTCATATAATTGATAAGTCTGTGCATGTGTGTGTGTGTGTAGACATCTATGTATTCATAAATTACTTTACTTAACTAAGTGGGCTCTTATGATCAAAAGAGACTATTGTGTTATGAAGTTCTTGAATGTGATTGTTTCACCACATGTCTCTACGAGACATGACTTTGTTGTAGCCTCTATCGAATTGATTTTATTAGAGCTACCTCATTGATGATAAATTATCCTTAAGATAAGTATCTTATGTATATAATATATGTAATATAATATATATAATATATATTATGCATTATATATCTTATATATATGTTATATATGTAATATAATATATAATATATATTATACATTATATATTATTTTAATATTATATTACATATATGGTTAATATATTAATATTATATAGATGTTTAAAGGTGAGTTATACATATAGTTATTTATTAACTAAATAGTGATTAACTATAGAGACATGTCTCCTCCTCTCATATTTATATGAGATCCAAATTTGCATTTGGAAATCATCAATTACAATGGCCATGATTATACATTTGTAGAAATGATCTTAGTTACTTTAACAATTTCAAAACACTATGTTATGAATTTGTGTTATTTCTTAGGAGTTACTAAACTATATTTAAAAAATTGCCATCTCCAAGTACTCGCGTTTCCTATTTTTGAAAAAATCCATACTGGTACCAGTAACAATACTAGTACTGAAGACCTTCAAGTCTCCCAATAACACTAGTGAAATCAAATTATTAATAAATGTGAGAATGCTGCGAGCTATTTATGCGTAGGAAGAACAACTTCAATGTACTTAAGATGGAGCAATCATATATTTGATACAAGCAAGTTGGAAATGATGTCATAAGGCCGGCTAAACGTTTCTAACAAGTCATTGGTTCTTCATTCATCTCCTCCCAACTTGGAATTTGTCAAGCTTGGAGAAGCATTTATACCTCATAAAAAAGGCCATCACCTTTTTTATTAGAGGGAAAAATGCTTTTGACCCAAAGCTATTAACCAACAAGGTTACAAATGGAGGATCTCATCCCCAAAATAACAACCAACAATAACACTGCAAGAACATATGAAATTTGGTGGTGGCAAGAACAACACCACATATAAACCATCACCCTATGCCAACTCCGACTAAAGAAAAATCTCATCTTTAAATGTCTTGCATTCTATATATATGTTTTTTTTTGATAGATAAGTAGCCCAAGCCTTGGTATTTTAATAAATTCATATCTGTTTAATTGACTTTAGAGGGTCAATAGAGAAAAATGCCTTTGGTAAGGTCTTTGAATCATAATTTGAGATCATTACATGAATGCTTATAAAACTGGAACATGAAAGGAACTTATTTATGGAAAAGACACCTTCTTTCCATAGTCTTAAGATTGTAGATTGGAGTTCATAAATGTTAGTCCAACACTTTTGTCTCTCCATATTTCAATAGAAAACTCACTTGGAAGGGGCGTTAGTGTATTAAAATTCATGTCTATAATTCACGATTGTATCCTTTTCCTTGATCAAATGATTTTACCTTGTCTTAATGAGAGTCACAAGCATGAAGAATTTATTGGATTAAGAGTTTTAATTATGAGAGATTATAATAAAATATGGAAATTGTTCATTGTGACAAAAAGTGCACTGAGATAAAACTTTTTCTGATCTTAATTGTAATGGTGTTTATATTAAAAAGGATTTCAAAGAGATCTTATAATTTATGGGAAAATAATTTCTTGGTTTCCTAGACTCATACAGACAAATACATAAATTATTAATGAGAACTTTATAAGTCTTGATGCATATCAAAAACTCTTATATGAGGGATTTAATTGGGTTAATCTATTGTGGAAGAGGGATAATATTAATATCTGCAATTTTTTTAGTGTTATGAAGACTAAGGATAGAGAATTTATTTATCCTGATATTATTCTATGTCGATGTATCTTGGAGTTAATTTTCCTTATGTTTTAAAGTTATGAAACGAAATTGACTACTTACATAGAAAGGAAAGATGACGAACCCAATTAAAAAGATAGGTTATATTAAGATAATGAAGTAAATTAAAAAAATTATATCAAGAATCCACAGCATAATTCACCTAGAAAATTAGTTTCAGATTTGGTAATCAAAGCAACTTAAATATTAAGCAGTAATAATTTTCTCATTTAGTTGACTTGAATAACTAATCTGTGGCAATAGAAGCTTATGGGGATTTTAAAATAGGCCCAAAGCTTAAAAATGCCAAAAGAAAATTAAAAGTTGGAATTACGAAGAAAATGCGCTATCGGATTCATAGAGCTCATCGGAAGGATCACAAGGTTCGAGTAATTCTAAGCTGACATTCTCTTCATTTTCCCAGACACCCACTTGACTCACTAGCATGAAATGATCAATCCAGTCAATGGAGGGAGGAAATTCAACATGTAGAAAATGGAAAAGAAAATTCGAACTCCTAATAGTAGGATTCGATGTGGAAAGTATAGGATATAATGGAACAAGCTGCTCCTTGTTAAGGTTTAGATATTTGCTAACACTTGATACAATCCCCTAATTACTCTTACGTAAATAGTCTCCTGCATAGTGTGGATATTCAATACTCGTCCAGTTCTATTGTATCAACCATAGCTAGAAACATAGATGGGATTTCACTGAAAATATGATATCTATTTGTATTAAGAACAAATTCCTTCCCAAGTATTCAATATACCACCCTAATCACCAAAAAATGTATGGATAAGAGGATCGCCTTAAAATATTTGCATGTAATTGGACCATCGAAGGCAAGTTGGTGGCAAGGTCCCTTTAGTTTGATTGGAGTTTCCATTGGGGACCTTAGATTGTAAGTAGGCTGTTACCTTGCTTTATACACAACAAATCATCTAGAGAGTGAATATATACCAATTCAGAGTCGATTAAGATTCATTGGAAGACAACAAAAAAAACATCTTCACTTCCTAAACATGAAGGGGTTCAAATAAGGAGGGAAAAAAAAACCAAACCATTATGGAGGAGGGAAGAAGGAAAATGTATAATCCTGTAGAGGATAATCCATGCCTAAAATAAAACAAACAAGAAGAGACAAATTGATACAATCTACTAACATAAGAGAGGATAAGAAAGAAAAAGAGATAGTCATAGGAGGACCAAAAGAAAACCAAGATCATGCTAGAGTGTGATAACAAAGGATAATCCCATAAAACAATCTAGTAAAAAAAATTAAAATAATGTCTAGCTCAACAGATTAAAGAACGAAGACATAATGACTATAACACCAAGGATGAAGAATATATATGTCCAAAACAAGGGAATAATAAAAAATCAAAGGAAAACTCAGTTGAGTGGGAATCGTTGAACACTCAGATCTTTGATCTTGTGCCCTGGTAATCTTGTCATTGAATATCTCAAGATTATCTAGGCTACAAAATGAAAGATTAAATAATTAAAGGGATATAGTAGGAAGCCACAAGGAGAAAAGGG
Source organism: Cupressus sempervirens (assembly GCA_028749045.1). Lineage (NCBI taxonomy): Eukaryota > Viridiplantae > Streptophyta > Pinopsida > Cupressales > Cupressaceae > Cupressus > Cupressus sempervirens. The sequence continues at coordinate 596,936,592 of CM053791.1, read as the reverse complement.
TAAAACATGGAGACAAATTGAAAAAGGGTTAGAAGAAAAGAGGAAACCAAAAGGAGAGGGAAAAAGAAGATATCACATCTGGGAGGAGAAGACTACTAGAGATAAGCCAAGGAAATCTGCAAAAGTTATCCATGGATGGGGATATGTGTGAAACATATCTTCAAAAGAACCAATCCCCATCACTGGACACCAAAGAAAGAATGCCAATAAAGGGAGCGAGAGGGAAGATAAATGGCCAATGAAAAGCTAAAGAAGGAAAAGGGAAAAAAGGAATAAGGAAGCAACTACAGATAAAAATCATCTATTGGTTCTATGTTAGAGGAATGAGAGGCTGGAAATTAGAAGGGATAAAAAGCCTATCAAGATAATCACAAACTTAATGATGAAAGCCTAGGTTAGTGATAGAAGAACATTCTAGGAGCAGACGACTTGAAATAGGGGGAAGAACTAAATAAAAGAAGGTAATTAATCATGATTAAATATATCAAGGTCTAAATTAGGAATAACCAAGGAATAAATTAAAAATCTCATGAAAGTTGAAGGTCATTTACTTGCTAAAACAAATTACCCCATTCAACTTACTTAGCTCAAATAGACTGAACCGTTTAACCTGAAATTTAAAACAATATGGAAAAATGGAGAATACATGTATTATATTGATTTAAAGAAGAGAGTTATGAATTTAATCAAATAAATCTCTCTAAATTAATATACCAAGAGAAAGAAATCTAGGGATATATCTTAGAATTTAACCATTTAGGAAAACATGATAAACATTGAGCCATTGTAAATTAAAATAAGGTCTAATGTATATATTGAGCCATAATATTCGAAAGTCTTTTTTAAACCATTAGTAAAGGAAAATGAACCAAACTCATTCTATTGACAATGCTACTATTCTAAAATATGAACCTAAACCACTATATAGAGCTCCTGAATGTTTTGGAAAATACATAAAACAAATTACAGATTTTCAAAGTTATTGAGGCCAAGAATTGGGGGAATAACATATCCATAGGATTGGAAGCAAGATACAAGCCATTATGGGTTATCTTCTTTGATGAATCCAAACCAAGGCATAAGGAAATGTGCATTCTTTTCCATATCCGACTAGTTTCTCTCAAAAGCTATGTTATCTCTAATAACCAGATTAGGCCTCCTGAATGTTTTGGAAAATGCAAGGCTTCCAATAGAAGCATCCATATACTCCTTTGCATATGGAATTTCATTCCTTTTGTTCACACTTAATACAACATTTTCTAGGCCTTTGAGCCAAGTTTTATTAAAGATTGCTTGGGCAAGTCTTAAATGCAAGAGTACATTCCGCCCCTTGTTAAAAAAAGATGACAAGAACACTTCGGGAAATTAAAAGAAACATAGATAAATGTTGATTGATAATGACAAAATAGGGTTGGTACCTTTAATAATAATTAGTGCTAGTTGTCAATTCTTGTTTGAAGGATAAAATCAATGAATTAAACCTATTTTACGTTTAAATGAAAATGACTAGATGAGGGAGTTGTCTATATATATAAATATTTCTCTCAAAATCTTCTACAAACAAATGCGCACTCAAATCTGCCATCAAAATTATAGGCAGAGATGACCACCAAATTTCATGAGGTGTAAGTGCTTTAACCACAAATAATTATTTCATTCTAGGCTTTCAAGGCATGAATAATTAGAGAATCCTTGAGGGACGACGACAAAAATTTAGTCTCGTTGTATATAACTTTACTCTTAATTTACAAGGCATGAAACAATCATCATAGGGGTTCTCTGTTTCTCTATTTCTATTTTGAAACATGCAAAGGAATATCTAGAATGTCTACTTTCCAAGAGATCAAATATCATGTCTATAATCAAGTAATTTTTAGGGTGATGCTGACTACTTTGATGGAGTTAACGAGGATTGTTTTCATCATATTTTGCATATAAATAGATAAGCACGTCTTTATTTATATGTATAATTTTTTTTTTTTTATGAACTTATCCATTTTATCTGAATGGTGGTGCTTGGAAAACCATATTTTTCATTTTGGTTATATATCCACTTTTGATTCCATGAGCTTACATTTTTATTTATTAAGTGAGAAGACTTCATAGTAAGTTTGTAAATGATCACCTTTATAGTTAGATGAACCTTCAAGATTCATTTAAGAAGATTGATTTGAAGTATTTTGAAGCATGCACTATAAACATTTCTTCTTGTATGTTAAAACTTTTGAGAATTTCATTTGGATTCTTAAGATCTTTTATAGATGATCATGTCTATTCTTTTTTGTGTTAGAAACACGAAGTATAATGAGTATCATGTACAATTAGAGGGTAGAATGTTCATGTGTGTGTTGAGTCATGTGATGATGATGCAAATTGAAATTTTGTATGTTACAAGGACAAAAATATGAAGCATAATACAAATGGTATGTAAAATTAGAGCATGCTATTGAATTAGTTTAATGTTCTCTTCACGCATGAGGAATTCTTGCCTCTTAATGGATAGTCCCATACAATCATGGAATGTGAGGCAATTGGCAATCCCCTCTTATAAATATCATATTAAAAAGTCTATTATAAACAAACAAACATACCTAAATGCTTCTAGAAGGGAGAGTTAATCATAACCATCTCGAAGCTTCACTCACTATTATTGGAAAAGGCCCACTTTTCACATACTAACCACCTTGAGGGTTATGGGATAGGTTGGGTCATGAACCATGCCTTGCTAAGTCAATCATTACTTTTGGAGCTTACCCTAGCAACTTTTATGTTTGGGTTACTCACCCTCATCCAAGGAAAATGACGTAGCTTCTATTTCATTTATTTCCCCAATTCTTTGCCCAAGGGAGCTTCTTTGTTTGTGGGAATAGTTATATACACATTTAGTTTCTCTTAATTGGGTTATTTGACAAGAATTTAATATGGCAGAACACTCTTCTAATTGTAGTTGGGAGAGCCACTCCTAGTTTCCATAACTTAAATTGAAGCTTCGACCCTTGTGTGAAATTACTTAGGTGTGCATGATCCTATCATATGGGTAAAATGAACTCTCATAAACCAAACTTCCCTATGGAGAAATTATTGTGAAGGCTTTTTTGTGAAAGATATATCACATTGCCAATCTTCATCAGAATTGTAAGGTCCACTTTTGGGATTTCCATCTTAAGGTTTGGGTGAATGATGACCAAGAGATTATTGATTAGATTATTAGGAGTGATGATGCAATGGATGTTGGTTTGATATAGTGATAATGAATAGTGATTTAATGTATGTTCATTTGATTTCCAAATTGGTTGTTTTGTTGACCCTTGCATGAAATTACTTAGGTGTGCATGATCCTATCATATGGGTAAAATGAATTCTCATAAACCAAACTTCCCTATGGAGAAATTGTTGTGAAGACTTTTTTGTGAAAGATGTATCACATTGCCAATCTTCATCAGAATTGTAAGGTCACTTTTGGGATTTCCTTCTTAAGGTCTAGGTGAGTGATGATCGAGAGATTATTGATTAGATTACTAGGAGTGATGATGCAATGGATGTTGGTTTGATATATCGGTAATGAATTGTGATTTAATGTATGCTGATTTGATTTCCAAATTGGTTGTTTTGTTGATTCTACGATGAAGTGATGATTGATGTTGATATGATGATTATTTTCTTGATTTTTTGAAGGGTTAATAATTGATGGATTAAGGACATGCTTGGATGGATTTGAGTGAGGATTGATAAGTCCTACAATGTTTGGAATGATTTCTCCTTTATGAGTGGAAGGCTCATCACCCTTCGCGAGACATTCCCCAAACTAGTGATCTCCATTTTAATGGTCTCCCTAAATGAAACATTCTCCTCTTTATATCTTCCAATGTGAGGAAGTGCTACACATTTTTTTATGTATTCCTTTTACAATGGTCACCATCTTTGAAAATCACTAACCTTTAGAAGGGTCACAATCCTTTATCATTTCTACCCTTTGAGAGAGTCATCATCATTGTCAGACTTTGAAAGAGGCACTTCCATTATTCTATTCATTCTTTATTACTTTCCATCCCCCCTTAACTGTTATTTCCTCCACATCCTCTTTTAAATGAAGATCTCTTCTCCCTTTTATAACTCATGTTTGAGGAAGACAACTTTCCATTTCATTCCTTTTTGACCATTCATTAAACTTAATTCAATTTTAGTTATTTGAATTTTATTCTTTAATATTTTAATTTTATTATTATTATTTATTGATGAGTCATCTTTTAAAAAGGACAGATTACAAGGACACTTGTCCATCTTTATTTGGCCATCTCTCTTTGAAACCACCTCCACATATTTATCCTCTATTGGTGTTGTTATCCTTCCTAATTGCCTCTTGTACATATTAAACCTCTCTCATCTTCTAAAGTAGGAATGTATTGATGACCTAGTGTTGGCTAATAGTTTGTCTTCCTTAGTTTCTTGGTTTGTGTCTTGACTCTCAATGTGCCCAATATTGATGGAAAACAAAATAGTTACTGATAGAATGGGCCAGTGTAGTGATCTATCAAAGACCCCTAAATTGAAAGGTACAACTCCCTTATAATGAAAATATTTGCAATGAATTTGTTTTAGATTTTGGGGCATGGTCTTAATTAGAGAGCAGAAGATGTATGACCAAATTTCTTAACACTTCAAACAATCTAGGTGATTTTAGATTTTGACTCACAACTTTCACAGCTATGAATGAGTATGAGCCACAATTGATCCCATCTAACACCTAAAATGAAATCTATTCTACCTTTTAATACAATATTGTAACAATGAAAGACTATCTACCACTACATGAGAGGGGAACAAATGATTAACTTGACAATGCCCAAATTGCTCAACTAAGATTTAATGATACCCAGATTGCTTCCTACTTAGTTGCTTTCATTAACCATGTTCCAAACTTCTCATATAACAATGAAATGCATATGGCCTAATAGATACATAATAGGGGAAAAAGATAATATTGTAGTGAATAAAGTAAAGCTTACAATCTACTAAAATGAAAGAAACAAAACAAAGTTTATTGCAATCTTTCAGGTTTCATTTACAACATATTTCATCCCAAGTATGATACATAAAATAATGAAAAACAAAATTACAATATAGACTTAGATTCTCACACAATAGTCCTAGTTATAGGGGTTTGCCCACAAAATAATTTTACCAATATTATTAATTTCTCAAGAAGTTACATTAATAGGCCTCTTAGGGATGGCCAATTACATCTGATGATTTTATCACAAAAAATCACTGAAAAAATGGACACTAAAAATAGGATTTGACTGGGTCATAATCCATTACAGAGTCCAGCCTATGAGGAGAATGCCAAAAATGGAAACAATATTAGATTTTAAGAAAGAGAAGAGGTAACACTTGTCGAAGAGAGTGTTAGAGCATCAATTTTTTCCTTGGAGTCACAACTTTGGCTCTATATGCTCTATTGCTTCAATTACACTATTCAATTTGTTGATGCCTGGGATGATAATGTTATCAACTTGAATCATCTAGTAATCATGCACCTCTACCTCAACTTTGGCAATCTTTGATTGGAGCTTTTCTGATGCACGCTTTAGAATGGATTCTGTTGCTAAAAGCTCCTAGATCTTTGACATCTGGAAGTTGGATGGATAAGTGGCTTCCTCCAAAAATGCTAGAAATTTGCTTTCATCTGCTCAATGTCAACCAATTTACCATTACTAGTGATATATGATTCAGTATGAAACACCTTTAGATATTCAAATATCTTTTCCATGGCTTTTTGCAATAAATCATTTACATCCTTAAGCTCATTTTCATATATTAATGAGCTCTCAACCATGAATTCCAATGATTTCTTCCAATGAAGCAATCATTCTTGGCCTATTTTGAGAATCCAATGGGTTATGATGATGTTAGTTTTCATATCAATAACCTCTTCCAACAAGGCCAATTGCTCTGTCAAACTCTCTGATGCCTTGTGCATTATAGTTTGATGAGTGGATATTGCTTCTCTCAATTTTTCAGTATCTAACAATAGGTTTCTAGGGTTCTCAATGAGAGGGGGACCTTGGACCTTCATTTGATCAATCTATGCATGACCAATTTGACTGAATTGCCTCTCCTACTATAGCTTCAAAAGAACATTTGTATTCTCCTTTGCACTGGGGTAAAATGTACTTCTTGAGGTCCTTCCAAGTGTAGTTCTGATGTAATCAATCTATTCCTTATTCAAGGCCTTGAGTACCTCTTTCTCCCCCCTTAACTCTTTTAGTCTATCTTTAATCTTATCATTTGTTGATTTCCATATGTTGACCATGGAATCATGCACAAGAATACCAAGGTCAATAGTTGTAATATGGAAATCATCAACAATCAGCTCATGAAACTTATGCCCGTTTTGAGGTTCTATTATCTCCATTAGAATATGACTAGTAGAAGAGTCAGTAGCCAATGTTTCTATAGTCTTCTACTTCTTCTCTTTCTTTGTTCGTGGCTAGGACAAAGTAGCTTGCATGATGAGATCCTTGGAAGGGGTATCTTCCTCACACCTTCTCTTCTTTCGATCAATGGTCTATTCCAACCATGACTCTATTGAAAGGACATTGATTTCCAATTGTAGAGTTATAGGATCAAAGAGCTTCCTCATCATTGGGGGTGTTACCTTTCTCTAAGTAGCAATTACCTTGGTAACTGAGAAGGCTAGAGTGTCACCCTACTAAGATACATCTTGCTCTTGACCATCAAGGGGATTTTTGTCACCATCAAGGCTAATGGATTGTATAGGGGAAGAAGACTTGGCCATTGACTTCTCTTTCTCCTTTTCTATTTTCTTCTCATTATCCCCAACCTTTCTTATGTTCAGTAGAGATCATCCTCCATAAGTTAGAGTAATCTGGACTTTCTTCTCACCTGCTGATATTGAGGCAACAACAATCATGGAGATAGCTGTAGTTGTCTGAGCAATTTTAGAGGCCACTCCTTTTGACAGAGCTTGTACTTCTAATTCTTTTCTTTCTTTCTCTGGTCTATTCCACCCACTTATCCATCCTTTTGATGATCCCATGCATTAGGATCTCCATTTTATCAACAATAGGTCCTTCAGGCGGAGTTGACACAATGGGAGTCTTCTTAATATTCTTGTAGGATGAAAGATACATGTAGAAGCCATCATCTACAACATCAAAAACCTCAACAATGTCATTATACATTTTGATTTCATTAATTGTTATCCTGGACCAATACCTCTCCCTGGTTTGGTATTCATCATAGCATCTAGTCCAATAGTCTTCAATATTTGAACCATGTTTGTGAGCATTCCCAAGCTTCAGATGATCTCTCACAAAATTCACTAGGTCATATTAGGGCCTTATCACCTCATAATCAACCAGTTTCATCTTTCTCTCAAAATTCTAGATGCTGGGCATTGGATCTAGAAGCATAAGAGTAAGGTCCAACCACTTTTGGGAAGGAAATCCCAGCTATCTTCTTCACATTGGAACACAAGGTGTTCACTTCTAGTATTTGTTAACATAATTCAACAAGAACAACGTTGTCCTTAGGATACCTAGGAATCCTTTTGGGAAAACCATCAAATGCGCCTATCCTTAGGCAGGAGAAGGTCAAAAATTGGATAAAAAAGCATCCAAACAGGTCTATAGCTAAAATTACTTCAGGTGAAAATCTTTTCTTAGGATAGCCTTGCAATTCCTGACACAACCTAATTGTAAAGTTGCTATTAACTTTCACATACTCTTTGAAGCTCTTTTATAGATGTAGGTGGGGATAGAACTCATACACCTTCATATTTTCATCATAGTCTTTGATATTGGGAAGACCCAACCAAAGGTGATGTGTGGCTAAGGCATATATTAGGTATGAAGACATATAGAACTATCTGAATACCTTAATCAAACCTAGCCAAGAAGCAAGCTCTTTACATATGATCTTAGCCTAATCAATCTGTAGTCCATTGGCACATATGTTATGTACCAAGAAAATATGGTGTTTGATGAAATCTAAGATTTCCTCCCTTCCTTTCAATCTCAACAATAGTTCCAAGATGTCCACAATCTCTTTTTTAAAATTGGTTCCAAAAAGAGTCTTTGGCATTTTACTCTTTTTGAAACTAGGTGTATAGAACCAAGTACTCTGCATGTATTCTCATCTTAGAGTCTTCTTTTTATTGAACATCGATGCAGAGGATGAGAGTTCAATATCACAGTATTGCTCCTTTGCTAGAATGCCAAATGTAGACTGCATTAATTCTTTGTTTATAGATAGTAGAATGGATTCATTAGGTAGCAATATTTGCTTTGTCTTTGGATTGTACCTTTGATAAATTCCTTTACTAGTTCTAGTGCTTGCACACCCATGGGGAATCCTTCAACTTGAGCTAATCCACTTTCCTTTAGTTTCTGAGTTACTGGGTGAATTGGTTGAGAGTTGAGCCTTCTATGCAGATTGCCTAAACCATAAAACTTGAAGGAGGTATATGAGAATCTCTTGAATTCACTTTCTAGACCAATTAGATGATCATACCCTACTACTTTGATTTCCATTAAATTAAAATTTCATAAATGGGATAAACTGCTCAATAAATAACCATTAAGAAAATGGAGAACTATGCTTGGACAAAATCTGCTCATATAGATGCAAAAATGCAAATGTTGGTGCCACGTAAATGAAGTAAATCACAACCAATAGCTGTAATGATAGGATTTGCAATATATTTTCCAATTAATGGGTATTTAAACCTTTCCACACCCATATGAGAATTCATAAATATGATAATCACAATACTCACTTGAAGTTATTTACTTAAAGCTCATATAGCAGTGAGATTAGCCACTTTACCGATTCAACTAATTTTGACTTTAATGGGAACTCCCCTATTTACTTTAGAATCCAGATCAAGGGCTCACACAATAATTCTTCATTTGTGAAGGAGAAAGCATAGTCCTATCTTTCTGCAAGCTTTCCTTCTTCTTTGATTCGGGATCACATCACAAGGAATACTCCGATACCTTGGGCACTTTGTTTCTTTATTTTTCGTGCAAGGCTTCTTTGCTTAATTTCACAATCTAACTTGGAGAAGCCACCAAAAGGATTCTTTGCATTGAACACTTGACTTATTCTTTATCTAGGGTGCACCTTTATGACTGACTTCTCTAGAAGCATCTTTTTGGCATCTCCGCAAAGTCTCTTTATGTTATACTTTCATAATTCTTTACTTTTTTTGTCTATTAGAGAAAAAAACCTTAGACATTTTTGAAAGATGAAAAGGCACCATTGAGACCTTCATTTTTTGAAAAGAGAAGCATTTGTCAGAGTTGTCATATTATAGCTAATAATTAATTTATTTAATTATCACTCTATTATACTCTATACTTAAGTTAAACTTAGGCATCTTATTGTTGTTTAGGGTTTCCCTTTTAGGGTTTCGTGATTCCTTTTATAAGAATTCACCTCTTTGTATTTGAATTATTCACTTATTGGATCATAATAGAGATTTCTCTTTGCATGTCCATAAGATGTCTCTGGCCTTTTGGCCTCCATGATTTTTCTTGCTTTTGTTCTTTTCTTTTTCCATGTGATAGGGTTATGCATGCAGGTGTTCTTGGGAGATTAGTTTTTCACCTAATCTAACATGGTATTAGAACTATCTTGTTGCTCACTATTCATGTTTTGTTGAAGTGTTTCAGAAGCAAGAGGTTTTCAAGGGTTTTAGAAGCTTTTTATGTGGATTTAGGAGGGACCTTTGTTTTTGGTCACTTTGGGCTCAAAAAAACATCACCATTGCGCTCAGAGCACCCAAAAACCCTAGAATCCATATAAAACTTGTCCATTTTGGACAACATGGCTCTGAGGCAATTTTTTCCCCTTTTTCAGTGCTGTACGACCACAAAAATTGAGATTTTTTAATGATTTTTGCATTTATTTTAATGCAGCCTATGTATTTTGAAAGGTGCCACCGGCGCTCCTCCACCACCGACAGTGCCTCCAAAATACCCACGCTTCGCCCGCTGTTGCTGCGCCCATCGCGGCCCCCATTCCACTCCATTGGCCTCCTCCGTCGGCTCCTCCTAGCTCCGCCACACTGTGTACCGCCTCTCGGCCCCGCTTAGCTCTGCCCTGCCAACCCAACAGGTTTTTAAGCCCCACGGTGGTCACATGGGTGATTGAGAGCCTTGGATCTAGCCCCTTGCACGCGGCATGCGGCCAGAGGCTCAAATTTTTCAGCCCTAGGGGCTCTAAATTCTTCTTGTGGAGCCTTTATAACCCTCCCGCACTGTTTTTGCTCTATCTAGAGCATACGAGGGTCCTTTTTGGACTTCTTTATATCATTGAAAAGCTCTTTCCAAGCTCTTTTAGATTATGGAGGTTAGGATTTTTGGCTTTGCTATTTCAATAGTGTTTTTTGTTGTCAACAGTGATGTTTATTTTTGCCTTCTGGGAGCCATATCTCGCTCATCCGAACTCTTTTTTGGGCTCACCAGATATTGTTGGAAAGCTAGTTCTGCGAGTTATTTAGTTGCAGAGGTCTTTTATCTAGATTTTGCTCTAGGTTCTTTCTCCTCTGAGTTTTGCACTTTCGCACTCTTGCGGATTACTTGGATTCTACAGGTCTTGGGATCTCTTCTTCTGTTCTTTTGGCTCACTCTTCTTTCTGACTTTTGAGCATTGTATGCTTCTCTTTTGTTGCATTCTTTTTTTTATAAACACATTGAGATAAAGTGCCTGCTTTTGCATATCTGAGATCTTGTACACCTTGTGTTTGTTTGTACTCGCACTCAGTTATAAAGTGCCATGGGGGGTCATGATGTTTTGCCTTTTGTGCTCATCCACCTTTGTCAAGTGAATGTTTCTTCCACGACATTAGCCCATGCTATGTGTTGGTGACACTGCCCTTTATCATGTGCTTGTACTTCTATTGCATTGTCGGTGTTGCCCTTTTTCAAGTGAATGTTTCTTCCACGACATTAGCCCATGCTGTGTGTTGGTGACACTGCCCTTTATCTTGTGCTTGTACCTCTATTGCACTGTTGTTGTTCCTGATTCTTCTTCCTGCAGATGTTTCTGGCATTGCATTTCAGTGTTCCTATCACCCCTCTCCTTGTTCAGCATTATGGGGGGGGGGGGTTCTCTTGTTGGCTCTATTGCTTCCTTGGTTCGGTTGAGTGATCTACGTATTCAATTTTTTTTCCTATGTACTAAGCAGATGCAGTGGCTAGGCACCTATGCATTTCGGTGAGATGATTCATCTACTATATAGACACTTATTCATTCCTACTTTTGGAGGTCACCTCTTTGATTGATCAACTCTTTAGACTTTGTCTTCTCTACCTGGTCATGCACTATTTTAGTGGGGGTTCCAACAGTTCCTTCTGACAGTGTTTGCTCAGAGATGCTTCATGCTCTTTCTTGTTCCTTTCTTTGAGACTTTCTCTAGATTGGAGGCTTTGTTTCCTTCATCTAGTTCATCTCTTTTTGGGGTGGAGTTTTTTCCCACTTAGTTTTCTCTATTTCCCTACTTTGCAGAGATTTCTTGTACTTGGGTACCTGATCATGCCTTATTGCGGGGACCCATTGCTCTTTCATGCATTTTTGTTTTCATGCATCTTTTAGTCCTTAGTTGTTTAGCTTCTCCCTAAGTATTAGTCTAGTATACTCTACACTTAAGTTAAACTTAGGCATCTTATTATTCTTCAAGGCTTTCTCCTTTAGGGTTTCCCTTTTAGGGTTTCATGATTCCTTTTATAAGGATTCAGCTCTTTGTATTTGAATTATTCACTTATTGGATCATAATAGAGATTGCTCTTTGCATGTCCATAGGATGTCTCTAGCCTTTTGGCCTCCATGAATTTTTCTTGCTTCTATTCTTTTCTTTTTCCATGTGATAGGGTTATGCATGTAGGTGTTCTTGGGAGATTAGTTTTTCACCTAATCTAATAGCATTTTGAAGCATTTTCCTTTGACTTGGTCACTTACCTTATATATCCTCAAAATGAAATGCTAATTACAGATTCATCATCTTAGTGATGCACACCAAGGGCCTGGATGAACTTCTCTACAACACTATACCTGGGTCTACTTAATGCATGAAATATCTTGAATAGAGTGCATGTTTTCTTAGCTTCGGGAACATAATAGAACAAGTTCATTTCTAGCCAACGGTTAGCTAAAAACATGAAGCTTTGTTTCTTTGCACAAAAATGAATTTTGGCATTATAATTTTGATTTGAGAGTTTCTTAGCTCTATGCCTTTTCTCCTCTTGGTCTTTTCACCATAAAATGAGTGGGCACATCTACATATGCTATCATAATTCTATTCTTCAAATTCCTACTTGATGAAGTTTGCCAAAGGTGGATAGCAAGTGATATTTTTTAGGATCCAAAGAAAACATGCCTTCTAAAGAAGGAATAGAATCACAAAAACAAGTGAAGACTCTCTTCTCATTAGGAAGATGCTTAGTCAACATCCCATTCATACCTAAATTACTTAAAACCTTAATGCAGTGGGAAGAAAAGAATCCCACATAGAGGTATAAGGGGGATTGGAGCAAGGGAAACTCAGAAAAGACATGAAGTGAGAACATTAGGAAGCTTGATGAGAAGAGTGCAACCTAGGGGCTATCTAGACAAACCACTAAACATAATTGCAATGAATACCATCAAATGAGAAGGTCAAAAGGGATAGAATAAAAATACGGCAACAACTAGCTTTGAATGGGGACTCAAGCATTGGAAATTCCTGAGAAGGGACCCAGTATCTTTTATTTCACACAACCAGAATGACAAAATTAAAGAGGGAAACCACTAAGTGAAGAAAATGATAGAAAGGAAATCTAGGCTAAGGAAATGGGAAATGAAACAAGGAACACAACAGAAAGGAAAACCTACCTAGAATAAGCTCGAATTGCAGGTGTTACCTGCTCTCAATTGTGGATATGATACAACTTCAAGTCTTGGCCATTGTAGGAAAATGACATAATCTCTCTAGTAGGATAGGCCAAGATGAAAGAATTATCTTGATTCATATGCACTACTTTAAAGGGATCTTTCCAAAGAGAATCAAATTTATCATGCATACATTTTGGTTCATGTCTCTTATCCCATAGTAGGACTAGATGATCTTTGATGAATTTTCTTGGTCTTTCTTTCTTGTCAAAGAAGCTCTTCACGTGCTTTTGATGTTCTGTAATATGATCAACTAATTTCTTGCATTCCTCTTGAAACTTGGTGAGATACATAATTCACTTTTCCAAATCGTCTTGAAATAAAAGGTTTTCAATTATTTTCTACAACTTGCAAATGAATAGCTCCAATGGAAAGGTATGTGAAGACTAGCTTTGACTTTGTATACCAACTCAAATGGGGAGATTCTGATAGCTTTTTTAGGTGTCACCCTATCTGCCCAAAGAGCTTCATGTAACTTCTTGTATTAATCCTTCTAATTCTCAGAGACCATATTTTTTGTAATGTTGATTAAGTTTTTATTGCTTGACTCTACCTAGCCATTCCCTTGGGGAAAGTAGTCTGAAGAATGACTCGGATGGATGTTGTTGTCATAACATAATTCCACAATCTCTATTGAAGAGAAGTACATATCATTATCCATGATAAGCTTTAATGGGACACCAAATCTCACAAGGATGCTCTCCTTGATCAATTCATAGACAACTTTAGAGGTGGTTCTCTTGGTAGGCTTTTCTTCCACCCACTTGGTGAAGTAGTCTGTAGCAATTATAATGTATAGATGACCAACAGAGGAGGAGGGATTAATTGGAACAATGAAGTTGATTCTCCACTTCTTAAAGGGGTATTCTATTAGTACTAGCTTTAGTGGTAAGGTAGCCAACTAAATTTTGCTAGAAAAAATCTTACATTTTTCACACTAGGCTACCCACTTATAAGCATCTCTGAGCATACCAGGCTAATAATATCACTGCCTCATAATTTTGTAAGCTATTACTGTGGAAGAAACATTCCCACCATAAGCTTCACTATGAAATTCTTGGAGAAACCTTTCATGCTGAGGGTTATCCACACACCTTAGGAAGGTTCCATCAATTGTCCTCGTATACAATTGATCATCATAAATGACATGCTTGACTTAGTCCTAAGATCTCTTTTATGCTTGTATGTCAATCCATTTGGATATTATTTGTAAGTAAGGAAGTAAGAAATTTTTGAAAACCAAGGGTCTTGGAGACTTACCATTAATACCCTTGGGATTTCTTCTTCTTTTCTCGGCTCCTGATTTTCTGCAGTTATTTTGCACAATCCATTTCCTTGGATTAGTTTTGTTGGTCTTAACTTAATGTCATCTTCCTAGACCTTGGCTATCTAGGTTCCTCTGATATTGCAACCTATCTCTTTCTAACTCAAGATACTTTTGATTGCTGGGTCAGGAACATGCACAACAAAATGCAAATGTAAAATATGGAACCTGAAATTCTTGAGTTCTCTTATCACAATGTACACATGATTTTCCATTTGAAAGTACCTTAGTTCATGCTCCTTGAGAGGAGTGCTCATGATAGCAATAGGTGCTTTAATACCCTCCCTATTTTCTTCCATGAGTATGATAGATAATGTATGGACTGATGCATAATGATATAGAATAAACTCTTTGGTATAATCTGGATGAGCTAGGACAAGAGCCTTGGCTATGTAAGTTTTTATTACATCAAAAGCCTTCCTTCTAGAGTCATTCCACTTGAATATTTGATTTCCCTTCATCATGTCGATTATGCACTTGGTAGTTTTAGAGAAATTAGGAACAAAGTGTCTCAAGAAATTCACCTATCCAATGAAGGATTTAATTCTAGATTTGCTTGTTGATAAATTTAACTGTTGGATAGCTTTGATATGCTTAGGATCAATTTTGATTCCTTCTTGAGAGACTATATGAATGAGAAATTTTCCCTCTATAACACAAAAGATATATTTCTTGTGGTTCAGGGAGATTCTATGTTCCCTACATCTCATTAGTACTTTCTCCAGGTCCTTGAAATGGCTTTCTCTTTTCTTGGAGAAGACTATTAAATCATCTAAATATATGACAATAATCTTATCCTTGAGATCTGCAAAGGATGAATTCATGGCTCTCTGAAAGGTAGCTCCAACATTGATTAGACCAAAAGGCATTCTATTATAGGAAAAAGTTCCCCAAAGGGTAGTGAATGCTATCTTAAATTGATCATCTAGATATACTTCAATTTGATTGAAGTCTAAGAAACCATCCAACATAGACATCATCTTAGATATGACCACTATCTATAGTAATGATCCATGTTAGGGAGTGCATAATTATCCTTAAGAGAATTCTAATTCAAGTTTCTAAAATTAACACAAATTCTGATCTCCCCACTCTTTTTCCAAATAGGGATAATGTTAGCTATCCACATTGAATGATGTATAGGATAGATGATCCTTGCTTCTAACATCTTATGGATTTCTCTGAATATGGCATTTGATAACATTAGGTTGTAGTTGCATTGATTTTGTTTAAAAGGATTTGCTTTAGGCTTAAGGGGAATTTTATGTTTAAACTCACCATTTTTGAAGGTTTTCAAATCCTCAGATCCCCAAGAAAAAATACATCTTGGTATTAAGAAAGAAAACCTTTAGCTCCCTCTTCTCCTACCTCTTTCTCTTCTAATACATGCATCATGTCTATTCAACAAATTTTCTAAAGAGATTAGATGGCTAGGAATTTTGTTACCTTCAATTTTCTTAGTGCCAAGCTTTAGACCTTTCTTGCTATCTGGAGAGAACTCTCAGTAGGGGCTTTCACTTCCTTCAGAGAAATAGTTAGTGAAAGGTTCAACTTCTTCTAAAAAGCATTGGATATGCCTATCATTGGTGAAAATGTTCCATGATTCAACTTCGTCAAGTACATTAGGTCTAAAGAGGACTTTGACCTTTTATTCGCTATCTTTAAACTTTGAATGAGGTAGCAGAAGGGATGAGGAGGTGGCTAACATGCCTACCCTTGCATACTGCTCCCTTGGAAAAAAATGTATGGAGAAGCTGTCTAGGTCTTCAATTTTGTCCCATACTCTATTCTTGTAGTTTCAAAGTCTTGTGTTCTTCACAATATAATGACCTCAAACTTGCTTCAATATGATTTCTACATCCCCTTGGGCTTTTAGGATTTTCACACCTCTTTGTTTTTCAATATTAATAACTAGTAGTAATGCTCCATACCTTGTAGTATATTTTTTTTTTTTGAGCTACAACTTATAGGCAAGTTCTGTTAAATATCCCTTAGGGGAAATGAGCACTAAACTTGCTCTAGATCTGACAGTTGCACAACTACCATCAAATTCTAAAGTCCAAATCTTTTGATCATCAAGAGGTTCTAATTCTTCCTCTTAAAAATTGAAGTTAGAAAACATCATGTAGTTCCCAAATTCCATTTCTTGATACAAGATTTTGTCTTTGGGATCGTCAGATTTCATTACAATAAATTTAGCTTTTTCCTAAGGTTCTAGCTTGATCTTTTTATTGCCAACATGGATAATAGCATGAGACCAATCTAGCTTAAGTTCTCTTCCCATATCCTTGCAAAATATTCTACTTAACAACATCCTATAACTAGCAGGGATGTCAGCTACAAGGATGGTCAATTTCATTCTCTTTGTTGGATGTGTAGCTAGGGCCACTTGGGCATCCTTAACTTGACCTAATAGGGGAACTTTTTTTGCATCCATGGAGTTACAATGCCCAAAGTTCTTAGTTAAAGGTAAACCTAAGGCACATGGAATAACACAAGGCATAACATTATTTGAGGCTCCTAAGTCAATTATGTAATTACTCAATTTATGACCATTTACATATAAGGACACATAGAATGGATCAAGTTTCTATCTAGGAGAAGTAGCTAGGACTAAAGACCCATCTTGTTTAAATAGCATGGGTAGAACTAGCTCTTCATTAGTAGAGGAACCATCACTAAAATGAGGTTTCTCATTGCTAATGGTAGTATTGATGTTAAGATGAGTTTTACCACTAGCTTCACCTTTACAATAATCTACTAGTTTTTGCAATTCAATAGGGTGAGTTTTCAAGTAACCTACATGAGAAACTTGAATATGAGAATCTTTACAATATTGGATGATATCAAATGAGGGGTGAGACTTAAATTTACTCCATTTTTTTATTGTTCTCTCGTCTAAGTAGAGGGAGTAGATGTACTAGCCATGGCTCGTGAAGTAGCATGAGCATTGTTCTGGACATGAACTAAGCTTGTCATATTTTTATCCCTTTGACTTTATGTCACTACAACCATTTTCACTCTATCCAAGGTGGCAAAACAATCACTTCCTATCTCCAAATTTGATTCACACTCCCAAAAAAATGTTCTAGAGTTTCCAAGTGGAACATAATCATCTTCACTTTCATGATATTCCACTGTTAGCTCATTACTGGCATCAAGTTGCTTGAATCTGTTCATTTTCGAACAAGAGTCACCATCATGATCTTCTCTTAAGTGGAATACACGCATGCTTTGCTTCTTAGGAGCTACCTCTATGACAAGATTTTGTTGAGTAGGTGTTAAGTGAAGGGGTTTCCCTTCATGTTTCCTTTTGAATACATCTTGGCAAGGTTGTTGGAATAAAGGAACTACCTTACACATTTTCCTTTTCATGGAAATCATCTCATTTGATAACTTTTGCACCATTACTTCCATGTTATTGGTTGTATCGACAACAAAATTTGTCATAGTTCTACTTTGAAGCTCTCTCTTCCATTTTCTGGTTGCTATCAAATCATCTTCTAATTCTATCAACAAAGTATGAGAAGCTTTGAGACTAGCCACATGTTCTCTTCTAATTTGAAAGATAATATTTGGAGGCATTGAACTAATGAATAACATCTTCTAATTATCTGCAGTTGGCCTACTCGTAACAGGAATCTGGTTGACCGACTTCTTGAACCTTGCAATGAAATCTCTCATAGGGACACGAGGTTCCTTCTTAATTTGAGTGAGTTTAGATAATAGAGTATGTTCATCTTCTATACTCTTATAGCATACCTCAAATTGATTTTGCATGTGGTCCCAAGTTGTAATGCATTCCACTAGGAGTCGTTGGAAACAATCAACTGCATTTTCAACTAGAGTCTCTACAAACATTCTTATCACTACATCTTTGTGTTGAGGACAAAAAATGCTACATATTGCAAAGAAAGAATCAATGTGCTCATTAATAGAGACTTTCCCATTACCATTTAATTTGGGGCAGTTCATTTGGGAAGCCCTTGGTAAGTCATTGTTAGCATCAAGTCATAGGGGACCAATAGCATTACAACTTTGATTGTTAGCACTATAACTTTAAACTTACACAAAGTTGTTAGCATCAAATTTGAGGCTACAACTTTGTGTAAGGTGAGAGAATTACAAAATGATGGGATTTGAGTGTGAAAGATAGGAGGGGAAGAGGAACGACTATGTCTCCAGGAGATAGGACAGGGTGGCAAAAAAAGAGCTCCACGGATACCTTGAAACACTGGATCTCATGAGAAGGCTCTCCCTCTTCTCATAAAATATTCTAATATTGAGAAATCATCTTTCTTTAGTTATTCAAATATTGGGTAAATTTTCCCTTTACTACAAACACTTCTAGTATACTTAGGATCTAGGGCGAATTGATTCTATTTACAATGAGTGTGCTTGTCTCAATCTTCTTTGCTGCAACACACCTTCCCAATACTCAACACTGGCTTCTTCTCTTTCTAATGCAAAGCTGATTCTTCTATACTCATCAAGGGATTTTTGATTTCTCCAAGTATGTTCTTGTTCATCTTGGAAGCCAAGTTTGGGATGAAATATTGGGATTTGACCTTCATGAGGAACCACCATTTTTCCTCATAGGCTAACACACATGAATCAACAAATGTGATTGTCAAAGAGGATTGAATCATAAGTTATTCTAGGAAAGCCACATGCAAATTTACTGAAGAAACTTAGATATCAAGAAATAGTCACATGATTTTATCTTTTGATAATAGAAAAAGATGTGAACTAGAGATTCTAAAAAAGTTCCCTAGCAGAGTAGACAAAAATTGTTGGCTAGCAGAGTAGACAAAAATTGTTGGCTAAAAATTTATCTTCCTTAGTTTCTTGGTTTGTATCTTGGTTTGTATCTCAACTTTTAATGTGCTCAATATTGATGGAAAACAAAATAATTAATGTTAGAATGGGTTAGTGTAGTGATCTATCAAAGACCCCTGAATTGGAAGGTACAACTCCCTTATAATGTAAAGATTTGCACTAAATTTGTTTTAGATTTTGAGGTATGCTCTTAACCAAAGAGTAGAGGAGGTATGACTAGATTTCCTAACACTTCAAACAATCTAGGTTATTTCAGATTTTGACTCACAACTTTCACAACTACGAATGAGTATGAGTTACAGTTGATCCCATCTAACACCTAAAATGATATCTATTCTACCTTTTAACATAGGATTGCAAAAATGAAAGACTATCTACCACTGCATGAGAGGGGAAAGAATGATTAACTTGACAATAACTAGTTTTCTCAAGTAATTGACATTTAATAATACCTGGACCGCTTCATATGTAGTTGCTTTCATTAACCATGTCCTGAATTCTCATACAAAAATGAAATGCATATGACCTAGCACATATAGAACAGGGGAAAAAGATAATACTACATTGAATAAAGTAAAGCTTATAATCTACTGAAATGAAAGAAACAAAACTAAGTTCATTGCAATATTTTAGTTTTAATTTACAACATATTTCATCCCAAGTACCATACATGAACTAGTGAACAACAAAATTACAATATAGACTCAGAGTCTCACATAGTATTCCTAGCTACATGGGTTTTCCACAAAATAATTTTTTTGATCTTATTAATTTTTCAAAATGTCACATTTATAGGCCTCTTAGGGATGACCAGTTACATTTGATGATTTTATCACAAAGAATATCTGAATAGATGGACACTAAAAATAGGATTTGAATAAGTTATCATCTATTATAGAGTTTGGCCTACTACTAGAATGCCAAAAATGGATACGCTATTATATTTTAAGAAAGAGATGAGGTGACATTTGTCGAAGAGAGAGTTAGAGCATCAATATTTCTTTGGAGTCACAACCTTGGTTTTGTATGCTCTCATTGCTTCAGTTACACTATTCAATTCATCAATGCATGGGATGATAATGTTATTAGCTTGAATCATCCAATAATCATGCATCTCTATCAACTCCTCAACTCCGGAAATCTTTGATTAGATCTTTTTTGATGCATGCTTTTGAATTGAGTCTACTATTGAAAGCTCTTGGATCTTCGACATCTAGAAGTTGGATGGATTGGTGGATTCCTCCACAAATGCTATCAATTTGGCTTTCATCTACTCAATCTCAACTAATTTACTATTACTGGTGACATATGATTCAATATGCAACACCTTTATATATTCAAATATTTTTTCCATGACTTTTTGCACTGACTCATTTATATCCTTTAGCTCATTTGCAGATCTTAATGAGATCTCTACCATGAATTCCAATGATTTCTTCCAATGAAGCAATGGTTCTTGGCCTATTTGAGAATCCCATGGGTTATGGTGATGTTAGTTTTCATATCAGTTACCTCTTGCAACAAGGCCAATTTATTTGTCAAATTCTTTGATGCCTTGTGTATTATAATTTGATGATTGGATACTGCTTTAGTCAATTTTTCAATGTCTAACAATAGGTTTCCAAAGTTCTCAATGAGAGGGGGACCTTGGACCATCATTTTATTTATCTATGCATGACCAACTTGATCAAATTGCCTCTCCTGTTGTAGCTTCAATAATAAAATTTTAATTCTCCTCTACATTAGGCTCAAATGTACTTGTTGAGGTGCTTCCAAGTGTAATCCATCACTTCTTTATTCAAGGCCTTGAGTACCTCTTTCTCTACCCTTAAATCTTCTAGTGTATCTTCAATCTTCTCATTTGTTTATTTTCATATGTTGACCATGGAATCATGCACAAGAATACCAAGGTTGATAGTTCTAATCTAGAAATCATCAGCAATCAGCTCATGAAACTTGCCCTCCTTATGAGGTTCTGCGGTCTCCCTTAGCATATGACCAATAGAAGAGTTAGTGGCCAATTCTGCTATAGTCTTTTGCTTCTTCACCTTCTTTGTTTGTGATGAAGACAAAGTTTCTTGCATGATGATATCCATGGAAGGGGTAGCTTCCTCACACCTTCTCTTGTTTTGACCAATGGTCTCTTCCAATCATGATTCTATTGAAAGGAAATTTATTTCCAGCTATAGGACTATAGGATCAAAGAGATTCCTCGACACTAGGGCTGCTACCTTGCTCTGAGTAGTAGTGGGGAAAATAGTTACCTTGGTAATTGAGAGGGCTAGAGTGTCACCCTACTGAGACGCATCTTTCTCTTGACCATTGATGAGATTGCTATCACCATCAAGGTTGATGACTTGCATAGGGGAAGAAGGCTTGGCCATTGACTTCTCCTACTCCTTTTCTTTATTATTCTCACTATCCCCAACCTTTCTTGTGTCTGGTAGAGATTCTCTTCATAAGTTGGAGTAATCTATTCTTTCTTCTCATAAGGTTGATCTCTACCTCCATCGATGGATTGGGCTAGACTTGCTGATGTTGAGGTAGTGACTATCATGAGTATAGATGTAATTGTTTGACTAGTTCTAAAAGCTACTCCTTTAGAAGATCCTGTACTTTCCATTCTTTTCTTTCCTTCTTTAGTCCATTCCAACCACTTATCTATCCTTTTGATTATCCCATGCATTAAGACCTCCATTGTATCAAAAACTAGACCTTCAGGCAATATTGACACAACGTGAGTTTTCTTAATTTTCTCATAGGATGAGGGATGCATGTAGGAGCCATTATTTGCAAGATCAAAAACCTCAACAGTGTCATTATACATTTTAATTTCATCAATTGTTAGCCTAAATCAACACCTCTCCCTGGTTTGGTATTTATCATAGCACTTGGCCCAATAGTCTTCAATGTTTAGAACATGTCTGTGAGCATACCCAAGCTTTATATGATCTTTGACAAAGTTCATTGGGTCATATTGGGGGCTTATCACCTCATAATCAACTAGTTTAATCTTTCTCTCAAAATTTTTGACTAGATTTTGGGCATCAGGTCTAAAAACACAAGAGTAAGGTCCAACCACTACTGGGAAGGAAATCCTAGCTATCTTGTTCACATTGGAACACAAGGTGCTCACTTCTAGTATTTATCAACATAATTCAACAAGAACAACCTTGTCCTTAGGATATTTGGGAAGCCTTTTGGGAAAACCATCAAATGTGCTAATCCTCAAGTAGATGAAGGTCAGAAATTGGATAAAAGATAATCTAAACTAGCCTATAGCCAAAATAGCTTAGAGTGAAAATATTCGCTCAGGGCATTCTTGCAATTCTCGACACAACCTCATTGTGAAGGCATCATTAACTTTCACATATTCTTTAAAGCTCCTCTGTACTTGTAGACAGGGATGGAACTCATACACCTTCACAATTTCATCATAATCTTCAATACTAGGAAGACTTGTCATGAGGTGATGTGTGGCTAAGGTATATATTAGTTATGAAGATATATAGAACTGTCTAAATGCCTTAGCTAAACCTAGCCAAGAAGCAAGCTCTTCACATATGATCTCAACAAAATCGATCTATAGTCTATCGATACATATGGAATGTACCAAGAAGAAGTGGTGTTTGATGAAATCTAAGATTTCCTCCCTTCCTTTCAATCTTAGCAATAGTGCCAAGATGTCCACAATATCTTTTTTTAAATTGGTTCTAGAAATAGTCTTTAGCATTTTACTCTTTTTGGAATGAGATATTTGGAACAAAATTCTCATGTCTTCTCTTCTTAGAGTATTCTTTTCATTGAACATCAATGCATAGGATGATAAATTAGTATCATAGTATTTCACCTTTGCTGGAATGCCAAATGTAGATTGCATTAATGCTTTGTTTATAGATAGCAGAATGGACTGATCATGTAGCAATATTTGCTATATCCATATTGTACCTTTTGATTCATCCCTTTACAAGTTTTGGTTCTTGTATGACCATAGAGCATCTGACAGTTTCAACTAATCCACTTTCCTTCAATTTTTGGGTTATTGGGTGAATTGGATGAGAGTTGAGCCTTCTATGCAAATTTCCTATATCATAAAACTTGAACAAAGTATTTGAGAAACTCTTGAATTCACTTTCTAGACCAATTAGATGATTGTACCCTACTACTTTGATTGCTATTAACTTACAATTTCATAAAGGGGATAAACTACTTGATAAATAACCATTAAGACAGTTGAGAACTATGCTTAGACAAAATTCAGTCATATAGATGCAAAAATCTGAATGTTGGCACCACATGAATGAAGTAAATCATAACCAACAACCATAATAGTAGGATTTATAATAAATTTTCTAGTTAAAAACTATTTAAAACTATCCATTTCCATCCATATGAGGATTCATAAATCCAATAATCAAATTACTCACTTGAAGTCATTTACTTAAAGCTCATTTAGAAGTGAGATTATCCACTTTACCGATTTAGCTGATTTTGACTTTAATGGGAACTCCCCTATTTACTTCAAAATCTAGATCAAGGGCTCACACAACAATTCTTTATATGTAGAGGAGAAAGCATAGTCCTATCTTTCTGCAAGCTTGCCTTCATCTTTGATTTAGGATTATAGCATGAGAAATACTCCTTCGATACCTTGGGCACTTTGTTAGTTTGTTTTCTGTGCAAGGCTTCTTTACTTAATTTCACAAACTAACTTGGGGAAGTCATCAAATGGATTCTCCGCATTGAGCATTTGAGCACTTGACTTCTTCTAAATCTAGGGCACACCTTTATGATTAACTTCTCTAGAAGCATCTTTTTGGCATCTTCACATATTATCTTTATGTTATACTTTCAAAATTCTTTACTTTTCCCATTTGTCAAAAAAAAGCCTTGGACATTTCTAAAAGACAAGAAGATAGCATTGAGACCTTCATTTTATGAAAAGAGAAGCATTTTGAAGCATTTTCCCTTAACTTGGTTGCTTACCTTATATATCCTCAAAATAAAATGCTAATAGAAGATTCATCATCTTAGTGATGCACATCAAGGGTATGGATGAACTTCTTTACAACACCGCACTTGGGTTTACTTAATGCATGGAATCTCCTGAATGGAGCACAAGTTTTCTTAGCTTTTGGAACATCATAGAAGAAGTTCATTTCTAGTAGATGGTTAGCTTAAAACATGAATCTATATTTCTGTGCACATAAATGAATTTTGGCATCATAATTTTAATTTGAGAGTTTCTTAGCTCTATGCCTTTTCTCCTCTTTGTCTTTTCACCATAAAAGGAGTGGGCATATATCTATAGATGCTATCATAATTATGTTGTTTAGATTCCTACTCGATGAAGTTTTCCAAAGGCAGATGGCTAGTCAAAATTTTCAAGATCTAAAGAAAACATGCCCTCTAATGTAGGAATAGAATCACGAAAATAAGTACGACTCTCTTCTCATTGAGAAGATGCCCAGTCAACATCCCATTGATACCTAGATCACCTAAGACCTTAATGCAATGGGAAGACAAGAATCCCTCATGGAGATATAAGGGGGATTGGGGCAAGGGAAACTTGAAAAAGACACGAAGTGAGAGCCCTAGCAAGCTTGATGAGAAGAGAGCCACCTAGGGGCTATCTAGAGAAATCACTAAACATAATTACAATGAATACCATCAAACTAGAAGCTCAAAAGGGATAGACTAAAATTTTGGCAACACCTAGCTATAAGGAATGTTGAATGCAAACTTTAAATGTTGTATGGGTTATTTGGTGGGAAATAATAATTCCTTAGTATAGTCTTTTCCTTCAAAATTATGGAAGGAGGTGAAAGTTAAGTGTGAAAGAGTTGATCAATTAACTTTCTTAAGGTAGTAAACACCTAGAGAATAATATGTACAACCATCTACACCAAATAGTTATCTGCTCTAAAATATTTCTATGTAAACTGGTTGCTTCTAAATATAAAGGTGCTCAACTAAGGAATTATTTATAGTGGTGGAATCATGATGATAAGAGCACCAAGTCTTCTTCCAATTCCTTCATCATAAACATCAAAGGGAGAACATATATATTATTAAATTTGTTTATGGATTACTATTGACAAAAAAAAGACCATGAAAACATTCTATGAACACTATAATTAGTTATCTTTGAGGACTCACATAATCACCCCTAATTCCTATTTTAGAAGGTTACTTAGAAAATTTTATTCCTTGTAATGTTTAGCATGACTAGAAATTTTCTTGATTTCTATCCTCCTTGGATGAGACTAAGGAGACTATGTACAATTCAACATTGGAAAAGTAGTTAGGACTAGATAGTCTTCTAGTCAAAATTTTTAACACATATTCGCCTAATATCGTGGAGGATCTATACAAATTTTACCTTGAGGGCATTGAAACAAGGTTTTTAGAAGCTATTATCAATTGAGGTTTTATGAAGCATACCCCCAAATTGAAACACCAAGATTATGTGCATGGATAATTCCCTATTATATTTATCAATGCATCATATTAGATTACAACTAAAGCCTTGACAAAAAAAATCATACCCATCACACTAGAAATTGTTAGGCTTGATAATATTGGCTTATTAGGGAGAAAATTGATTGTAGGAAACTTGGTGCTAACTTATTAATCATTTGAATGATAACAACAAACATTTCAAGATGCCTTTGATAACCAAGCTTGATTTTTATAAGGCTTGTTATTGTGCAAGATGACCATTCACTTTTAAAATAATTCAATGGTTGGGAATTGGTCCCAACTTTTGTAACCATGTTCAAATGTTGTTCATGGGTGCGAATAAATGCTTTAGGAAGTTCTAGGGGTGTGGATAGTAGGGATGACGTGAGGAGTTTCAGGTGTAGGGGTTCATTAGGGCCAATTTTTTGGGGTACAATAGGTGATGACTATAAAAAATGTAGGGGAATTTTTATATAGAGAGATAAATTTCAAATTTGTATATCATAAAATTGATAAATCATTCATCATAGAAATTTAGGAAGCTTAATACATAGTATTAGAATTGAATTGAGATTTTACATGTAATTTTATAAACTCCCAAAGGCTCCAAGTTTCAATTATGAAATGCCATAAAATGTAAATACTAAACTATTAAATAGTAAACATAGAAGTCTATAATCAACTATTTGTAATTATCATTAATTTTTCAAGAGAAAACTAAGGAAATATATGGTTGTCCATAAACAACACATGGTAGGTATAGGAATCTAAATTAGAACTAGAATTTAAGTCACTATTAAAATGAGGGTCTTCTTCAATGAATGGAACCCTAATCAATCCTAGAAGTGTGTTATCCTTCTCAATTTATAGAGCATCTTTCAGATTGAGATAATAATGTAAGGTTGGATATTAATGACTCTTAATAGTCTACTGATCTTGTAACATAATACACAATGAATATCAACTAACTTCTCAAATTGTCTAGATGCAAGGTTGTTGTTCTTAACTAATTGGATGAAGCTATATGTGGACCAATTCCTTGTTAGAATGATTTAAAATAATTGAGGTGGTGGGGTGGGGTGGGGAGGTGAATAAGTTATCCTCAAGTCTAGATGTACCAATTAAACTTTTAAATGCTTCAACCAACTTAGATCTAATCAATAAGCAACTCAATCTCTATAGAAATATAACAATAAGTTAAAAAGTGTAGTCTACTATTCCAATAATAAAAAACTTGCAAAATGTAAAAAATTAGCAATAAAAAATCTAAAATAACATCCACATAAGTATGACACTAGGATTTAAAGTGGAAACTCAATTTGGAAAAAACCACCAACAACATGTCACCAATTTTTTACTCTTATGAAGTCTTGGTCTCATATTTGTTTTGACAATGAAGTGTCAACACACTTAAGGAAATATTAAGGTTGAAGCCAAGTATAATATATATGCCAAGCTATAGTATGTGCCAAGCTAGAAATTCAATAGGTATCGAGTGAACTTGAGGTGCCAAGCAAGTTTCAAGTGTCGAGTCATAAGTGATGCCGAGTCACTATAGATGCTAAGCAAGACAAAGTTACTATAGATGCCAAGAAAGATAGATTTACTATAGGAGCCAAACAAAACATAATCCTAAATGTGCTGAGCATTAGTAATCAGTAAGTGCTGAGTAACATAAAATCAACATATGAGTTTGTGCCTTCACAAACTTAGATGTAAACTATTTTTGAGCCAACTCAAGATGAATCTTGAAGGATCTTAAAGATAAGATTGAATCTTTTACATTTATTATGTAATCAACATGAAACCAATTATAAAAATGGAGAAAGCATGTAACCAATTAGGAAATATGAAAGAATTGAGTGGGAAAGATGGATGAATCTTGATTGTAGATTTATACCTAACCCTAAGTCTCAAAAACCTTTATAAGGAGGTCAAAACCCCATTATTGAGTGTTGAGAGGAAGAGAAATAATTCATGTGGGAATGCATGAGTGAATGTTAGAAATTTTTTAAGGGGTGTAAGGAATTAGTGGAAGAATAACACTACAGAATCAAGTTGATTAGAATAGAGCATTAGCACTACGAATAGAGAGTTACCAGATTAGGAAGGATAAGATTAGATTGGACAAAACAAGGATCTGGAATCAGTAATTGAAGATTGTAAGTTATCAGGTCAAGAAATTCTACTATACTTTCTAACCCTTGTATTAGGAGAATGAAAATCCTATGGAGATAGGTTGGATTAACAGTTATATTGTAGATCCTTTAATAGGGTAACATTCCAAGTGAGTGTTTGTAAATCCTTTAGATAGGTCACTTTTAACAAGGTGTAAAGCCTTTAATAGGGCAGACCATTGATGGTGGTCAAACTTTGTAATCTTAACCAGTTACATATTGCTACAGTGATAATTTGTGGGTGTCATCCCCACCTCAGTTTTACTTTCTCATTTTGGAGGGTTTCTGGGTGACCACAATCTTGTGTTATCTATTTTCATGCATGTCTTTACTTTCATGTTAATTAGATATGTTAAGATGTATGTGATTAATCTTAGTTAAAAGTTTTAGAGGTTAAAGTTTGTTACTTTTGATTCACCCCCACTCTTAAAAGTGAATCTTGCCACTTGAAAATTCCAACATGAAGTGAGCTCTATTAGAAGCCAACCCTATTAAAGGTTACAATACACACTATTAGCTGTGAATTTTTTAAAGGATTTATTCATCTTATTAGGAGTGGCCTTGTTAGAGGACTAAAGAGCATTCCATTAAAATGTCACCTTGATTAAACAATTTACAAATGACTATTAGGTCAACCTTGATTAAAGAATTTAAACCAATTCAATGGTTAGAAAGTAACAATAAATTGATCTAAATAAATAAAAATCACTTTGCACATATAGATAAAAAATTTAGTTCAACAAATCACTCATTGACTAGCTTCCATTATCATCTCTATCACTTATTTTCTTAGCAATCCTTCAAGAAATAACTCTTTACCTCGACACTTCATTATTTAGCCTTTTGCTCAAGTTTTCCAATCAACAAAATCAACAACTTCTTCAACCTTTCCAAGTATGCTAACTTCTTCTAACCTTCTTTTAGATTAGCCTTTATACCTCATTAAATAGGTAGCTTGATCTTTTGGCACTTAAACATCAATGTTGATCTTAGGTCTAGGTCAGATTCATTGAGTCTTTCCATCTTTTTGCTTCCTCCTTCCTCTTCTAGAAACTTCTCCAAACTTCTCTTTGAATCCATGCATAGAAATTCTCAAACATAGTTTCCCTTGCATTAAATTTTCTAACTATTAATATCAAATTGGTTTTGACAAGGCAGTGACAAAATACTTAGTCATAATCTAGCATAATTATAGTGCATGCCAAGTACATAGTGTATGCTGAGTGATCATAGCAAGTTGAGCAATTAGTGTGAGCCAAGTGATCAAGGAATGACAAGCATTAGTTGGCAGCCAATACATGCCAAGAAATATGGATAGTTAGTGCCAAGAAGTCTATACATACCAAGTGATATAGGTGCCAAGTAAATAGAGAGTGCCAAGCTATTCAAAAGCCGAGTTACAACATTAAGAGAACAATAAAAGCCAAGCATCAGAGTCTTTGGATACCGAGTGAACAATTTATGGTATAAATGTTTGTAATGGAAAAAACTTCTATGTAAACCATTTTTGGGCTGACATAATCATATTTTATGATTATGAAAGATAAGTATGGAGGCATATTGTGAATCCCTATGCAGTACATGCAAACAATAAAAAAAATAGAATCTTAAGGCAACAATATGGATCAACCACAACTATTGATTCTAACCTAATCTATCCCCACCAATGCTTATTTAATAAGGAAAACCCTAGAGAGTTTATATGTGTGTGAGGAGATGAATGCTAAGAGTTGAGAGAGAATTCATGATGGCTAAGATGGCTATGAAAGAGCTATGCATTGTTGAATCAATTTGAGAAGAATAGAGTAAAGAAGTGAAATGATAGAGGAGACATATCTGATCAAGAGGATCAAGGTTTACTTAGTAAGGAGAAGATTTTACATCAAGAAGAAAGGTGTTAACTGAAGGATCATGGTGCTAAATCATTCTAATAGGTGATATAGAGAAAATCTCTCAACCGATTTCTTGCTTTATTGTAAGTTTAAATCCTCTAACAAGGTGAGACCATATACTCTTTGTAAGCCTTTAATAAGGCATACCTTTCATAGGGTAGATCATAGATTATGATCAAACACATTGTAGCCATAATAGGCCACACTTTACAACTGCAATAGTGAAGATTTGTGGGTGTCATCCCCACCCCGATTTTACTTTCTCATTGGAGGGTTTCTAGGTAACCAATTTAGTGTGTTATGTGTTGTTTAATTTATGCTATGGATGTGATGTATGTTATGTTATTCTAGTTTACATGTTAAGTTATGAGATGGATTTTGGTGATATGTTTTAAGATTCAAAAGTTTTAAGTGTTGATTCACCCCCCTCTCAGAACTTACTTTCCCATTATTATTTCCAACAATTAGTATCAGATTTTTCTTCTCGAGAAAGGAAAGTTTTATAGATTTGGAGGTAAGATCTTGAAAATGGAAGTCTACAAGTTGGGAAAGACTATTTAGAACCAAAAAATTGAAATACAACTTTCCCTATATCAACTCAAGGAGGTAAGAGATGAATTTTAGAGTTTATTGAAGAGAAGAAAGGAACTAACTATTCAACAAAATGACACTTAATACCTAGAAGAAGATACTACTAGATTTTTTGAGGATGGGAAATTGAATGAATTTGATGTAACCATTGCAAATCTAATGGAAAAGAAAAATTCCCTAACTAAAGAGGTTAGAAATCGCAAAAGAGAACAAGAAGCACAATCAATATTTCTATGTGAGGTGACTGAAAAGAAAAAGAAAGCTAAGGAAGACAAAGTCATGATTAAAGAGGACAAAAGAATATTGATTGACATACTTGAAGTGAAGACATTAGATGTGCAAAAGCTTGCTAACATGCAATTGGATATAATAAATTAATTGATCCTTAAAAACCATGAATTGAATGGAAAGGAAATTGAGATCACAACCCTAAAGTCCCATTATGGTCTACTAAAAAATGAACTAAGAGAAGAAAAGGAATTCATTAAAAGATTCAAAAACCAAGTGAAGACATAAAATACTTTGAAAAATTGATGGAATCTCCAAGACCTAATAATGATATTTATGGATTGGGATACACTGATACTAAGGAAGGAGAATCGTCTAAAAGTGGTGAGCAAAGGAATAAAAAAGGTAAGAACTAGAAACCTACTTGTCATAATTGTGGAAAATTGGGTCATACAACAAATGTTTGCAGGAGAAAAACTGTCAACTAGAACCCCATGTAGAAATATAGGGGATACTACTATAGCTACAACAAACAAGGACATCATGCAAATGAATGCAAGACCAAGACCATGAGTGCTTAGAGATTTGAAGGATACTAATACAATTGTTAGAAGTATGGACATAAAACATATGGATGTAGATCTAAGGCCAAGTGGACATCAAACAAGCATACAAAAATGGAAACTCCTATGATTAGGATTACAACATGAGGTACAATTGCACTATTGTCAAGAATATGAACATGTTCTTGAAAATTGCATAAGGACACATTTTAGAGAAAATTGCAATAGATAGTTCAGTGAGATTACATGCTTTAGTTGTCTTAAGACTGGTAATGTTAGTAGAAACTCTCCAACTAGGTCACTGGAGCTAAGTAATGAAACTAGAAAAGGAAAAGAAAAGGTCAATGTTGAGAAGATAAAGGTGTAGATGAACAAGACATGGAAAAGAAGGAAGAATGTTGTACGTCAAGATTAGATGAGGTCACTTCATCCAATGGATCAGGTGGTCACATCACTACCAACTAGGAAATAAAAGGTATTTTTGTGACTAATATTTGAAATTTTTTATTATGCATCATTTCCAAGAATCAAAATCTAAAAAGATCATGTATGAATGAATTAAGATGCAATATAGTGATTAGAACCTAGAGAAAATCTATAGTTTTGTTGTTTTCTATGTTGGTGCTAAAGATAGAAGATTTCACTATTGTTGCCAAGCAAGGAGAGGAATTTTAGTTATAGCCAAGTTAAGGAGACATGGTAGTAAGTGTTGAGCTTGATATGTTAGCCAAGCATGTTGAAAGTCCTATGATAGCTAAGCTTACAACTATGTAAGCATTGAGCATTTAATGCCAAATATGAAGGGTTATATAGTCAACTTTCGACTCATCTTCACTTACCAGAGTTTATAGAGCGGACAAAGAGAATTAAGGTGAATTGCAAAAGAAGATTCAAGTCTTTACAAACTAGATTCAACTGATACTCAACATTATTTATCAACTTTTAAAGGTATTTAGCTATTGCTGAGTTACACTATTTTATTTCTTGCAAACCCTAGGTAATCAAAATGGCAACTAGCTCTTCTGCAAATGTTAAAAAAGAGGGAAAATAAGTTTTCAATGTTCAATTAATAAGTAACGATGTTAGGCAACCCCCATTTTGAGCTATTCCTGAAATTGCATACATGGAAGGTCCATCTGGTGCACTATTTATGATACCACCAAAGGTTCTCGTGATCTAGAATGTGAGATGTTGCTATACTAGAAAGATTGGAGAGGTTGGAGATATGGAAATAAGAGATGCCTAGAGTAAGCTATGTGATAATGGATTTTTAAGGGAAGAGAATAAAATTGTTGAAAAGAAAGGATTAATGCATGCCCTAGATTTTCCTCAAATGTTCAAGATTGAATGGATTCAAATTTTTCTAAGACACATACATGAAATTTATATTTGATTGGAAGGTGGACCAATTAAGATAAAAAAGAGAATTATAAATAGAATATAAGGGTACCCTGCCCTAAATAGACCTAAGAGTATGTGAAGTGATGCAAAGGAAACCATTGAAAAGAACACAGGTGCCATGTGGAATAAGAGAGGGATGTCAATTGATACTATTTTAGATCCCTTAGTTGCCTTTGTAGCTAGAGTGATAGCTCACAAGTTCTTTCAGTCTAGCTGGTTGAAGAATGTTTCATGTATGGCAATAGATTTAGGTTATACAAAGTAAAGAGAGACCATTCCTATGACCTTGCCGAGTTACAACTACAATAGTTATTAGAAAACTTGGATGCCATTAAGAAAGCTAAAAGCACATCATGTAAGTTTGGCTCTTTAATTTTTTGCATATTCTTTTATGTGCAGAAAAAATTCTCGAGCTTTGGAAAAGTTGCTTGGAAGACCAATAGGTCAATTGCATTATAGATTTCAAAATTTATTAAGAAACTTGGAGATAACTTTGAGTCAGTGATGACTAGTTAATTTTAAGATTTTAAGAAATCTATGAAATAGAGATTGAGGATTCCTGTATCATTAGTAGAACAAAATTATAATGATGTTTGTTTCCTAGTGGATGCATACCACACATATGCAGAAGAAAAAATACCCAGGGTTAGATGGCTATAACCCTTGCCATATGAGATCAATGTGGATAAAACCTCTACAACAATAAAAAATTTATTAGTAGAAGACATTGTCAAGAGTGCAACCTCATTTGGAAAGTATGAGGAAGCCAAATCGAGGATAAGGATTGATTTAAAGAAAACTATAGTTCGTAGGAAGAATAAGAAAATGGTTAAGAAGATAAAAGAGATATTTGGAGAAGGAGAAGAAGCAGAATGAGAAGATGATGAAGAGGAAGAGCAAGGCCAAGCCCCATTAGAATTAATACAAGGCCTAGGTAAAGATCAAGGTGAAGATGCAAAAGGTGCCAATGGAGAAGAATCCAAGGAAGCACCCAAGGAGAAGACCAAGAAGAGGAGATAAAATAAGAAGAAAATAGAGAAAACTAAGAATCTTATGAAGAATCTAGAATAGAATCCAACTATACCTATAACTAGGTCAAGCATAAGGGAAACCACTGTTTAGGCTATAGAAGTGACAAAGCCTAAATGAAAAATAAAAATTGACACATTAGAGCCGAGTGAGAATTCTATGAAGACCTACAAAAGACTAAGGATGAAGTACACACCTTAGAAGGATTTAGATGAGGAGAAGACATAGTCAGATGACTTGAGTTAATACAATATGGTAAGCCACAATCCCTCTTCTAATATTGATAATTTGTGTGAAAAATTTACTATAAATGTAGATTTATCTAGTTTCACACATGTAGATTTTGATAAGTTAGGAAAAGTTGATAAAAATAAAGTTGAAGAGGCCATATATGACATGATAGCTACATTCAAGACAACTCGTCTAGGAATTGCCAGCTCTCTACCCAAAAGTCTTTATGACAAAGTTGAGCAGAAATGACAATTCAACTTACAAACTGAGAGACAAATTAGGAAAACAAAACTAGCCCAAGTGATGCTTGAATTAGATAAAAAGATGATTTCCAAAACTATGGAAAAGCATAGAGGGAAATTTACCCCCAAATATAGAGCTTTTCCTATTTTGAAAAATAACATAGAATATGTGGTAACCAAAAGTACATCAATTTGGAAATCTATCTATGGGTTATCCACTCCAAAAATTATAGAAAAAGGTGAGCAAGAAAGACAATAACTTAAGAAGAATGAGGAAGAGAAAGTAAAGGATGAAAAACTAGTCAAGGAAGCTAATGTGGAAGGTATTGAAGGAACAATAGAGGAGGCCACAAATGAAGATGAGCAGTAGGATGTACATGATGTACAAGTGCAAAGTACTAGTCCTCCACATAAAAACAAAGAGAGTCAATAGAACTTAGTTGTTATCATCAAGGATGTTTTTGATAATTCAACATAGAATGTGAATCCTTTGACTAAGGATAAATTGAAGAAAATCTTATTGGACTCTACCAATGCAGCAATGCTATGCACAAATCATATATTGGTGAGAGTTGATGAATTCAAAGGAGCTTTCATCTACAGGGGAGAAACTAAAAGACACATCAAATGTGCCCTTTCCATCTACAAAGGTGAAAGAAAAGGAATCACAAGATCTATCAAAATATCAAAGTGTAAACCAAGATCAGCAAGAGGTTACATAACTGACACCATTTGCAATGCCCACATTTGTATTTTAGATGGAAGAGGTAGAAGCACAACCCACAGACACATTAGTGCCAAGCCTAAATAGTTTAGGTTTATCAATAGTAGTAAGTTTTGAGAAGGATGGAACTAAAGTGTACATAGGTTAGGAAGTAAGTCCTATACATAATCCACCATCT
Organism: Cupressus sempervirens; assembly: GCA_028749045.1. NCBI lineage: Eukaryota > Viridiplantae > Streptophyta > Pinopsida > Cupressales > Cupressaceae > Cupressus > Cupressus sempervirens. The sequence goes on along the minus strand of CM053791.1, from coordinate 596,901,757 downwards.
CAAGGTGTAATACATAAGGAAGATGAAAATACTAAAGAGTTGGAATTGACTACTAAGCCTAAGGAATATATTGCTATACATACACTAGTCACATTGCTAGTTTCTATATCTCCTCTTTGTAGTCAATCTCTTCAGAGGCTAAGTACCCAGGATACACCACTACAAATATCAAGGCAAAGTTCCAATACACCCAAGAGTGATAAAGTTTCATCATTTGAGGATTTAATTTTTGATGAAGTGATTGAGCTCCCAAAGTTTGATTTAAACACAATCACTATTGAAGAAATGAGTATTCTATAGGAAGTTACACAAAGGAAAAAGAGGCAAGAAATATTGAGGAGGGAATACAATCAAAAGAAAGTCTTACATGACATCAACAACATATTCATTGATGCTTTTAGCCTCCCAAAACTAAATGAAAATAATCCTATCAACAAGATCATAAATCGATGACATCAACAACATATTCATTGATGCTTTTAGCCTCCCAAGCTATTGATCGATTTATGGCATTGATGTTTGTAATGGAACAAACTTCTATGTAAACTATTTTTGGGATGAAATAATTTTTGTCACAAAATTTTTCACCCTCATCCAAAGTTTTTATCTAAGGACAACCTTGTGAAACATGGAGACAACCTCCAAGCTGTGAGACTTGAACTGTGAGGCTGAGTCTCTGGAGAAGGCTGGCTTCCTTTACTATCAGGGTGCACCTAACTACACTTGAAGAGGAAAAGGGAGAAGGAATACATAAAAAAAAATCTACCTACTCTAACCTAAGGGGTGATGCACCAAAATAGGCTATTCAAACCTATCTCTACCCATACATGCACACTTGAACCATCATGACACCAAAATATGCACACACCCAGACTTGTTTGAATCTAAAAATCACATGCAAATTAGAAAACCAAAATAAATGACACAAGAAAGATAATATTCACTTATATATCATTCATAGGCCAAAGAGATACAATCATGTAGAATTGTAGATATCACAATACACTAATGAGAGACAAATATGTCTTGAAAAATAAATCAATAAATAGAGGAGATAAGGTAGAATGTCATATAGCTCAAAGGAAAAGGAATTCATAGTGAACTTGCCAAGCAATATCAAAGAAAATAGAGAAAAGTTGACCCTTACAAAGATTACACAATCTGCCTTTGTAGCTTAGGTATAATTGAGATATTTCTATTAGAAATAAGGATTATTGGCGGGGTGGGAGGGGCGGGGGGGGGCGGTGAATTAGTAATCTATAAACTTTAGTTACCAACTAGATATTATTACTTACTTTAAACCATGCATAACAACACAATAAAGTAATGTTGAACAATAATAGTAACAATGCACAAAGATAACTCATGACAACATATTTTGTTAATTAGGGAAACCCTAGCCAAGGGAAAATCTCAGTGGGGATGATACCCACTAGATAATATATTGATATATAAGTTCCTTGTTAGAGGATGGACCCTATTAGGAGTCAATGAGAAAATTCAGTATGAGGAGTCCCTATTAGAAGATTTTGAATCCTTGTTAGGAGATTCCAACCTTGTTAGGAGTGTAGGTATAATGTATGCAAGATGAGCCCACTTCCCAAACATGCAATTTGAACTACAATAAGAGTTCACTAATCAAACAAGTAATTTACCATTATTTACCTTCCTTGTTTGATATCTAATCCTTAGATTGATCTCAGATCACTAGATAAAACTTAGCATATATCGCTTTCACAAAAGTTTGCTCACTTCACAATACACCAAGATTGCACAGTTCTTATCACAAGAAGTCCTTTGCATAAATACCATGCCTTTACATACATACTACTAGGTTAAATAAGACCAAAATTCACTTTTCAAGTTAGAGTAAACATCTAGGATGTTGGCCCTAATTGGACAAGTAATTGTTTTGCAACCAAAACAATTCTTTCCTTCAATTCTGCTGTCCTACTTCATCAAAACATGATTAACTATGTTCTGTATAGTTTGTAAAAACTTCTACAATTATACACATCATCACCAACATATATAATATCTCCATGTAACATTTCTTGTCAAAATATGATTTTTGCAACATGTTATAAACAAAACAATACACTGCTATAAACCAAATTCTATACTTAGACAATTTTTTGATAACCGAACACTAAGTATCTTTATTTTTGAGGTTTCCTATCAACATGTACATCATGTGTTGCCATTAATGACAAAACATACATATCACAATTAGCTAATTTTCAAAAATCTCTCCTTTTGACATTGATGGCAACAAAATAGGAACACTTGGCTAAGTGACAAAAACAAAAGTAAATAACACCTTACATCTACAACTTGTTCAAATTTGCATATATGCTCCCCCTTACAATATACTTTACACTTTTACAATATCCACATGTATCTCTCCCCTTTTTATCTTTCCCAACAATAATATGTATACAATTTTTACATGAATCTCTCGCCTATTGACATCAATGACAAAGGTCAAAATGTCAAGGTTCAGTCCAAAAATTGTCAAAACTACTGCCTTCCCTTTATGCTGAAATTATCTTCTTAGAATCATCAAAAATAGTCTTCAAACTATCCTTACCTTTTTTCCATGTCTCTTTGGTAGGCTCTACTGATGTGAGAATTGCACATAATGTATATGATGCAATCTCAACTGTATTGATATCTGAATACAAAAAGTTTTAATGTGTCCTTGGCCTTGACACATTCTTCTAATTGCTTCTCAAAAAAAGATAACTTCAAAGCAATGGATTCTCTAAAATTATATGTTCTCTTTAATATCTTCTCTTTTTGAAGTTCCAATTCCCTGATCTCACTATGAACATTGGCAACTTGACTCTCAATATCATCAACTTTGCTAGATGGGTGCTGGATTAGGCTAGATAAAGCCCCTAACTCATTCATCTTTGCCTCTAACTAACTATCCAAGTCTTTAGTTAGTTTTTATGATAAGGTACACTTAACATACAAATCTTTCCCTTCCTACTACCATTTTTGAAGTACTTTTATGCATGTATCAAGATTGACTAAGTTGTTCTTGATGTTCTAGTAGATGGTGCTAAATAGGTTAGCATCATGGGAAATTTGAGCCTTTACCTTTGCAACAATCAAAAAATTAGTAAACTCTTCATCAAAAGACTTTATCACTACTTGTGCTCTCTATTCAAGATCTAACTTAGTGTTTTGTACTATCAAAGTACTATGCAATCTATCAGTCACTTCCATTAATGATCTCTACAAAATCTTAACTATCTTATTCTTCTATAAAAGTTTGGATAAGGATGAGAAAATATTAGTTTTATCATCATCATTAGTAGCCAAAATTGCAAGAAAGAGTAGAGTAGATGAAATATATGGTTTAGTCTCATCCTCTCTCTATTTCTTTACTACTTCTTTAGTTTTCCTCTCTTCCTCTATTTTCTTTTTCCTTTCTTCTTTTGCAATCCTTCTCTTATCTTCATCTTCCTTTATTTTCTTTTCTTCCTCAAGAAATTTCTACTTGGCTTCCTCTATCTTCTTCTTTTCAACTTCTATTAGCCTCATTTCTTCCTTAATTTGTTTCAACTTTTCTTCAACATCTTTAGTATAAGGTATATTTGGTTTGGAACAACCAAATGGATTGGTATCATCAATGTTAAGAGTAACATTGTTTTGATCAATATTCATAGTATCACCACTTACTAATACTTCTAAGGTTCTAGGAGTCAGAGGAGATGCTACCTATGACTCTAAAAACATCTTATTGATAGCTATTCTAGTCTCCTTTCTCAACTTATCCTTCTCACCAACCATGAATAAGAATGACCTCAACTTATTCCTCAAGTATGGTGTGAGGTTATTCAAAAATCTCTTAATTTCATCTTCATCACCAATCTTGCAAATTGTCCTTAGCATAGACTTCCTAAGTTCAAGGTCTTCTTCTCTTGCTAGAGTTTTCTTGTCTATGAGTCTCTCATAGAATTTCTGGTTCACTACTCCTTTGATATCCTTCATACTAAGATCATTTGCAATGATATGTCTCACAGTAGATATATCAATCTGATCCTTCTCAAAATTATTATAGAGATCATAAAATTTTTTCATGTGAACAAAGTTTTCCTCATTTGCAATATTTGTGTTTATCTTTTCAATCTTGAGCTTCCAAGGTTTCCAAGCTTTTCCCGTTGCTTGCTTAGGTGGAGTCACCTTTTTAGCTTGTTTAGTTTCCTATTCCTCAACCTCTTCATCATCACTGGATTCAATTGTCAAAAATGCTTTTTGCCTCTCGCCAAGCCCTATAGCCATCTATTTAAATCTCTTTGCCTTTGTTGTCATTGATTCAACTAATCTTTTTCATTTTCTCTTATGTTTACCAAGCTAAACATTAGATATTGTCGCATAGGGAATACTCTATCTTGAAGTTGTCTCAACAATTAAAATTGACAAGGGTTGTATATTTAGTACACCTTGTTCCATTGTCTATCTCATGACCTTAGATTCACTCTCTATCATTTTGGCCTTAGATAATGCATTCTTCATGATTGACTCAACCTTATTATGAGATGCCTTCTCCAAGGTTGTTTGATGAGCATGCTGTGTGATCTCATCAAATGTGCCAAATCTATATTTAGCTTTATCTCTATTAGAATTTAACAATAAATCAATATAGCGAATTACAACATCATCACTCAACATAGCTCAAGGGATCCAAAAATGTTTCTTGAGGTTCCACTGCTTGAATGTAAGTGTGATCTATATCAACTAGAATACATATATCCTCCTTAAATCTATCCACAATTTCAAGTTAAATCCTAAATCTCTATTTTATCTCATTTTGGAATGTTTTCATAATTAGGTTTCCACTGTCCAACACTTTTTTTGTAGGGTGTCTTCTGCATACCTCTGTAATCTTTTCTATAGTACATCTATCACTAGTCAATATATCAATTACTAACAAGTAGCGAAATCTCTTTAGCACATGAAAGAATATGTGGTTTATCAATGATTGGAATCTAAATACATCATTCTTTGTCCTCTTAATATTTTCAAGATTTTCCAAGAGTTGCATCCTTAGTATTTCACTCAAATTAACTTGCTCTTTCTCAACACATATCTTATAAGCTGCATAAATAAATCCTACTAGAAGTTCATCTATCTTAGAACTTTTAGAAACTAAATAAGCAATAATTCTGCTAAGAAATCTCACATCATATTGCTTTATGGAGCTAATTACCATAGATTTCCCATTGTATACTACTTTAGCATAACTTTCTACTTTCTTCTTAACCATCTTCTCTCCTATGGGCACACTACCTTGTTCGTTAAGAATAAGGTCAGCTGAGATGTCTACTACATTATCTTGCATCCATAATTTACCATCTTGAATCCTACTTAGTATAATTTGTGTCCATTCATCTATATCTAACTCATGATAGAAATGATACTAAAATAAATCAAATTCCTTTAAGTGATCGATTCTAGGCTTCATAGTCATGTCATGGTTAAAGACTAGTTCCATATATTTATTTATATATTCATTGCTAGTTGACTCAAACTTGCAATTCAAATAATTTTCTATGTCTTCAAGGTAAACTAGATTGTTTGGAGTGATAGACAATGCAAAGTTAGGGTTTCCATCACTAGGTTTTACAAAAACTACCTTAAACTTAGGTCTATCCTCATTTTCAACACTATGAACAACTAACATATCCATAATTATTATCAATATGAACTTTACTAAGAAAATTTATGGATAAAAAATAAAATACCTCTTTCCCAAAATAGGGTTTGCTATGAAATCACACTAACAAGTTGCTTCTTGATGCTCTTCACTTTGAATGTGTTCTCAATGAAGTAAAATTCAATTCTATACTCCTTTTATTCATCAACTTGAAGTTGCATTAATTGCATATTTCACAAATATGAAAAAGCTATTAATTATGTTTTGTAGTTAGATAACTACTCAATCTCATCTATCCAATATTCAAATGTCAGATGAGGTTTACTATAGCCTCCTTCCATCATGACAAACACCCTCAAGACTTCGCATCATGAAATTCTCTACAAAAACTTACTTTTCATCTTTTTTTATAGAGTCAACCTTTACTGCAATGCCAATAAATCTAAATTTCATCATAACTTGTTTAGATGAGCTCTAAAAGTGAGCTTAGGTACCATCTAAACACAACTAAATACACATTTTCCCAACTTTGTTACCTCTAATTTGGTCTTTGAATGAAGTTCTCAAATTCTAATGTTGTGAACAAGCTCAATTCAATTTAATTGAATCAAACTCAACAATTTCCTTCAATCTTCTTATCTCATCATCATCTAATTTTTATTTTGGGATATCTATTCCTTTCACAAATGCTTCATTAAGTTCTTCTTGAAGTTCACCTACAATGTTTCTTTGTTCTTCACTATTAGTTCTAGAGTTCCTTTCCTAGTTCCTTCTATCATTCCTTCTATTTCCAAAGTTTTTTCCATTATTCCTTCTGTCTTTGAAGTTTTTGTCCATTCTGTAGTACTTCACTATGTTTCCAAAGTTATTACATAACTGACATACAAGTTCTCTACTTCTAGGATTTTGTTGATCATTAGGTGCGTTACAATTTTGAGCAATGTGTCCTAAGTTGTTACACTTATAATACATGATCTGTCTTCTATTATCATAAGATATTCTTTCTCTTGATGTCCTTTCATTAGATCTCCTTCTATCTATAGGGTTGGTATTTCTAGACATTCTACTATTTCTTCTATCATTATCATACTTAGGTTTCCTACAATCAATTGCATTATGACCCATACCATGACAATTATGACAAAGTCCTTAACATGATTAAACGACTTATTAGTACAATCTCTTTTCATATGACCTATTTCATTACATAAAAAATACTTACCTCTAAATTCATGCCTGGTTGCCTTAGGAGTTTCTACTTGCTTTGCTTCATCCAAGATTTAAACTTCCTTGTTTTTCTCAACTTCTTTAGGTTTCTCAGAAGATTGATTGGATTCAATCTTATCATTAGATTTGTCATTTTATTTCAGATCAGATCTAATTTTAGATTTCTTTCTAGACACGTTAACTAGATAACCAAGACCGGTCTTGTCATAAGAAGGTCTCTATATAGACATTGAATCATCACGTTTTTCTCTACTAGAATAAAGCTTTTCAAGCTACTGTTTGCACTATGTTAGTTCACCTTTCACAACAGTATTATACTTATGGAGTTCTTCATGATCTTCTTTCAATGTTTCAAACTCAAATGTTTTCTTTGCCAAATTTTCTCTTAGATTTGCATTTTGAATCTTCAAATGAGATTCAACTTTTCTATCATTTCTCAAAGTCAACTTTAGATTAGTAATCTTCAATTCATGCTTCAAGATCTTGTACTCTATCTTCAACTTTGAATAGTCATCATAATTAGTTCTAGATTCAATATATTCAGGCTTTGATTTTAGATGTTCAATCTTTTCCTTCAATTGATGGATGTATACTTTGGAGTCTTCATATTTTTCCTTCAACCTATCTCTTTCTTCAGTAAGGAGATCAATTTGTTCAAGATCTTCTTCAAGGTTCTTTATCAACTATTCCATATCCATAGGGATCTTACTTAAGTTGTTAAGCCTCTTCAAAGTAACTATGCTCTGATACCAATTATTAGAAATAGGGATTATAGAGAGGGTGGGGGGGAGGGGGGTGAATCAGTAATCTATAAATTGTAGTCACCAACTAGATATTATTACTTACTTTAAACCATGCATAACAAAGCAATAAAGTAATTTTGAATAATAATAGTAATAATGCACAAAAGTAACTCATGACACCATATTTTCTTAACTAGGGAAACCTTGGCTAAGGGAAAACCCTAGTGGGGATGTTACCCACTAGATAATATATTGATATATAAGTTCGTTGTTAGAGAATGGACCCTGTTAGGAGTCAATGAGAAAATTCAATATAAGGAGTCTCTTTTAGGAGACTTTAAATCCTTGTTAGGAGATTCCAACCCTATTAGGAGTTGAGGTATAATGTATGCAAGATGAGCCCACTGCCCAAACATGCAATTTCAACTACAAGAACAGCTCACTACTCAAACAAGAAATTTATTGTTATTTATCTTCCTTATCTAATCTTTGATCTTTAGCTTGATCTCAGATCACTAGAAAAAGCTTTGCATATATCACTTTGACAAAAGTTTGCTCACTTCACAATACACCAAGATTACATACTTCTTATTGCAAGAAGTCCTTTACATAAATACCATGACTTTACATAAATATTGTTGGGTTGGCTAAGGCCACAATTAAATTTTCCAAGTTAGATAAAATTTTAGGATGTTGGCCATAATTGGACAAGTAATTTTTGTGCAACCAAAATAATTCTTTCCTTCAATTCTGATGTCTTGCTTCATCAAAACATGATTAACTCTATTCAGTATAGTGCCTAAACTTTTTTTTGAGGTTATACACATCATCGCCAACATGTATACTATCTCCATGTAACTTTTCTTGTCATAATATGATGTTTGAAACATGTTATAAACAAAACAATACACTGCTGTAAACCAAATTCTATAGTTAGACAATTTTTGGATAACCAAACACTAAGTATCTTTATTTCTGAGGTTTCCTATCAACATGTACATCATGTGTTTCTATTAATGAAAAAAAATACATATCATAATTAGCCAATTGTCAACAATTTCTAATTGAAGTTACTCACAACCACTACCATTAAGTGCTCAGAAAACAATCAAGGCGATCCAAACAAGAAATTTGATTTGGTACACTTACAGAGGCATGAAAATCATGGAAACCCTAACTAGAGCAAATCTTGAAGTGATGAAAATGCCACTAATCAATGCTATAACTCCTTAAAAAAGATGATTAGATGGTGGGAAGAGTTTTCTTTGCATGTTTTAAAACCTAGCATTAACTTGGAGCAGTTGGGATTGATTAGAAAGATCAAATTGTGTGAAAAAACCCAATTTTCCTTCATTTTTGGCTTACAAATCAGCAAGGTCATCGGTCAAAAAAATTCTTGCAACCAAGACAAGCCATGTGGACCAATAACATTATTTCCTTTTGCCAGCTTGCAAGGTCTTCATAAGTTTGACTACCCATTAGCCAACTAGCTACATCACCTTCTTAGCTTAACTGTGACAGCTCATGGAACTGTGACCTGACCATGACATAACTGTAAAATCCATTTCCTTAACTTGGCCCACCAAGATACATGGTGATTTGGTGCTTGCCTACAATTCTTAAAGTCCTTATGATTACATAATGTATGAAAGTGATGATCGTTGATCACCAAATGATTGATGATCATAAAAGACCCTAGTTATTGCTACAATTCTCTTAAAACTTTTAGGCCCACTAAACACTCAACATTAACCTAAAAACATGTCACCCTTTTTGGCAAATCAACATGAAATGCCTGGAAGAATATCCACCTTAGCATGACCTGACATCCTTTTCAGCTCTAGCAACCCACATATAAGAATGGAACCACATGTCTACATGTCATAATGTCACTTCACATTGTCAAAAAGTCTAACAAAATAAAGAATGTGGGAAAGCAATTGCCAATAGAAATCCAACCCTATGCTAACTCACTTGAAAGCCTACCTAACACCTTGACTTCATCTGTGACCCACAAGAGACCAAACCCACACACCACATGGCAGTGAGGCACTTGCCTACGTTGCATAAAGATAGAGAAATTTCATAATGTGGGAAAGTTCCCACCATGGATCTATGCAAGATTTGACATTCCAAAAAGTTCCGAGGCCAAAAAATAAACTTAGGAAAATATGGAAATACAATAAGGTTTTATTTAATTTATTTTGTATTTCCATGTCATTGTTTAATATTGGAATGTGATTGTTTATCATTTGAATTCAAATGTGGCAATTTTAGTGGGAAAACAAATTTGGCCAACAATAATCGTATTTTACGATTATGAAAGCTAAGTATGGAGGTATATTACGAATCCTTATGTAATACATGCAACAAATTAGGAAAAGGGAAGCTTAAGGAAACAATATGGATCAACCACATCCATTGATTCTAACCCAATCCATCCCTACCAATACTTATTTAACAAGGAAAACCCTAGAGATTTTGTATTTGTGTGAGGAGATAGATGCTAAGAGTTGAGAGAGCATTCATGATGGATGAGATGGCTATGATAGAGCTACACATTGTAGAATCAGTTTGAGAAGAACATAGTAAAGAAGTGAAAGGACATAAGAGACATATTTGATAAGGAGGATCAAGGCTTAATCAGTAAGGAGAAGATCTGACATCAAGCAGGAAGGTGCTAATCAAAGGATCACAGTGCTAAAACATTCTAATAGGCAACATAGATAAAATATCTTAACCAAGTAGTCCTAACATATTTTTGTAAATCTCTTAACTAAGTTCTTACTTTATTATAAGTTTAAATCCTCTAACAAGGTGAGACCTAACAATCTTTGTAAGCCTTTAACAAGGTAGACCTTTCATGGGGTAGATCATAGATTATGATCAAACACATTGTAGCCATAACAGGTCACACTTTCATCATCCCCACTCGAGTTTTACCTTCTCACTGGAGGGTTTCTAGGTAACCAATTTACTATATTATGTGTTATTTACTCTATGCTATGGATGTGATTTATGCTATGTTATTTCAATTTACATGTTAAGTTATGAGATAGATGTTGGTGATATGTTTTAAGAGGCAAAAGTTTTAAGTGCCGATTCACCCTCCCTCTCAAAACTTACTTTATCATTATTATTTCCAACACTAAAACATCAATCCTTATCTTCAACATGCTTTATATATTCCAAGAATTCAACCGTATTGTCCAAGAATTGAGATTCCTTCATAAGGTGTAAAATTTTGTCACTTAGCCAACATTGTGTTCCTCAATCTTGGTCATCACTACATAACTTGACCAAAACTATCTTTACTATCCATTTACTTGTGCTTGGTCCAACTTCTCTATTTTACTAGCACTCGGTTGACATTGATTTTTCTTGGCTGCTACTATTTACATGGTTGACACTATCACAACTCAACTTCAACTATAAGTTTTTTAATATTATACTTTAAAAGTCAACTAAGCATAAATATTTGTTCCTCATTGATCATATCTTCTAGGCTTTAACACAACTATCTTCTCCACTTAGTATTATGATTAAACAACACATTATCTTGCCAAAGTCCAATTGATCAAGTGGCCATTTTAATTCCTCATAGCTCAACCTTTCCACTAGGTTCTCTTGTTATCTCTTCTTCTCAAATCCTCTTTATCAATCATCTTGATATGTGACTCTAATCAGGTAACAACTATCTCACCAATAAGGTTTGACATCAATGAAAACATAACAATTATTACAATTTTAGTTGCAACAATCTCCTTCTTGGACATTGTTGGAATCACCTCAAGTTACCAATGCAATCCATAAACATTTGACTTGCTTCAAGAAGCTCCCTCTATGGCTAGTAATAAATCTTCATTAATATCCTTAGTTCCATTCTGATTCTCATCTCAACATCCAAGAAGCTCTCTGATCTCATCTTTTAGTTTATTTTTGATTCTCATTCATGCAACTCTGATATGCAACACCTCTAGTTATAAAAACACATAAACCCCCTCTTTCATATTAGAACATGAAATCATTCAACTCTCTCTTTGATATACAAATTCCAAACTTCTTCATATTCTTATGATGGAAACACCACTATACATACTTCCATATCTCCCTCTTTACTCATCTATACAACTCTTGCTTTGATATGGAAAAATGAAAGGAAATTAAAAAAAAGATTTATTCTATCAATGAGACAAAAATACCTAGAGTAAAAGAATAAATTGTAAGCAAAGACAAAATTCTTTGCAAACAAGTTGCACAATTTTATTATTCCAAATCTACCTCTGGAAAGAGAAGGCTACAAACTTATAGGCACTAATATCCCTAAAATAAAGGAAATGAAAATATTTTCCAAATCTCCTTGTGAGATGGAAAATACAAACTATTATAAGCTTTTCCAAATCTCAACATGAGATGGAAAAGAATAACAATAAAACTATATACTAGTTTATTCTAACCTCTTAACAACTAGGAAACTAATATTGTTAGAGTGGGGTTGCTCTGATAGTTACTCTTTAGTTTTGACCTTCTACATAAGAGGGATAAAAATAATAAAAATAATAATAAGCATATAATATATCCTATGAATACCCTATGAATCCTCATAATTCCTCCCAATAATATTAGCATTGGACTCTAATGCATGCAAGAGAGAAGGAAACTCCTGAGATAATTGATGGTGAGAGATCCAATGAGCTTGATGCAAAACCTGACCTTGCTTTGCAACAAGGTAGGAAATGGTGGAACCATGTCACATCTGATGAATCTTTGTATCAAAAAATCTATCAGAATCAAGTGGAAGCTAAAAATCAGGAACAAATTCTCTTTTAGTGTATTGAAAGCATGAAAATAATTGATTGTCCATTAGAATGCAACATTGGTCTTAGTTAATTGGTGCAAAGGTGATGCCATGCCTAAGTATTGTAGAAAAGCCTTGTAGTAGAAGTTGGAAAGACCAAGAAAACTGCTTAACTTAGTTATATTTGATTGAGTAGGCCAGTTGTGAAGAACTTCCACTTTGGAAGGATCTACTTGAACACCATGTGCATCAATGATATATCCCAGATATGAGATGGATGTTTGACCATAAGGACACTTAGAAAAGTTGGAATACAAATTTTTCTATTATAGAGTATGAAGAACATGCTCCAAATGCTGAAGATTTGCTTTCCAATTGTTAGAAAATATGAGAATATCATCCAAATAGATGATAAAAAAATTGTCTAGAAAATCACAAAATACCTCATTCATTAACCACATAAATGTGGCAGGAGCATTAGTGAGACCCAATGACATCACAAGCCACTCAAAAAGACCCATCTTGGTCTTAAAAGTAGTCTTCCATGTGTCCTCTACCTAAATTCTAACCTAATGATATCCACTTTTGAGATAAATCTTAGGAAAATATTTTGGGACCTTGAACTTGATCTAAGAGGATATCAATGCATGGAAGTGGATATCTATTTTTTTATGGTGATCTTATTCAATGCTCTCAAATTAATACAAAGATCTAAGTTTCATCTTTCTTAAGCACAAATAAAATTGGTGAAGCACAAGGAGATGCACTTGGTCTAATATAATCTTTAGACAATAAATCCTAAATTTGTCTTATTATCTTATCACTTTGAAGAATTGATTGTCGATATAATGGAGCATTAAGAAGAGATGTAGCTAGGACAAGATCAATGGAGTGATTAATTGATTATTTTGGGGGAAGTATACGAGGCTCTTGAAATACATGTGAATATTCTCGCAATAATTTTCAAATGAAGCATGTGGCTTAGAAACTATAGATGTTTCCTTAAAATTAACAAATTGTGGCCTGATAAAAATTAAGGCAACATTTTTTGCTTGATTAATAGCTTTTCTTGCTCATTTGCAACTAAGTACTAGATTTTCGGTGTGCTTAGTACATTTTATGATATATTTATTATTATCTTTTTGTAGTGTATAAGTGTTATTAAAGGCATCATAGTGAGCTTTCCTATCACATAGATAGGGTTTTCCAAGCAATAAACCACAACAATCCATTTTGGTCACATCACATGTAACCTTATCAATGAATTTGGAACAAAATACAAAAGACACTATGCAGGTGTGTGTGATCTATGAGGATGAACCATTCTCCTTCCATCTAAGTGAATAAGGATGAGGATGTGGGTCCATTGAAAAATCAAGTTTGTCAACAATGGACTTCACAATTAAATTTTTTTGCAAGCCATTATCAATGATACACTCCACAAAAAAATCATGTGTAAAATGTGCTCAAGTGACAAACAAATTGTCACACCCCCCTGAGATACAATGTTGATTCATTAAGGTGACCTTATTGAGTCCACCTTTCAACTTCTCATTGTTAGAGTAAATAATTAATTAATTACTAATTATTTATTCTATTTACTTAAGCTTACTTAGGTAAATGCATTCATTTATTAGTTGTAGTCTAGGAGTTAGTTATAAGTTGTTGACAATACGTGAGTTTGTTCTCTCCTAAGTCATACTTATCCTCTCACATTGTTCAAGGACTTTCCACCTCATGTGGATGCATGCTTAGTTGTCACACTTATCTCCTAGCATCTTCTAGTTTGTTTTGGAAGATTCTTGGAGCTCTTTATATTCAAGCTCCCTCATTGTATCATAACATCACTTCTAGCATATTGTAAATACATTTTCTCTTGTGTTTGCATACTTGTTGTCTCTCATGTTCATTTAGGGTTTTTCCCTTGTTCCATGCTCTTCCTTCCTTGGCTTCTCTTTGGCAAGTTTTCGCATGCAAGTGATCTTGGGTATCTTCAAAGTTGGATTTCATCAACTCCAACACTCATAACTCGTATCATCCCTAGAAGTCTCAATGGGAATATTTTCACTTTCCTCATCATGAGACTGTACAATTTTTTTTTTCTTCTTTAGTTTAAAACACTCAAACTTTCATGTCCCCTCTTTTTACAATGAGTACAAAATTTGGATTTATTAGTATTAGAAGAAGGAGATTGAAAAGAAGAGGAAGGAGAGGAAGTTTTATCTTTTGAATTTTTTTTTTTGTTGAGAACTTGAGACTTTTGGAGTACCTATAGAAAATGAAGGTTGGGGAACATGAGAGTGAACACCAATCTTTTCTTCAACTAGTTTAGCTTGGTTGAATGCAACATCAAGTGTCTTCATGGTAGTATATTTCAACTCTTGGAAAAAATGTTCTTGGAGGTCACTCTTGAACTTAAGGATTAAAGAAACCTTTGGTTCTTGCACTTGAAGGAGTATTCTCAGGAAATTAAATTATATATATATATATATATATATAAAATCTTGTACTGACATCTGTCATCCTTATCACAATCAAAGCCACCTAATATTTAAATCCTACTCATAGTTTGAAGGATAAAATGTATCCTTGAAGACTATGACAAGATGATTCCATGTTGGGATTCTGAGCATATTGGCATCCAGTGACTAAAACTTTAGCAACACTTGTAAGTTTTAATTTAGCAAAAGGAACCTTGTGATCATCAGGATCTCACTATATGAAAACCATGTCTCCATTTCAAGAATCCATGTATGAAGAACATTAGGATAGTGAGATCCATAATAGATCTTTACTTCACATTTGGTTGAAGGATGATGACTTTTAGGACCAAGCAGTTGTTGAATTGTTATATCATTAACTTTATCAATCAATGTGTTTATCACACTGACAAGTTCAACAACTCGCTACACCAAATTGACAACCATATTATTGCATGTTAAAGCCAGTGAGATGTTGTACACCTCCCAACAATAATAATGAACCAAAAATATGTTCCAATCCTCTACAATATTTGGAAAAAAATTAATTAAATGGAAATAATGCTCTCCTAATGGAAATAATCTATTCTTTTTTTGTTTCTAACATTTGGAAGGATTAAAAAGAGATTTCATTAAATAAAGAATATGGATTCTTTATCTTATATTTCAAAGAAAAACTATGAGAATCATGCAAAACCATGTTTTAAACCCAAATAACACTTTTTAAGGTCTAAAATGACTCAAAAATACCACCAGGCATTAGAAATCAACACATATAACATTGATTTTGAAATGACCATAACTTTCCCAAAACACATCAAAATTCAGAATCATAAAATATTCTAGAAAGATCTCTGGAAGATCCTTCTATCCATATTAACCATTTAAAAAATATTTTATGTATAAAGAACACTTTATAAAAGAAGAGCACGAGTTTCCAAAGAAATTGCACACAAATTAAAGAAGATAGTCCTCACTTTTGCAAGAAATCACCTCCATGTTGGAAATTTGATTGAAAAGATCATTAATGAAGAATATTGATTCAAAGAGGGAGACTATTGTTAAAAGAATTTTTTCAATCATTGTTTTGTCATTGATGTCAAACCTACAATTTGTAGGAATGACAATTTATTATAAGATCCAAGTACTATCACTTAGCTGATTGATGAAGATGATTTAATCAATGAGATATAACAAGAGCACCTAAGGGAAAGATTGAGTTATGGTTTTGTAATGAAGTGCAAGGATTAGTTAAGATAATGGTTAAATGATGTATTGATAACATAATTGAAGATATAGAGGTTGGTCACACTTAGAAACTTTGGAGGAATAAGTTGGAACAAGGTTGATTGCAAAGCTTAAACTAAGTTCATCAGTGGATGCTGAGCAAGCTAGTTAAAGCTAAGAAAATACAAAATATAGTGTGTGCCGAGTGAACTTTAGGTGCCGATTGAAATTCAAGTGCTGAGAAAAGTAACAAGTGCCAAGCATTAGAAAATCTTATTTGATGTTGAGTAACACAACAGGTGCCGAGCATCAGTAAAACGCAGTTGATGCCGAGTAACATAGTATGTGTCGAGCACCAGAATTTCAATAGTTCTGAGCTACTAGATTATTGGAAATGATAAAGATTCACCAAATTTGAGCTAAAAAAGTTGTTACCTTGGATTTTGTGAACCAGTTAGAGAATAAGGATGATGAGCTAGTGGTATAGAATTTTATGTAAACTATTTTTGAGTGAATTCAAGAGGATTCTTCATGATGTTTCTAGAAGAAAAAAAATATAGGTTAGATTCAATGAATCCTAACTAATCCATATGAATTTAAATCAAAGGAGGGAAGAATCAAGTAGAAAAAGAAATTCTAGATTTCTATTTAAGAAGTCACAGACTAAGAAGCAAGAGTTATTGGTGTGCCAAATTGTGAAGTGATTGAAGGGTGTCAAGGAGAAGGGCATCTAGGAGAAGGAAGAATAGAGTACATAGACTTTTCTTTGACAAGTGGTTAGAAAGAGAGGATTGCATTGGTACATTGAGCATGGAAAATCAAGGAGACTAAGCTTGAAAGGAGGGCAAGCTGTTAGAGCTATAGAGACTGAAAGCTAGGCAACATCATGAGTTGAGAAGTGATCTAAAATCTGCAAACTAAGTTGTATGCTGTAATAAGGTCAAAGCTCCTTATTGTTACTCTCTAGAAATTATATCAATTAGGGTAAATAAAAAATCCTATGGACTTAGGTTGGTCTAATAGTCATTTGTAAATCCTTTAACAAGGTGGCATTCCAAGTGAATGTTCTAAAGTCCTCTAGCCAGGCCCACTTCTAATAGGGTGGTTAAATCCTTTAACCAAGTCACATTTAATAGTATAGTGTAGCCTTTAATAGGGTAGACCTTTCATAGGGCATCACTTCAAAAGAGTGAGAATTGAGTAGCATTTTACTAGTGGTTTTTCCCAAATTAGGTTTCTACATAAATCACTATGTTATGTGTTGATCTTTTTATGTGTTATGCTTGCATGTTGATTTATAGTAACTTGTTGAATAAGAAAGTTAAAGCTTGGATAAATGAATAAGTTTGATGGGTACACCTTACTTGATAAAAAATTTGAATTGGACATTTGGACCTTGAATAACTGGTTCACCCCTACCTCTCAATTATTCTAAAGCATTTATAATAATTGGAATTAGAGCCACCTACTGATTTAGTTTCAAGGTACTAGAAGTAGGAAGATTAAGATGTCCAATACAGAAGTTCCCAAGTTCAATAAAGAAAACTTCATTGCATGGAAAAGTCTAATGAAATTGCACCTTAGATCAATAGGTGATTATATAAAAACCTTAAGTGGAATAGAACATGTAGACCTAGCTAGACCCCTCTTTATAGATGATTTGAACAAAAGGAAGGAGCACAATTAGGCAATGCTAGAGATTACCTCTACACTCAGTTATGCTAAATTTAATGACACAAAAGAATGTGATACTACATTCAAGATGTGGAAAGCCTTGTCAAATATTTATGAAGGAGATTAGAATGTTTAGAGAGCAAAGAGAGAAAGCCTCAGAGGAAAGTTTGATGACATGAAAATGGAGGAAAGAGAAAATGCTACTCAATATGCTGCTAGAATGAAAAAGTGGTAAGTGCGATAAGAAGTCTAGGTGGTCAATTGGAAGAAGAGATTGTCAATAGAAAATACCTAAGGACCCTGCTCCCCATCTATGCTATTAGAGTTTTAGCCATCTAGAGCTAAGGTGTGTATAGGGAAACACACTAACCTTTGAAGGAATAGTGGGAAGACTTATTGCATTTGAATTGTCCAACTTTGATAAGTACAGACCTGAGAACCTTGAATTTTCTTTCAAGGCCAATCTAAAATTGAAAGACATCAAGGAGGTGACATAAAAGAAGAAGAGTAGAAAAGGAAAACATGCATCCAGTGATAGTAGCACAGATGAGGAAGATGTAGAAGAATTAGAAACACTACTAGCTAGAAGATTCCATAGAGGCAAAGGTAAATTCAAAGGTAAGTCGCATATCATTTGTTTTAATTGCAATGAAGTAGGTCATATTGCTACAAGGTGTACATAGAAGAAGAACAATAAAAAAGGAAATAAGTACAAGAAAAAAAGAGAAGATGATAATAGTGATTACAAGGACAAAGGCAAAAGATGCTACATTGTTGAAGAAGATTCTGATGAGAATGATGATGAAGTAGTGTATGTAGCCATGAAGGATGAATTAGATGAAGATGAGGCAACAACATTGGTGACTTGTGTGAATAAGAATGACAAGCGGATCATAGACAGCGGTTTCTCACATCACATGATAGAAGATAAAAGTAAGTTTATTACCTTTACTCAATATGATGGAAATAGTGTTAGATATGGTAATGATGCTCGATTTAAAATCAAAGGAAAAGGCTCAATTAAAATTATAGAGAAAATTTCATGTGATAATGCATACTATGTTGAAGGACTAAACTACAATTTGTTGAGTGTATCACAGTTAGGCAATGTAGGTTGCAAAGTAGAATTTGGAAACGAAACTACCAAAATTTATGACATTGATGGAGATCTGATAGGAAAATGTGAACAAATAAGAAGTAATCTATTTTACCTAGATATGGAAGATGAAACTTGTCTTGTTTTTAGACTTGATATTGATGTGTGGTTATGGCATAAAAGATTGTGTCATGTTAACTTTGAGAATTTGATTAGCATCAGCAAAAAGAAGAAAGTTAGAGGTTTGCCTAAACTAAAGAAGCCTGAAAATACAATGTGCAAACAATGTCAACTAGGGGATATGACTAAAAAATCAAAACATACACTTCCAAAGAAGTACTAGAGCTAGTTCATTCAGACTTATGTGGTCCAATAGAAGTGAAAAGTTACCTAGGAGATAGATACATAATGTTATTTGTAGATGACTATTCCATGATGATGACTGCTATGTTCTTAAAGAAAAAATCTGATGCATGTCAAATTTTCAAGTGGTATTTGGCTAGAGTTGAGAAGGAAATAGATAAGAGTTTGAAATTCCTAAGATTAGATAGAGGAGGAGAGTTTACATCAAAGGAATTTGAGATATTTTGCAATGACAAAGGTATCAAAAGGAAAACATCAGCATCAAGAACTCCAACTTAGAATGGTATTGCTAAAAGAAGGAATAGATCAATCATAGACTATGCTAGAACCTTGGTGATGGAGAAAAATGTTGCTCTAAAGTACTAGAGAGAAGCTATAAGTACTATTGTTTACACCTTGAATAGAGTCTAAGTCAAGAAAGGTACAAATGAAATACCTTTTGAATTTTGGTATGGTCACTCACCTAATATAAAACATTTCAAAGTCTTTAGTTGTAAATGCTATATTCATAAAGGTACTAGAAATGGCAAGTTTGATGCAAAAGGTGATGAAGGCATATTCCTTGGATACTCCACTAGAAGTAAAGCATATAAGTATTTGAATACTAACATTAACAAGATTGTGGACAGTGCAAATGTAAATTTTGATGAGCATGCAAAAGTTCAAGTTGATGAGTCCAAGCAATTAGAAGATTATAGATCTTTTGTATACTTCTATGAATGAATGATGCAATTGATTTCTTCCTTTTAACAGATTTCTTCTTTTTGATCACCATTAATTCTTTGTACTTCATACTAGCCCATCCTCCACTTGGTTTGGATTTTAATGCTCAGGAGTCATTCATAGCTCGGTAGAGTCACCATCACTCTATTTGCATCCAATGTTTTAGTGTATCCCAACTTCACTAAGTAAAGTCTTGAAACTTGACTTAACTTAGTAAGATCTTGAATTTCTAGTATTACTTGGTCATCCTCGTGCATCTTGAATGCTAATATGGATCTTTCTACTCATTGGCTAGAACTAATGTTAGATGAATTCTTCTAAATCATAGTTCTAGTGATCTTTATAGGAAACTAAGTTGAAATGATTGTGCCACTCAACTTATTTACTTGGGTGTCATTTACTTCATGATTTTGGCTTTTATTCACTAGAGATTTTGGTACTCATTGCTACCTCATTTGGTTTTTGATATTGTCAGCTTTAGCTTTCTTCTCATCTTGAATTCTTCCCATGTTCATATAGTTCTCTGAAAGATGTCCAAGTTCTATACAAATAAAACATCTTTTTGTAGTATCTCTTTTCCTCATGTGATGTTTCACATAGTTTTCTTTGTGTCCAAACTCACCACAGTAGTCACATCTACACCATCTTTTGTAATCCCATCCAAATATTTCTTTCACAATTTGTTCTATTGGATCCCATTTCTTGGTTTTGCACTCT
This sequence comes from Cupressus sempervirens, assembly GCA_028749045.1. Classification (NCBI taxonomy): domain Eukaryota; kingdom Viridiplantae; phylum Streptophyta; class Pinopsida; order Cupressales; family Cupressaceae; genus Cupressus; species Cupressus sempervirens. The sequence continues at coordinate 596,881,041 of CM053791.1, read as the reverse complement.
AAATATTTGTGTCCTTATTTCTTGTAATTGTGTCACTTTCCTTCAAACTTAGGTTTCTCTATGCATTCACTTTGTCTATGACCATGCTTGTTGCAACTGTAACACTTTCCATTAAATTTTGCTTTACCATTGCTCTAGTGTTTGTGGTGCAAGAGCACCCACAATGAATCCAAACCTTTTAGATTAGATCACAAACCTTGGGTCCTAATATAAAACCTCAGATCTCAAAATAAAACTTTGAAAAGATTAATCAAATAGACATCTAGAGAAAATTATATGACCTAGTTCCAAGATTTACACTATTATAAGCCCTTGGTCAATATGGTAAAAGATGGTAAAAGGGCCTAAAATCTTAGGATTTTGGATTATTTAATGTTTTATCATGTTTAGGAGCTATTTGGATCATTATATTTAAGTTTTTATAACATTTTCTTATAAAGCACAAAAAGTGCAAAAAATGCAAAATTGCTTGAAAAGTTATCAAGCAACTTTTTGAAAATCAAAGAAAAAAATTCCCCAATGGCCATAAAAAGTTTGAAATATTTTTATGACCATTAGAAGGCTTATAATAAGCTTTTTTATATGGGTGATAGGTAGAGATGATGTATTTTAAACTTTCAATCAATAAAATCCCTATTTTTACTGCAAACAACCTACTGTTCTATGTTATATAGATTCATATGGATTCATCCAAAGTTTAAAACCTAAATTTTTGGATAGGTGAATGAAATAATTTTACAATTCTTCTATTTTTAAGTCTCCATCTATTCTGTAGCTAAAGATATTCACAATTTTGTGTATGTAGGTCTGGATTTCTTGCTAACCTAGGGGTTTGAAGAATTTCCAAACATAGAGGAGGAATTCACCATGGGAATTTAATGACCTTTGGTAAAATCCTAGTATTTTATATGTACCTTAAGATGCAAGTAGTTTTAGGTTTGTGCTTTCAGGGATCCTTGAGAAATTTGATGCCCTAGGCATGCAAGTCCCATGTGCATGCTAAGAAAAGGATGCAATATCTTCCACAACTCTAACTGGACTTGGCATGAAGGCTTTAAATCAAGTTTTTAATTATTCTAGGCTTTTCATCACATGTTCCCATCATTTTTTTGTAGGATGAAGTCCTAAAAAATGCACTTCCTTCTGTAAATGGAGGCCTAATTGCCCTAGCTGCCTAAGTGAGAAAGTGGACAAAAGACCATTTGTTCATGTCATTGAACCTTGGTGCCTTAGTATATTTTGTTAGTCCCAAAAGGGTGTCCAAAAATAATTTTTTCCCCTAGGTTGTGTGGAGATACTTTCTTTAAATTTCAAGTTTCATCAAAAAGGGCTACTAGCCTTTTTGGATGACTTAACAAAGCAACTATGTGGAAAAACTTACATAGTTTGGTTTTAACCATTGTTTCATCTCATTGGTGATCTAAAACAACTACTCCCATGTGTTGGAGTCTTCCTTGGTCATTTGAAGAAGTTTAAGGTTGTTTTTCCAAAATTGGTTAATTTGTGCATTGTGAACAACTTGTGAAAAGTTATCTTGTTCATAGGGTTCCCTAGTGATTAGGGTCTTACTTGTTTGGGTGTAGGGTTGTGATGACCTGATATCATCCTTATAGGACTTGTGATTGGTTCTTGCACATTTGATCATCTTTACCAATAGATTTGGTTGAAGGACTTTAGAAAAGAGAGTTTTTGGACTAGTTGATCACCTCGTGATCAATTCCACTAGGATCCATTGCATCAATTTGTTTGATGCATGATCTATCTTATCACAATGATTGGAAGTAGGGATTTTTTTCTTGTATGCTCTTTTCTGAGATGATTCACCTTCTTCTATATATCATAATCTAGTTTTACCTTTGTTTCTTCTTTCATTGGTTTGATTTTCAATATTGAGATCATTCTATAGGTTTTCATTCTCTATCCTTAGACTGATAAGATATTTATTTGCATCATTGAGTTGATCAATAAAGTCTACTTGCTAAAGGGATAGTTGTTCAATTTCATCATCTTTTTCTTCCATGACTTTGCATAATATGACTAATTGAATTTCTTGTTCCCTTTTAAGCTTTCTAACTTCTTCTTGAGGATTGTAATTCTTATCTAGTAGATATTTGATTGTTGCATTAGCTTTATGTGAATTTATTTCATGACATAGGTGTTCAATGTTAGAAATGCTTTAGAATAATTGCGTGGGGGGGTGGGGGTGGGGGGGGGGGGGGGGGGGGGTGAATTAGTTATTCAAGGTCCAAATGTCCTATTTGAACTTTTTAGCAAGTAAAGTGTGCCCATCTAACTAGTTATTCATCCAAGCTTAAACTTTCCTGTTCATCAAGTTATTATAAATCAACATGCAAGCATAACACATGAAAAGATCAACACATGACATAGTGATTTACGTGGAGACCCAATTTGGGAAAAATCCCCAATAACATGCTACTCAATTCTCACTCTTCTAAAGTGATGCCCTATGAAAAGCCTGCCTTGTTAAAGGCTACAACACACTATTAAAAGTAACCTGGTTAAAGGATTTAACCACCTTATTAGAAGTGGGTCTAGTTAGAGGACTTTAGAAGATTCAGTTGGAAAGCCACCCTATTAAAGGATTTACAAATGGCTATTAGACCAACCTAAGTCCATCGGATTTTCTTTTAGCCTAACTGATACAATTTCTAGAGAGTAACAATAAGGGGTTTGACCAAATTACAACATACAACATAGCTTGCATATTTTAGATCACTTCTTAGCTCATAACATTGCCTAGTTTTTAGTCTCTAAACTCTTGATAGCTTGCCCTCATTTCAAGCTTTGTCTCCTTGAGTCTTCATGCTCAATGTACTAGTGTAATCATCTCTTTCTGACCACTTATCAAAGTAGTCTCTATACTTTTTTCTTCCTTCTCCTAGATGTCTTCTCCTTGACACCCCTCAATCACCTCACAATTTTGGCACACCAATAGCTCTTGCTTCTTGGTTTGTGACTTCTTAAATAGAAGTCTACAATTTTTTTTCCTGCTCAATTCTTCTCTCCTTTAATTTCAATTCATATGGATTAGGTAGGATTCATTGAATCCAACCCATATTTTGTTTCTTCTAGAAACATCATGAAGAATCCTCTTGAATTCTCTAAAAAATGGTTTACATAGAATTCTATGCCACTAGCTCATCATCCTTATCTTTAAACTAGTTCACAAAATTCAAGGTAACAATTTTGTCAGATAAGATCTGGTGAATCTTTGACATTTCCAATAATTTAGCAGCTCAGAACTATTGAAATTCTGGTGCTTGACACATATTATGTTATTTGACATCAATTGTGTTTTACTGATGCTTGACACTTACTATGAATTCACTCGACATCTACTAATATTTTCCAATGCTCAACACCTATTACTTTTCTCAGCACTAGAACTTCACTTGGCACCTAAAGTTCACTTGGTACACACTAGATTTTACATTTGCTCGACTCCAACTAAAATTTTTCTCAGCTTAAACTATCTTGCTTAACACTTACTGATGAACTTAGTTTAAGATTTGTAGTCAACCTTATTCTATCTTATACTTCTAGTGTTTCTTAGTGTGGCCAACCTCTGTATCTTTGAGTATGTTATCAATACATCATTTAACCATTGTCTTAGCTAATCCTTGCACTTCATTACAAAACCATAACTCAACCTTTCCCTTAGGTGCTTTTGTTACATCTTGTTGATTAAATCCTCTTCATTAATCAACTAAGTGATAGTAGTTGGATCTTATAAGCAATTGTAATTCCTACAAATAGCAAGTTTGATATCAATGACAAAACAATAATTGAAAACATTCTTTTAACAAAAATCTCCCTCTTTGATAGTAAACCTTTTCAATTAGATTTCCAACAACCTCCCTCTTTGGCATTGATGGGAAACTCAATTGATCAACCATCAGACCAAACTATTCAAACAAATTATCAAAATGTTAACTAGGTTAGAATAGTAAGTCAAATGCCAAAAATGAAAATTGGATTGGATTACACAATTTCTTCCTCTCTTGTTCTGCTATTTTGATTGCTTTACTTCCACTTCTTTGTCTTAGCTATTGTATCCTTTTTCTTTCTTTTCTACCCTTCTTACATTTTCTCCCTTTGTATGCATTACTCATATTTTTCTATTTAGCTTCTCCTACAGCTATTGATCATTTTTTCTATTTCTCCCTCAATCTTTATTCTTTTTCATTCTTCTCCCTTAGCTATTGATCATTTGTTGATTAGTTTCCTGCTAGTTCTCCCTCTTTAACAACAATGCCAAAGACATATTAACATCTCGACATCTTTTACATGTAAGTGTAGTATTTGTAAGTACTTTCAATTTCCCCTCTGTCACCTTGCTTGTGACTAATTTGGAACTTCATAACTTCATTTACTTTAGGCATTAATCCTAAAGTAAATATCCTCTGCATCAGTGTGTAATATTTCAACAATCAGCTCATTTGATGTAGGGGAGTCTTGCCTTTACTTCAAGTAGCCTTGGCTAGGGGTATCACCCCTAACTTATGTCTAAGATACTCAAAATCATCTTTAGGTAGTGCTTTTGTGAAAATGTTAGCAATATGTTCTTTTGAGCTAACATATTCCATTTTCACTTGTTTGTCTTCCACCAATTCTCTTACAGAGTGATACTTGATTGCAATATGCTTGGTTTTGGCATGCATTATAGGGTTCTTTGATATGTTGATAGCACTTGTATTATTACAATAAAGTATCATAGGCTCATTTACCTCTTCCTTCATACCTTGTAGCAGATGTTTGATCCATACAATATTAGTGCAGTTGATAGTAGCTACAACATTTTCAACTTTTGTTGTGGACTGTGAGGTGCAACTTTGCTTTCAACATGGTGGTCCGTGTAATCAATCTTCTTCCAAAGAAAAGTACTCCTCCACTAGTGCTTTTTCTATCATTAATATTACCTCCCCAATCTGCATCAATGCAGGCTCTTAATTCAAACATTTCACTCCTCTTGTAGTATAGACCAAAGTCATCAGTTCCTTTTAGATACCTCAATATTCTCTTTACTATCATTAGATGATCTTCCCTTAGATTTGGAAAAAATATTTCCACTATTCCAATAGCTAATGCAATATTTGGTCTACTATGTACAACATACTATAACTTTCCAATCATTGATCTATACATTATCTAATTTACTTCAGCCAACTCATCATTCTTGGATAACTTATGTCCTGTTACCATTGGTGTGCTGACTAGTTTTGATTCTTCTAATCCAAATGTCTTGAGTATCTCCTTGATATATTTTGATTGGGTCACAAATATTCCATGCTTTAATTGATGTACTTGAAATCCAACAAAGAATTTGATTTCCCCAAACATTGACATTTCAAACTCATGTTTTATTTGATCAGCAAAATCTTTGCATAGAACATCTTTTCCTCCAAATATTATATCATCAACAAAGGTTTTAGATATCAAAATATCTTTACCTTTTTTGGCCTTGATATACAGGTTTCCATTGTCATCTATTCTCTCAAATCCTATCTTAACAAGATACTTGTGTAGTCTCTCATACCATGCTCTTAGTATTTGCTTCAAACCATAAAGTGCCTTATGTAGTTTGCAAACCATATCCTTCTTGCTATCATCAACAAATCCCTTTGGTTGTTTTATGTAGACTTCCTCTTCCAATATACCATTCATAAAAGTAGACATTACATCCATTTGGTAGACCTTGAAACCTTTGTAAGCAACATATGCAAGTAGTGTTCTTACTCCTTCCATTCTTGCAATAGGGGAAAATGTTTATCCATAATCTATTCCTTCTTCTTGTGCATAGCCTTTGCAAACTAATCTAGCTTTGTTTCTTGTTATCTCACCATTCTGATCAAGTTTGTTCATAAAAACCCATTTGGTACCAATTACATTCTTATCAGCTAGTCTAGGAACTGTGGTCTAGGTTTTGTTTTTTCTCAATCTAATCTATCTCTTCTTCCATAGCTTCATACCAATCATCATCTTGAAGTGCATCTTTCACTATTTTGGGCTCAACCTTGCTCAACATACACGATCCATTCCTTAGTCTATTCCTTGTCTGACGGGGACACAACCCAAGAACAGAATGGACACAAAAGAAAATGGAAATTGTATTAAATGAAAAATAAGCTAGTACATTCAGTACAGAGAAAGTAAACTCCAAAACATGCCCTAAGGGCTTACAATAGCATAAATGTGGAGATAATTTCTCCTTTTAGTACCTCCTCTCAAACTCCACTCCGAACTACCTTTTACAATGCTAAGAATCTCCTTAAATAGACCTCGAAGGGTTAAGGACTAGGAATACATTCTAGAAAGTGCTAGTAGGCATCCACCAACCAAATAGAAGGTTCCAGAAGCTGCATTAGAAGTTGGCGCAAATCTAGAAGAAACCAGAAACAGTAACCAAACTTTCGGGAGGCATAACTTTTGAACCGTAGCTCCGATTGATGAACCGTTTACATTTTTGGAAAGCCCTCAAAGTGCTCTATAGCCCTATGGAACAGCTTTGCTTGTCCCCCATTTTAAGCCCTTTTCAAGGTCATTTAATTCCCCTAACCTGACTTTGAAGCATTCTTAGGAGGTCTCCGCAACTCAAAAAATTGCAATAACTTTCAAACTGTGGGGCCTTTTGACCTGATTCATTTTTTGGAATGCTCTAAATTACAATTACATTCATCTAGCCAATTTACACCTCCTAGTTCACCAAAATGATGGCTCAATTACATACTCCTTTTTTTTGGGATTTACATGAACACTGATAGTGGAAGTATGAGAGTTGGAACCTTTATTTGGCCCAAATGGGTATCCAAAAATGAAAACACATGAAACAAAAATTAAGTCTAAGTATATTTTTTGGGTGACACAGGATTGCCCTTATACCTCTGGATGCTCTTGCATCAGACACCCGGGGTAGATTGAAAAGTGACCCTGTCACTTTATCAATGGTAGAGGAAATCCCAAATGGGAAACCTCAGCTACTAAAATCCAAGTTGAGTCCTCGATCGGCCATCCTTTCCACTTCACCAAATACTCTTCATACTGCCTATTTCTGGTACTCCTACCCACACGATGATCTAGAATGTCTTCTATCTCCTCCTTCTTAGAAGCAGGAATTGGACATGGCTCTAACACTGGCTCGTCATCTGCACCATCATCATGATACTCTGTTAAGTCCGCAATGTTGAAAATAGGAGAAATGTGAATACCATCTGGCAACACCACCTCATATGCATTTCCTGTGTCATGTTTCTTCAAAACTTTGTAGGGGCCAAATTTCTTCATTTTTAGCTTGTTGTAAGTACCGGCTGAAAATCTTTCTTTTCGTAAGTGCACCATGACTAGATCCCCTACTTGGAATTCCTTATGTCTTCTCCTTTGATCAGCCCTAGTTTTATACTCTTGTTTCATCTTGGTAATGTGTGCTTGAACCTCCTCATGTAGACGCTTGATATGTTCAGCAAATTCCTCAGCTTCATCACTTGTCCTCTCCCCTTGTTCTATCTTTCTTAGCTCTGGTGCAGTCCTTGGGCTACTTCCATATACAATTTGGAATGGTGATTTTCCAGTACTCCTATTTACAGAGTTATTATAAGAAAACTCTGCCTGTGTTAGAATCAAATCCCATCCCTTGGGCTTATCCCCAACTAAACATCTCACCAAATTGCCTAGACTTCTATTTACTACTTCTATTTGGCCATCAGTTTGTGGGTGATGCGTGGAACTGAATTTCAAGTCAGTTTTTAACTTTTTTCACAATGTCCTCCAGAAATACCACACAAATTTAGTATCTCTGTCAGAAACTATGCTCCTTGGAAGACCATGTAGTCTTACCACCTCTTTGAAAAACAAGTCTGCAATATGGACAACATCATGAGTTTTGTGGCATGGAATGAAATGTGCCATTTTGGAGAACCTATCAACCACCACGAATACTGAGTCATTACGCCTTTGTCTCCTTGGCAATCCAAGAACAAAATCCATACTTATGTCCTCCCATGGCCTTGATGGAACATGCAATCGCTCAACCACCAAAAATACTGAGTCATTACCCCTTTGTGTCCTTGGCAATCCAAGAACAAAATCCATACTTATTTCCTCCCATGGCCTTGATGGAATAGGCCAGTATTGTGACTAAACCCCTTGGCAACTTGACAAACCTGGCAACTCTGTACAAACTTCTTCACATCTTATGAAATTTGAGGCCAAAAATAATGTTCTCTAAGAATGGCAATGGTTTTATCTCAACCAAAATGTCCTGCCATCCCTCCACTGTGTTTCACCTTAATCAGATTTTCCCTCATGGAACTCCTTGGAATGCACAATTGACTACCCTTAAACAACATGTCATCCTGAATCAGATAGTCTAACCACTTGGTTCTACCTACAGCAATAGGCTCTTTACAAGATTTCCATGCTTCAACAAAATCAGGATCCTCGGGGTACAAATTCTTGAGTTCATCAAACCCAACTACTTCAACCTGCATTACTGTAAGCAACAACTGTCTCCTACTTAGTGCATCTACAATCCTATTAGATTTTCCACTTCTATGCTTCAACACAAATGTATAACTCTGCAAGAACTCTACCCACTTCATATGCCTCTAATTCAATTTACCTTGGCTATTTAGGTACTATAATTCCTGATGATCAGTATACAAAACAAATTCCTTTGGCAATAAATAATGCCTCCATTTCTTTAAGGCATGAACTATTGCATAGAATTCTTGATCATAAATAGAATACTTCTGCTTTGCATCATTCAATTTTTCACTAAAATATGCAATAGGCTTACCTTCTTGGCTTAATAAAACCCCAATAGCACTACCACTGGCATCACAATCCACCTGGAAAACCTTTCTAAAATTTGGAAGTGCCAACACAGGCTATTCTGTCACCTTCTTCTTTAGCAATTCAAAACTTCTGGCAGCTGTTGCAGTCCATTTGAACTCTTTTCGATCCCCTCTTATTGTATCAGTTAGGGGTGCACATATGCCACTAGAATTCTTAATAAACTTCCTGTAAAAATTAACCAGACCATGAAATTATCTTACCTCAGTAGAAGACCTTGGAGTAGGCCATTCCAAGATGGCTTTTACCTTCTCTGGATCCATTTTGAGACCTTTAGGTGATATAACAAACCCCAAATAGACTAACTCCCTTTTTGCAAAGATACACTTCTTCAGATTACTCAACAGTTTCTCTTCCTTTAGCCTTTCAAGGACACTACAAATATGCAGTAAATATTCTTCCAAAGTCTTGCTAAAAATTAAAATATCATCTAAATAGACAATAACAAATTTTCCCAAGAACTTCTTAAGTACCTCATTCATGAGCCGCATGAAGGTGCTTGGGGCGTTCGTCAATCTAAAGGGCATGACTAACCACTCATAAAGACCCTCCTTGGTCTTGAAGGTTGTTTTCCACTCATCTCCTTCTTGAATCCGTATCTAATGATAACAACTCTTCAGATCTATCTTTGTGAAGTACTGAGCTCCACTCAAGCAGTCCATAGATTATCCATCCTTGGCAAAGGAAACTGGTACTTGATGGTTATCCTATTTATAGCTCGAGAATTTGTACACATCCTCCACTCTCCATCCTTCTTTGGTGCAAGTACTGCAGGTACTACACATGGACTTAGGCTCTCTCAAATCAAGCTCTTCCTCAACAGCTCTTGAACCTGTCTATTTAGCTCCTCTGTTTCAGTAGGAGTCATCCTGTGAGCAACCTTGTTAGGAAAACTAGCTCCTGGAATCAGATCTATCTGATGATTGATTTTACTTACTGGTGGCAATCCATTTGGAACATTATCAGAGATAATATCTCCAAACTCCCCTTGTAAATCTGAAACTTCAAGTGGTATTTCACTACTACCTTCTTTATCTTTCCTAGGAATCAAAGCATAGCACATATGTTGATGTTTCATGCCATCTAAAAACTTCCTTTCATCAACAAGACAAATCCTAGCACTGCTACATACCTTTTCACCTTCCTTTTTCATAGGCTTCAATTTGTGGCGAACTCCATCTATTGTCAGAGAGTATGTGTTTGCATGTCCATCATGTACTGCATGTCTATCAAATTTCCATGGTCTACCCAACAATAGATGGCAAACATCCATCGCAATAACATCACAAAAAACTACATCATGGTAACTCCCAATTTTGAATTTCACTAAACATTGTTCACTTACCAAGACCTTATGATCATCTTTTACCCAAGAAATCTGATAGGGCTGGGGATGTTTCTCCCTCTTGAGCTTTAGCTTAGAGACCATCTCTTTTGATACCAAGTTATCAGTGCTACCACCATCAATGATCACGTCACAACATTTATCGTCACACTTGCATCTGGTATAGAATAAACTCCTCCGTTGTCCTAGTTCAATCTCACCACTTAGTAGGACTCTTTCATTTACCAAGGTCTCTCCTCTTTTTGCATCCTTTGAATGTGATGATTGTGCATCCTCATCCACATGAGCAACCCTAGCTTTGCCCTCAGCTCTCTTATTTGTCCTTCCTTATCGTTGAGGGCATTCAAAGGCACGATGAACTTCTTCATTGCAATGGAAACAAGTGACACAGAAGCCTCCTCTTCCTTGTCCACGTCCTCTACCTCTTCCTCTCTGATTTCCAAAGTCTTGATCATGGGAGCGATTGAAACCCTCATTCCTCTAGTTCCTGCTAGTACCCACATCTTCATTTTTCTTTTGGGTTTCATTGTGGCCTCCAGATGATCTACCACTTCACCTTCCTCCTTGATCACACCCTCTTTGTCTTCCTTCAAACCTTTTATTCAGCTTCTCTTCAACTCATAGGGCAAACTGGTATGCCTCTTCAATGCTAGTCATTCTTACCAGACTTAATTCCTCCTAGATGCTACGTCGCAACCCACTGATATAACGAACAACCTTCTCTTGATTTTCTTCTACATGTCTTGCTCTAATCAAGAGTCGGTAAAAATCCTCTGTATATTCTTGGACTGATCCTCCTGCTTTCTTTAACACATGCATCTTCTTAAAAAAATCAAGCTCGTAGTCCACAGGAATGAACTGCTTCTTCAATTTGTCCACCATGCGATCCCATCTTGTGATCTTCTCCTTTCCTCTTTTGTTTCTTTCCAATTGAACCTCTTGCCACCAAATTTTGGCATGGCCTTTCAGTTTTTCCTTTGCAAACTTAACCCTATTTGGGTCCCTGATATCCTCATACTCAAAGTATTCTTCCAGTTCATTGATCCAATCGATCAACTCATCTGGTTTCAGATTTCTTAAAAATACACCCAATTCAATTGTAGGTCTTTTCCCAAACTTAGTAATGGCCTAAAAAGCCTTTGCTATGCATGATTCAGAACATCCCCATCAAATTCCCCTTCTGGTCCAATTTCATCTTCTTCGTTGTCATCTTCACTTTCATCACCTGCGGCCATAGTTGCTCCTCTATGGAGCTCCTCTTGCAATGCTTGTACCTGCCTTTGGAGGGCTCTAACCTCCTTAGGATTAATAGCTCTAGCCCTTCCACTACACTCTCTTCATGGAGGCATCTTCTTAAATCAAACCCACAACCACACAGTCCTGGTGCAAACTGTCTCACAGTCGGCGCTCTGTCTACACACTCAGGAAAACCAGCTCTGATACCACTTGATGGGGACACAACCCAAGAATAGAATGGACACAACAAAAAAAGGAAATTGTATTAACTAAAAAATAAGCTAGTACATTTAGTACAGAGAAAGTAAACTCCAAAACATGCCCTAAGGGCTTACAATAGCATATATGTGGAGATAATTTCTCCTTTCAGTACCTCCTCTCAAACTCCACTTCGAACTGCCTTTTACAATGCCAAGAATCTCCTTAAATAGACCCCAGAGGGTTAAGGACTAGGAATACATTCTAGAAAGTGCTAGTAGGAATCCACCGACCAAATAGAAGGTTTCAAAAGCTGCATTAGAAGTCGGCACAAATCTAGAAGAATCCAAAAATGGTAATCGAACTTTCAGGAGGCATAACTTTTGAACCGTAGCTTCAATTGACAAACCGTTTACATTTTTGAAAAGCTCTTGAAGTGCTCTATTTTCCTATGGACCAGCTTCAATTTTCTCCCATTTTTTGGCCTTTTTGAGGTCATTTAATGCCCCTAACCTAACTTTGAAGCATTCTTAGGAGGTCTCCGCAACCCAAAAAATTGCAATAACTTTCAAACCATGGGGCCTTTTGACCTGATTCTTTTTATAGAATGCTCTAAATTACAATTAAATTCATCTAGCCAATTTACACCTCCTAGTTCACCAAAATGATGGCTCAATTACATACTCCTTTTTTTTGGGATTTACATGAACACTGACAGTGGAACTGTGAGAGTTGGAACCTTTATTTGGCCCAAATGGGTATCCAAAAATGAAAACACATGAAACAAAAATTAAGTCTAAGTATATTTTTTGAGTGACACAAGATTGCCCTTATACCTCTGGATGCTCCTGCATCATTGTCATTGGTCTAGCATCTTTGTCACCAATGATTTGATCTGCAGGGTGATGTCTTCTTACATACTTGGCTAATCTTGGTTCTATCCTTCTTTCTATGTTTGATCCTTCAGCTTCAAAGTCATTTTGCTCTTCTCCATCTAATATTTCATTATCTCTTTTATTGGTACTATTTTTAGAATTAGAATGTGCATTTTCTTCATTCTACAACTTAGCTTCTGAATGTAGCTCGACATTCACTGGTTGTGACTTGGTTGATACTAAAATTTGTAGCTGATTCCCAACTTGATTGGTAGCATTATCTTCAACAGTCATTCCTTTATAGAAATATACAAAAGATCTATAATCTTCTAGTTTCTTGGACTCATCAACTTGAACTTTTTCATGTTCATCAAAATTTACATTTGCATTCTCCACAATCTTGTTAGTGTTGGTATTCAAACACTTATATGCCTTACTTCTAGTGGAGTATCGAAGGAATATGCCTTCATCACTTTTTGCATCAAACTTTCCATTTCTAGTATCTTTAAGAATATAGCACTTATAAATAAATATTTTGAAATGTTTTATATTAGGTGAGTGACCACACCATAGTTCAAAAGGTGTTACATTTGCTCCTTTCTTGACTTGAACTCTATTCAGAGTGTAAACAACAGTACTTACAACTTCTCTCCAATACTTTAGAGCAACATTTTTCTCCATCATAAAGGTTCTTGCACAGTCTATTATTGATCTATTTTTTTTTTCAGCAATACCATTCTATGGTGGAGTTCTTGGTGTTGATGTTTGCCATTTGATACCTTTGTCATTACAAAATATTTCAAATTCTTTTGATGTAAACTCACCTCCTTTGTTTGACCTTAGGCATTTTAGACTCTTTCCTATTTCCTTCTCAACTCTGGCCAAGTACCACTTAAACATTTGAAATGCATTAGATTTTTGCTTTAAGAACATGGCAGTCATCATCCTAGAATAGTCATCTACAAATAGTATTATGTATCTGTCTCCTAGGTAGCTTTGCACTTCTATTGGTCCACATAAATCAGTATGGACTAGCTCTAGTATTTCTTTGGAAGCGTATGTTTTGCTTTTAAAGATTTAATTAGTCATCTTTCCTAGTTGACATTGTTTGCACATTGTGTTTTAGGTTTTTTCAATTTGTGCAAACCTCTGACTTTCTTCTTTTTGCTAATGCTAATCAAATTGTGAAAGTTAACATGACACAACGTTTTATGGCATAACTACACATCATCAAATTTAACAACAAGACAAGTTGCATCTTCCATATCTAGGTAAAATAGATTACTTCTAGTTTTTTCACCTTTTCCTATTAGATTTTCATCAGTGTCAGAGATTTTGGCAGTTTTGTTTCCAAATTCTACTTTGCAACCTACATTGCCTAACTATGATACACTCAATAGAGTTTAGTTTAATCCTTCAACATATTATGCATTATCACATGAAAATTTCTCTATAAGTTTTATTGAACCTTTTCCTTTGATTTGACATGGAGCATCATTACCAAATCTAACACTATTTCCATCATACTGAGTAACGGTAATAAAATTACTTTTATCTCCTATCATGTAATGTGAGAATCCATTATCTATGATCCACTTGTCATTTTTGTTCACATAGGTTACCAGTGCTATTGCTTTGTCTTCATCTAATTCATCCTTCATGGCCATACAAACTACTTCGTGATCACTCTAATTAGAATCTTCTTCAACAATGTAGCATCTTTTGCCTTTGTCCTTGTGATCTCTACTATCATCTTCTCTTTTGTTCTTGCACTTATTTCTTTCTTCGTGGTTCTTCTTCTGTATACATCTTGCAACAATATGACCTAATTCATTGCAATTAAAATAACTTATATGCAACTTACCTTTCAATTTACCTTTGCCTCTATGGAATCTTCTAGCTAGTAGTACTTCCAACTATTCCACATCTTCTTCATCTATGTTGCTATCATTGGATGCATGTTCTCCTTTTCCACTCTTCTTCTTTGATTTCACCTCCTTAGTGTCCTTCCATGTCATCTTGGCCTTGAAAGTAGATTCAATATTTTTAGGTCTATAGTTATCAAAATATAGTAAGTCTCCACACTATTCCTTCAAAGCTTAGTGTGTTTCCTTGTACACACCTTAGCTCTTGGATGGCTGAAACTCTAATAGCATAGATAGGGAGTAGGGTTCTCAAGTATTTTCTATTGACAATCTCTTCTTCCAATTGACCACCTAGACTTCTTATTGCACTTATCACTTCTTTCATTCTAGATCCATATTGAGTAGCATTCTCAACTTCCTCCATTTTCATGTCATTAAACTTTCCTCTAAAGCTTTCTCTCTTTACTCTTTGAACATTCTAATCTCCTCCATAGATATCTAATAGGGCTTTCCACATCTTAAATGTAGTATCAAAACCTTTTATTTCATCAAATTCAACATAGCTGAGTGTAGAGGCAATCTCCAATATTGCTCGATTGTGCTCCTTCATTTTGTTCAAATCATCTGTAGACAGGGGTCCAACTGGGTCTACATGTTTTGTTCCAATTAAGATTTTTGTATAATCTACTATTGATCCAAGGTGAAATTTCATCAAACTCTACCATGCAAAAAAGTTATCTTTGTTGAGCTTGGGAATTTGTCTCTTGGACATCTTGATCTTCCTACTTCTAGTACCTTGAAACTAAATCAGTAGATGGCTCTAATGCCAATTGTTAGAAATGCTTTAGAATAACTGGAGGGAGTGAATTAGTTATTCAAGGTCCAAATGTCCTATTCAAACTTTTTAGCAAGTGTACCCATATAATTATTTATTCATCCAAGCTTAAACTTTCCTATTCAACAAGTTACTGTAAATCAACATGCAAGCATAACACAGTGATTTACATAGAAATCCAATTTGGGAAGAACCACTAGTAACATGCTACTCAATTCTCACTCTTTTGAAGTGATGTCCTATGAAAGGCCTACCCTGTTAAAGGCTACAACACATTGTTAAATGTGACTTGTTTAAAGGATTTAACCACCCTATTAGAAGTGGGCTTGGTTAGAGGACTTCAGAACATTCACTTGGAATGCCACCCTATTAAAGGATTTACAAATGGCTATTAGACCAACTTAAGTCCATAGAATTTTATTTTAGCTTAACTAGTACAATTGCTAGAGAGTAACAATAAGGAGTTTGACCAAATTACAACATACAACTTAGCTTGCAGATTTTAGATCACTTTTTAGCTCATAACATTGCCTAACTTTTAGTCTTTGCAGCTCTTGATAGCTTGCCCTCCTTTCAAACTTTGTCTCCTTAAGTCTTTATGCTCAATGTACTAGTGCAATCATCTCTTTCTAACCACTTATCTAAGTGGAACCTCTGTACTCTGTTCTTCCTTCTCCTAGATGTCTTCTCCTTTACACCCTTCAATCACTTCACAATTTTGGCACACTAGCAGCTCTTGCTTCTTGGTTTGTGACTAGTTAAATAGAAGTTTGGAATTTCTTTTCCCACTCAATTCTTCCCTCATTTAATTTTAATTCATATGGATCAGGTAGGATTCATTGAATCTAACCCATATTTTGTTTCTTCTAGAAACATCATGAAGAATCCTCTTGAATTGGCTCAAAAATAGTTTACATAGAATTTTGTGCCACTAGCTCACCATCCTTATCTTCCAGTTGGTTCAAAAAATTCAAGGTAACAATTTTATTGGCTTGGATTGGGAGAATCTTTGACATTTCCAATAATGTAGTAGCTCGGCACTATTAAAATTCTAGTGCTCGACACATACTATGTTACTCGGCATCATTTGTGTTTTACTAATGCTTGACACCTACTATGAATTCACTTGGCATCTACTAAGATTTTCTGATGCATGGCATCTGTTACTTTCTGGACACTAGAACTTCATTCGGCAACTAAAGTTCACTTGGAACACATTAAATTTTACATTTTCTTGGCTCCAACTGAAAATTTGCTTGACTTAAACTAGCTTGCTTAGCACTTACTGATGAACTTAGTTTAAGCTTTGTAGTCAACCTTGTTCACTCTTATACTTCTAGTGTTTCTTACTGTGGCCAACCTTTGTATCTTTTAGTATGTTATCAACACATCATTTAACCATTGTCTTAGCTAATCCTTGCACTTCATTAAAAAACCATAACTCAACCTTTCCCTTAGGTGCTTTTGTTACATCTTGTTGATTAAATCCTCTTCATCAATCAACTAAGTGATAGTACTTTGATCTTATAAGAAATTGTCATTCCTACAAATAGCAGATTTGACATCAATGACAAAATAATGGTTGAAAAAATTCTTTTAACAATAATCTCCCTCTTTGAAAGTAAACCTTTTCAATCAAATTTTCAACATTCAATTCTTTGTTCAATGTAGAGATAGTCATTCATTTGTAGTGCAAGATCTTTTCTTCTTTTCAATGATTAAGAGAGTTTCTCCTTTGCTTTCTTGAATTTTCTAATAGCCAATTATAGGTCCAACTTATCATTCTCTATAGCCTTATCTAGCTTGTATACCTCCATTGCCTCTGATCTTATCTCAAGCTGTAAAATGTCTTCTGTGAGAACCAAAAGATTTGATACCAATTGTTGGAAATATAAGGTAGGCTAGGTTACTAAGAGGGGAGGGGTGAATCAAGAACCAATCAAACTTTATCTTACTTCACCAATTAATCCTTCATATATTATTCTTATCTAATTACATGCATAAAATAATGAAACCAATAAAATATTCATAACAATTTGACACAAGATATGGTAACACAGAAACCTTCCAATTAGAAAGTAAATTTGGGGTGGGGATAATACCCACACACTTTAGTATTGTAGTATAAATTTAACTTGTTAAGGCTTAAAATTGACCAATTCTAGTGATCTACCCTATTAGGAGTAATAAAGACTGTGAGATCCACCTTGTTAAAGGATTTATAAAAATATAATGAAGTATCCACTCAGTTAAGAGATTTAACAAAAGAATGTTAAGTCTACCCAGTTAAAGAATTTAATTGATACACCTATTAGGATGAACTAGTGGTTCATATTTTATCTACAACTCTAATTTGCTAAATGAGATTCCTTTTATTACAATGATTACTTGACTGTGATAGATAAATCTTTGCTGTCCCTTATACTACTTATAGCCTTCTTTAATTCAAACTCATGTACATCTAGTACCCTTTGAATACATATTTGGATATTGTACAATGTATTACATATATACCAATCCAATTCATTACCTTTTGAAGTTAGCTACAATACCAAATTTATCATAATTCACAAAGTTGGCCCAGCTACTATAACCTAGGTTCAGAAGACAAACTCGGTGATGTTTTGATACATGATAAAAATTATTTATGCTCAACAAAATTTGGCACTCGATTGAACTTGAAGCTCAGTCCATACTAATAACTTCCAAGTAACTTGGACTTGGTTGGCATTGCATGACTTGGTGAATATTGAGAAACTCAATAACAACTAAATCACTTGGTTGACATTGCATGACTCAGTCAACACTAGAACCATTTTGTTAACCTTTCAAGCTCGATAGACACTGTAGAACTTGGTTAACACTACATAGCTTAGTTAACAATAGAGTGATCATCACTTCCACTAAATATCTTAGTAGACACTATGATGCTTGGGCTATAATACAAATTTTCTTTGATGCTTGGTAGGTACTATGTAGCTTGACATGAACTGCAAACTATTTGTTTAGCTCGGTAGTAACTGAGACACTTGGTTAACACTACTAGATGAACAATAAGCTTAGTAGTAATTGTAGGGCTTGACAACAATGTAACTATTTGACTAAGTGTTGAGTCACTGATAGACAAATTGACCTTAATGTCAACACATTTATTCTCATGCACCCATACTATGGGCAATGGAAGAAAATTAGATGCCAAAAATAAGTGAATAAAGCCAAATATCTACAAAAATCCAAGGATCAATATATGACCACTAAAATACATGTTCAAGAAAAGAAAAAAATGATCCAAAAGCAAGAAGAAATTAAAAAGCCACAAAGGCTCAAAAAAATAATTCAAAAATCATGTGGATACCAAAGCTACTTAATTAAGCAATAAATATTAAAGAAAAGTTCAAAATGACATCCAATTTCACTAATCCAAAGGCTTCCTTCATTCATAAATCCTCCAAACTTCCATTTTCCAAATCCATGTTGGGTCCTTATGTACCCAAAACCACCATCCTAAATCCAACATCTCCTTTATCCATTTTGTGTCCCTATATCCCAAAATTAAAACTTTCTCCTACATATCCTCCAAGATTTCCTCATGTCCATCACCCTTCAATCTATGTGGCAATGATGATCCTTCCACCTCCTTCATCCACTCATTCAAAAGTCTTCGACCCTAGCATCAATCAACCATTTTTTCCTCCCAACCATTCCACCCCCTTAATCCAAACTTTTTCATAAGTCCTTGTCCTCCATTTCCAATCCATTTCATCCTTCTTTTCACCATGATACCAATATCTATGATAAAATAGTAAACATTCCTTGGAAAATTAAAATAAAATAAAATCAAGGGATACCACCCTGTATCCATTGTCTTCAAGTCTACATATCTATCCATTCAATTTTCCTCTTCCACTTGCAATCCACACTGGGGGAAATATCCATCCATACCACATTGTATTACATACCTTCCATATTTCCATCTACCATGTTGGTCTAAATTTTCACATGAAAAAATTCCTTTTTCCAGGTATAAAAATTCAGATTGTATCTGTTAATGGTGAATAGGGTTTGTAGCTAAGTCATCCTTTAGTTAGCCTTTGAAATTTTTTGTGAAAACCCTACATCTCATTCCATTTAAAATTTTCAGGGCGAAATATTTGAAAAATCAACTTGGGTGAATATTTTGTTTTCGTTTTATTTTTTTGTGCCCCTGAGTTATCTTTCCTCTTAGATTCCTCACCATCCAATCTGAATAGATCTAACATTGTCGTTACCTCGCTATAAGAACATTAGCACTTTTTATGTATAGCGAGGTAGCGAGTGCCAAAAAGTTATAAAATAGGACCACAAAATGAAGATACGATGGTTAGAGATTTGTCTTCTGGCTGACTTTTTAGTCACGTACACCTTGCAAGTACTGTCAACATAGGAAAAGGGACCCAATAAAAGTAGTCAGAAGTCGGTGTCAAAATGATGTAGGAGCATCTTGCATGGGAAAATTATTTATTCACAAAAAAAAAAAAAGGGAGAAAAGGAAACAAAAAAAAAAAAATTGTGGAGGAGAGAGAAAGTGACAAAAATAGAAGGAAAAATAATAAAAAAATAAAATAGGAAAAAAGGAGAAAAGAGGAATTTCTATTTTCAAGGTGCATGGGTGGCATAAATAGAAAATAATAAAAATAGTTGTCATTCCATTAATCGAGGTGTGTAGGTGGCATTTTAGAAGTTTGTGGAAAGCTCCTTAAATCATGTATTTAATATTTGTTGGGTGCTTAGTTGTATTTAGGTGGAAATTCTAGAAGGTTGTGGATATTGTAGAAGGTTGTGGAAATTCTAGAATGTTGTGGATAAATCATGCCTTGGGTGGTAAGTGCCTATTTAAGGAAGGCTTATATTCATTTGTAATCAAGCTCTTCAAGTTGGAGAAATAGAAGCTCTTCAAGTGTAAGTTCTTGTAGTGAAGCTCTTTGTATGTAATCTCTTGTAAGAAAGCTCGAGAAGTAGAAGCTTGGGAAGTAGAAGTCTTCAAGAAGAAGCTCTTTGTTGTAAGCTCTTCTAGTTGGAAGCCCTTAGTGAGGAATCTCTCTTATATTGTAAGAATTTGGAGTCCTTTCATTTGGAGGATATTGTAATGAATTTCAAGTATTAATGGATTCTTTATGAAGCATTTTTGTCATCTCTCTATCTCCATATTGTTGCATCTTTGGTTGTAAGTTGGTATGGGTGGTGTGGCCCTACATCAGTGGTATTAGAGCATACCTTTGTTAGTGGTAGCAAAGCGTGCCCTTCATCAATGGTATCAGAGCATACCTTTATCAGTAGTAGCAGAGCCATACTACATCACAAAATGAGGGTCTTTTCGATGCCTCACTACCTTGCTATTAGAAAAACTAAGCATCTTGTCATTAGCAAAGTAGCGAGGTGCCCTGAAATCAAAGACATGGTGGCCTCAAAGTTTCTCGATAACCATGGTCTATCTAAGTGGCATGACAAGAAATAACTACTATTGTTAGAAGTAGGTAGTAAGAGCAATGGTGATTCGATGGGTTATTATATTTCACAGCACCAAGTTTTATTAAAGTTATCAAAGCTCGCTAGCTCACTATCAAAAAAATTGACATCTTGCCATTAGTGAAGTAGTGAGGCACCATGAAATCAATAGCTGGTGGGACCTCAAGTAACGTGGATGGGTGACTAGGACTAAAGTAAGGTCATGTTAGATGCTAGCAGGGCAGAATTTCCTACGTCATCAATACTCTAGACCCACACGCCATTCATAAAGTATATAAGGGATCCTAATTGTCAGATCAAATTAGAATCAATAGTCCTTGCTATCTCACTATGGAAAGTTGCAAGTTGTTTACTCTATGTGACATAGCGAGTATGGGACCTACCACTCTTTAGGGTACTTGGTGTAGTTTTTCCACCTTTGATTTAGTCTCAAATCAATGGCCATTGTTGTCTCACCATGAAAAGTTTCTCAGATGATACATATAGTGAGGCAGCGAATGAGGGCCAAACATTGTTCTTCTAATAAGTATAGTAATATATCATCCACAAGATCAAGATCAAATTGATGGCTATTGCTACTTCGCTATGGGAAGGTGCTCATTCTTTATGTATAGCAAAGTAGTGAGCTGTTGACACATGTCCTCAGTCATCAGTGGGTCTAGACAGAAGTGCCATCAAGGCAGGAGTTATATATGTGGGAAGTTTTCATTGGATTGACTGGCCAACTTGTCAAGTGTAACACCAAGTTGTCTTTCCTCATATCCCATGATCGTAGGATTTTTAAAGATTGACAGCATAGATTCAAACGTAGAAGGTGGTGCCACTCTGTGTATTAATTAGACATGAAAGCTTTGCATGTAAGGAAAAAAAGAGTATAATACATAAAGTTTTATCAGTTTCACCTTACGCAAACAAAGATTTTAAGCTATTCCTAAGTAGAAGCAATTACTGAAGAAGATCATGCTGAAGTTTGGCAAGATTGTGAAGCAGTTTGCTCGTGATAAATTTTCAAAAATATAGAGGAAGACGAGGATAGAATTCAAGTAAGTAATCCTATTGTAATCTTTGTAAATATCTCAGTTCTGTAAAGCATAATCAAAGATGCCTCCAAAGAAGGGATTTTTAGGTCAAGTAAATTATTTGGATAGAAATGTACATGATGACTTGCTTGAGTTGTTGCCTAAGTCTATTGTAGAGATAGTGTAAGTTAAAAAGTTGACTTCATTAAACCCTAGGTTGAGGGTAGTTGATGGATTGTGTGATAAGGGTAATTGGGTCCAGGATGCTCAAAACTCGCAAACTAGTTTAAATTTGTTCAAAAAATGGTTTGTAGAAAGGAAATTGTTTGCCCCACATGCCAATATATGGAATTTTGACTTGGGAAAGCTAGTTGTTCCCAGTGTATTTATGGATTATGACCTCCTTGAGGCCATGGAGAAGAGTTATGATCAAGCCACTAGGGTAGTGAGAAGAGTAGATGGTGAAATTCTAATCACCATCAGTCTAGAAGAGATTAGGAAAGTTTTCCATTTGGGACCTCTCACTAGGTATCATGTGCCCATTAATTTGATAGATTTAGAAAAAGAATATATGTCAAAGAAGGATGTAGTTAGACAAGGTGCACTAAAGGCCCACATTGGTAGAATTGGAAACCTACTAGCAATAACATCATCCTATAAAGAACCTTTCAAGAAAGCATGTTTCAATGCCAAGGCAGTAGAGATATACAAGACCCTGTGCAAAGTTTTTGGAGAGGGTGAAGAAGATTTTATGCCTATGAGTTTCCTATATATGATTACTCAAATCTCCTCTTTTAGCGTGGATATAATTTTTGATTTTGATTCCTACCTAGCTGATGAGATTCACAATGGATTGGTTGGGATTGTAAAGGGCAAGGTGGAGAAGGTTTGGGGTCAATACTCCCTATTGATGTACATGTTTCTATTTAAGGGGGCTACATACTTTGGTAAAGAAATGGTTCTAAATAGAGAACAAGAGGGGGAAGCACAACTAGTTCAATTATGGAGTGCAAATATGACTAGGGAAGTGGAAAATGCTAGTTTTGTTAGATTTGATAGGCACTTCACCTCCAAACTGAGGTGCCTCATATTGAGAGACAATCCAAGGATTCCTAAGGCACTAATGCACCTTGTTAGGCCTATGGACAAACCCCATAATTTAAAATTTTCACATAATTGGGGAGATATCATCCCATATTCAGTTTCAACTATTATCAAAATTTATGGATTCAAAGGAACACCCCATGCACTACCTTAATAGGTAACCTTAAAGGTAGGAGTCGCTAAATTCTTGTGGTAGTTGGGATGAGTAGAAGAAGCTTTTTTGCACAAAAGGGGAACAGGATCAATTTTTCCCACTTATATAGTAGCCCACCAGTTTGTAATAACCAAGGAAGGGTGGGTCTTCCTCTACAAATTTTTGGATCAGTATAAAATGGCAGTATCTCACTCTCATTTTTGTGATGCAGAAGGTTTCTTTAATTTGGCTTTTAGGCATAGGATCAAGCTTCATCCAATTGAGCATGAATTTTATTTCCCAAAAGATGTAATAAAGAATGAGTACTCTTTGTAGGAGCAAGAAATAAAGAAAGAAAAATGGAGAGTCTATTCAAAATTTTTGGATTTTATTAATTGTTTTGACAAAGATTACAACCCTCTTAGTAATGCAGTAACTACTGTAGATAGAATAAATAAGCTTATGAGTACATTCCTTGAAATAATGGAGGTAATGAATGAGAAGAAGCAAAATTTCATTGATTCTTTTCTAGATAAAGCCAGGGAAATAATTAGAAGATTGGGTTTCACTCCCAATATAGGGCCAGGCCCACTAGTTGTGAAAAGGAGGTAAAGACATACTATCATTAAGGATCAAAGGCCTATTGTGGATAAAGGAAAATAGATAGTTGAATCTACTAGTGCTCTTTTTGAAGAAAGGCCTCCTAAACCTTCTCCCAAGAGGAGAAAGAAAATAAGGGAAGAGGAACCACATGATGAGAGTTACTCACCTTCCCAAACCCCCATGAGAATTGAGGAGTAGCAGCTCATTGATGAGAAAATTGAACAAATGGGACCATAAGGGGAAATTTTTGTTACCCAAGTAGAGATTGATGAAGGGAACCCCTAGGAGCCTCCTGAGCCATGTTTTAAGTTAACTATAGAAGATTTTAGGGGAAGGGAATTAGACCCTATTTTGGAACAAGCCAGTCAGTAATTTTTGTTTGATGACAGTTTTGTAAGGTCTAGGGATTTCCATCAATTTGCTTGGAGGGAAAACATGCACATTTTTGAGGAAAGATGTAAGAATATGAAAGTAGAGCATCCAGAAATGGTTAAGCCTCCATTCAAAGTCAAATAAAGGAACAAATGATTCAAGAGTTTCAGAACATAATCTGTGAAGAAGGGAGACAGATGGTAAAGGCTGCAAACATTTTGTTATTGCTCAATTGGGACATTGTTGATGCCTTGATTTTTAATTATGTGTCAAATAATTTGGGATTGCAAGATCCAAATAAAAAAGATTTCTTGGGAACTACATTTAGTAATGACCAAGATGCTCATGTCATGTGGTCATTGAGAAGAGGGTCCAGGGCTGCTCCATTACAATCTGATGATTCAGGACTAATAGGGAGTATCATTGTGAGGAGAGTTGCTGATACCTCACATGTACATGTAGCTCACATGAATGTATATTACTCTCAATTTTCCTTGGCTACTGTAGAGAGGGAAGAAAAGGAAATGACTGAGTTGCAAGGCAAGTATGAGGTAGTTGTGGATGCCTACAATATAGAGGTAAATAAGAGAATTGAGCTTGAGAAAAATCTATTGGGAAAATCCACTAGGCCTAGAATAACATACCGTCACCCCCTAGTTGAACCCTTCAAATCCACCCCCCTTATAGAAATACCAGATACACCCCAAAGGCCACTGTACTACACTACTAAGGATTTTGAAGAAGAAAAGGGTAAACTGTAGGCCTTACATATAGAGCTGGAGTCAAAATATGAAGATAAATTAAGAAAAGCTCTCACATATTTGGGGGACAAAGTTGAATGGCCACTAATTCATGATTAGTTGGCTAGGGTGATCTATATCTGGGAGGAGTTGAAAGCCAATGATGAGGCTTTAAAGCCTATCATAAATAAATGGGTGAGAAGGGAGAAAGAAATGACATTTTTATGTTTCTCTATTATAAATAATTCTTAAGATCAAATTGAAAAAACCTTTGATATTTTTTCTAATCTTGCTGATTTTGACAATAAAAGGATTCATTTACAAAAAATAATAGTAGGCTACTTGAACTAGTACAAGATCCAAAAATTGAATTTGTTTCCTTGTGCCCTAGATAAAAGAAATAATTTCAAAAGCAAAGATGAATGGGCGAAGGAAATTGATGATATTTTTTGTTTAAGAATAAATAGAATTGTAAATGAAACAAGGCATGCATGGTGGGCTACCAAAATGGAAGAAATGGTAAAGGCCCAAATATTCTTTGATTCTCTAAAACATGAATTTGTTGATATTGATAATGAGGCTGAGTACATATTAACAATAGAGAGGGATATTTTGCAATTCAATTAGCCAGATGACACACTGTTTGACAAGTGGATGGTAGAAATAGCTCTTGGTGAATAGTTTGATGAAGATGAAACTAACAGTGATGAGGTACAGGGTGAGGAGATCAAAATCATTAACACCATCACTACTCAAGCCCAACTAGAAGAAGACAAGAATAATTAGTCACTTTTAGTTGTAGGCCCGGGACCACAGGATGCTAATACAACTGAAGAAGAGAAAAAGGTAGAAGTTACTCCCAACATAAAGGATAAAGATGGTGAAAACCTACAGGTGGAGATTAATGTGCAATCATCAGAACAATCTTCATCATTGGCTAGCTTGGCATTTTCATACAAAGAGAGATTAGAATAGTAGCCAAATCAGCAACGATAGAGGATGTGATAGAAGCAGACCCACCAAAAGGAATGTTTTGATTTGGACATCTTCTATTACCCACATTTTTGTCATATTGTGATAGGTGTATGTAAATATTTCTTGTAAAGGACAGCTATCATTTTCTCTTAGCCTGAAGCTCATTGCATCTCACACTATATAAGTGAGATTCCATGGCTAGAGAAAGGTCTGATTTTTATTGTTTCTAGGTGATATAATTAGTTTTTTGATCCAATATTTTGAGCAAGTTTATGATGTATTTTCTCTATTAGTTCCTGAGAATACATGAATATAGAATGTTCTCTGTGTTTATTCTTGAGGTCATTCTGAGTTTACTATAAATGTATACAATTTTTAAAGAAGATGATTACAAATTATGAGCTGTCCCCATATCAGTTCTTTCTGAATTTTGTCTCCTTTTGATTACTTGGTCATCTTGATATTATATGAGTAAAGGCTTGTGTGATTGAATGCAATTTAGCTAGGTTGTATATCTATTCATCATTGCTATTAGTTTTACTGGATTAAGTAAAATCTTTGATGAATTTGATAAGGTTGCTGCAGTAGTAGAAAGGATTTTTTGAATGATGAATTCTGATAAGAATTGCTAATAATATTTGTTATAAGGAAACAAATTAGATCTAAGGATTTGTTGTAGACTCTGAGCCCTAATGGATTAGGCACTAGTCAAATTGATTCAGTTGGAAGAGAAATATGTCCTAAATGGTTTTCAAATGTAGAATTATAATCAATTTTACTTTTATTTCCTGTAGATCCTCAAAGTTTTCTAGTACTTGTTTGCATGGAATGTTTTGGCTTTAGTTAGCCACTATTGCTAAGAACACATGCAGATCTATAGAATAATTTTGGTCAGATTTGTTCTATGGGATGTGTTTATCAAATTGTCAAGAATTATGCATGTATTTGAGGATTTGAGATGAGAATCAAAATGAAACTAAAATAATTCTCATACAGTGTTTCCCAGTCTTGAATCATCCTTGGGTATACCCACCTTGGTTTTGCAGAGCCTAAAGAGTAGAAAACCACCTTTGGTTTTGTTGAAGTTGGGTCCAAATGGTTTGCACACATAATTGTTAATAGGAATTGGCTAATCCTTAGATTGTGTGAGTGATATCACTTTGGTATTGAGAATTTTGTTGCTTAGTAGTTATAAAACTCCAACATACCATCCATCACGCTTTCTAAACTTTGATCTTGACTATCCTATTCCTTCCATCCATTTCATGCTCACTTTCCAAATCCATTTCTCATATCCATCCATTATCCTACATATTTCCATCCACTTTCACATATTTGATCTTGAAATCATATCCATATCTTCTATCCCTCATCCTTGTTAGATTTATTTCCTCCATTCTCCATCCATATTCCTATATAATCCCATCCTCCTTTCATATATCCTTGATATTGATTATCCCATGCATTGCTCCATTTAATATTCATACCCTCCCTTTTATGTCTTGTATTAATATCTCTTCCACTTTAATACCATTTCTTGTGATCAAAACTAGAGGAACCAAAAATAACAAAAAAAAAAAGTAATAATGCCCATCTACGCTTTGGAAACAATTCAAGAACCTCAATTTCCTCCATGCATATCCTTTACATACCATCTCTCCATTTCCATGCATCCCTGCCCACCATATTTCCTTCCATTGTTCCTATCCTTGGTATGGGGAATTTTAACTCTTTTGAAATATGGTCCTTGGCCCCCCATTGTCTAATACCTTATACTTTGGTCCCCCATATTCTTTCACCTTTGATTTCATCCCTATATCATCCCATCCATAAAAGTCTCTCCACCCTTTCAATCTGTTTACCATTCCTTGGTTCTCCCTTGTCTTCAGTTCTAATCTATTCCACCTTCCATTAATTTTTACTTCTTCCAATTCATGTAATCAATTCATTTATCTTCTAATCTAATCACATTCCTATTGAGCTATCATTTTCCATGATGCTTAATGGCAGGAATCTTTTCAAACTCCTCTGTTGAAAAGCTAATGCAAGGATCAACTCCAAGGTTCCAAGTGATCTTGTGACCTACTGGACTTTTCTTAGTTGAAGATAAATGTGAATGTTCATGAGGAGGCCTTTGCTAGTTCTGATAACATCAAATAAGATGTAGAATCTATTCATTGCTTTAAAAGAGTAAACACACAAAAAGAAACATATTTTTCTATTTTTCTATTTTATGATGAATTTAATCTAACAATGCAACTATATGAATTCCTAATTTATACCAAGGGGTTAGTAAAGAAAATAACAAAGATAAGGTGATGACAAGTTTAAGCTAATAACATGAAAAGTAAATCCTAATGGATGTAAACTATAAAAACAATGCATCTACAAGTTAAGATTTTGAAAAGATTAGTAGGTAATCAATGAAAGTAGGAGCAATGCTTCCTTAAATCCACTGATGCAATCATCGATGGGGTATTTAGTAACCATAAAATGTTTCACTTTTCATTAGATTGCAAGGCCATAGAAAGTGCACTGATGTGAGACAAAAAGTTATGCAAGAATAAAATGGGTGATCTCTTCTTGAACTAGATATGTCAGTGGAATTCATAAAACCATAGAAAACACCAAAATTAAAAGATCGCACAACCAAAAATAATACAATAAAATTTTGGGTCAATTACATTCCATGAACATACATCCACAAAATATAACACACTTAGGCAAGAATGAATACACTCCAAATGTGAGTACCAAAACCATCTATTATTGAAAAATAATAGTGGCCCTGATTATGTATTACAATCTAGAATTTATAAGAAATATTCTCCTCAATTTTTGTTGAGAGTGAGAGATATCTTTATGCAACCATATGCTTCTAAATTAATAAAAAAAATCCATTTATGTACAAACTATCTATTTAACTAGTGCTAAGTAGGAATCTATCCATTTTATATCATTAATTGGATGCATGAACCTTTACATGTCTTAAAACAAAGAAAACATGAGAGAAATAAGAAGAAGAGAGCCTTCGGTTGATGTAAGAGTGACTAGAAGTGCCAAAAATAGAAGCTCCATGTTTACTAGGCATTTGTCAGAGTTAAACTACTATTAGAATGTATTTATAATACATGGAAAGCTCTAAATTAAGAACTAGCAATTACTTATCAATGCACCTTTGACTTCTTCAAAACCTTCCAAGACATTGCTTCAAAAAGCACACCAACACACTAGCACAACAAGACACATGGCACACCTCAGAGAAAAATGTAAAATTTCACTGAGTATCAAAATTGAAATTCTAGCTTCTAGGTTTTGTTCCCCTTTATACTAGAGCTATGTTTGGGTATTTTCCTTTGAATTTCTCAATTATCTTAGTGACTTGAGCCACATTTGATAAAGCTAAGGCATTATACTTATCCTTTACTTTTTGCCTATAGTTATCCACTTCTATACAATTTTTTGCAAAATCCCCAAGTTTTGTATAAAGCTCTAATAAAGCTTCATCCATTATAAATACTCGTTGGATGTCCTCATCATTAGAAACTTCATCAAAAGTTTTCTAAAATTTCTCAACTACTTCCTCTACTAGTATTAGCTTTTCCTATGCATCATCCTCAAAAATGTCTAGACATGCATCACTATAATGTCTCTCAGCTTCCAAAATTTGCTTGGTCCTTGAGCTTATGAATCTCTATGTGTAATGTTTATATTAATTTATTACTATCTATCATCTTCTCGATCCAATCATCTATCTTATCTAATTCCTCAATCATATATACATCCATTAGCATCTAGTACCTTTGGCTTTTTATTTCCTATAAAGCTTGCAAGTCTTTTCCCTAGGTATGCATGTCATACATAAGACAAAAATCTTGATTGAAAATTTCCACTAACTTGTCCACATTATAACATGTAATAATTTAAGATTTCCTTGAATGATCAATATGCCTTTCTCCACAAAAATTTCTTGCTATTGTTGACAAGCTCTCAAAAATGGGTCCAACTACACCACACCCCTATCCCATCTCTACATTGCCACATTTAAAGTTTCCTCAGGGTTAGTGGGATCCAAGGGGCCAAAAAATTCACTCAAATATCCCTTTAGGATTTTTTTTTTCTGCCCAAGTGTTATCAATTCTGCCCCATCCTTCTTTAAGCTCCTAAACACCTCCTTCGTCCCTGTTGTTACCATCAGCTTCATAGTTTCCAAGGTTGGATTCCCAAGAATAAATTCTTGGATCTAATAATCCTTTGGAGTCAATTTTTGAGGAGGGATATCTATGTGAGCAAAAAGGTCATGATTTTGATCACTCATGACAAAGTCTAGTGCTCACGCATCCTTTGGAGGTGAATCATGCTTCCTTAGAACTTCTATTAATTCCATTCTATCCTCCTCAATAGTGAAGTGCTATTTCTTGTTTCTTATTACTTATTTTCTAAGTGATCTTAGGATATGCTATACTAGGGATTTACCCTTAGAGAATGTATTTTCTTAGCTATACTCTTCCCCTTATCACTCCTTTCTAGAGTCTTCTCCCTCTGTGAGATATTTGCACCTAGAGTCTCTGTATCTATGGAGCGAATAATTCTCACATTGTTGTCTTGGGAAGCTTGCTAGGATACCTTGGGAGTTTCTTAGGGTTAATAGTTGTACCTACTACCCTTAAATATGTGAATGTATAAAACTGGATATAATAATTTTCAACTAGTGATATCTGTATAACTACCTCCTCTAATATTCTCTTCGCATAATCCTCTTCTATGAACTATATTATTGTGAAGATGAAAGGATCTTTTACAATTCTATATTCTTCACTTTGCTTTGAAAGCCTCTTCTTCACTAGCTAAGGGTATACAATATATGACCATGCATTTGTATCTTGCATGCTACCCCTCTTGTAAAGCCCTGGATAATCTGTTTCCCTCATAGCTAACAAGTACACCAATAATGATTTCATGTAAAGTTTCTTGTTATTATTTGCCACCACCAAATACTAACCCAAATTTTGACTGAGTAGAAGTCTAATCTAGTACCATCTCTACTTTCTTTATTGTCTCAATAAAATGTACCATAAAAATATTCAAGTGTCTGGCTGTCGACAAACCCATAACTGTACTCAAGAGTATGATTGTGTATCCAACATCTTCCTTCATGTATCCTCTTGTCATGTCTACTTTTCTCATTTTTTTTCCGAAAAGATTCTTCTCTATAAGGTATGAATATTGGATAATCTTAGAAGCCTCATCAACATGTTCCTGATACCATCTCTTCACTTTCTTATATGTTATTCTAGTGAATTGATCTACCCTTGGGAGATGGAACACTTTTTCATTTTTCTTGAGTTAAAGATCAAGAATGATCTCTCCTATTATGCTCTTTACTACCTTCTCTTTATCATCAAAATTCTCTGCGAGTGTCATGATTAAGTTGAGGACTGTACTAACACTGAGTGTGATGTTGCATTAACAAGCCTTGATCAGATCAATACATAGATCATCTAAGACCTCTCAATTGGTTTGTTACATAGTTTTATGAACTCTCCCAAATCTATGTGACCCAAATTTGTGTCTCTAATTTCTGAGTAGTTATCTTGAAACTGTGATTTTGTAGGAATGCCCTAAATCTTGAATACCACTAGTTTTGGTGTCATTTTCTCATCGAGGGAGGATGATGAAGATGCCATTGAATCTACAAAAAAAGACATCCATTAGTTTAGATTTGAAGGAATAATGATTAATCACACCCTAATAGTAGTATGAACAAGACCCATAACCCTAATTGCTCTAAAAGCACAAAAAAAACTTGATTTTAAACCTCAAATGCTAATAGAAACTAGGAAAAGGCACACCTAGCACACTTGGTAGGTGCACTTAGTGCACCTTCTACTATTAAAAGAATGTGGTGTGCACCCAATTTAGGACTTAGTGGAGTTTTTCTCTTTTTAAGGTGTGTAGCAACCCACCTCATGAGGTGCACTATTGGACACCTTAAAAAATGGTGTTCAACTTAGTTTTTTCCTTCCTTTTTTAAGTTTTTGGTGTTTTGGAAAGGAAAAGTGGTGTACATTAGTGCATCTTGGTAGGTGGGCTGATGCACACCCCTTTTTGGTGTTGGTGCATGTGTTTTCTATGTTTGTGTAGGGGAAATGCAGACTGGGCACACCTAGACAGGTGGTAGTCTGCATCGCTAGAGCTTTGGTAGAAGGTAAGTGAAGGAAGTATCAAGGAGAATGGGGGTGGGGGGTTATATGAACCCCACTGAACTTTGGTGCTACACAAGTGTGTAGGTGCACATTTGTGCATCACCATAGGTGATGTGCCCCTCTCCAAATACTTTTGGCACACTAACGCACTAGGTGAGGTGTGATGGTATGCCTCTTAATTTTGCAATAGGCTTGTCTAAGTTTCTCCTTAGAATTCTATTTTTTTACAACTGGGATTCCTAGTTGGGACCTAGACGTGAACTAGGACACTAGTTAAGACCACAAAAGGACTTAGATCCCAGAATATGGATTTGAAAAGTCTAAAAAGAAAGCAAGGGGTCCCCATTTTTTTGTGAAATGTGGTGTGCATTATGGAACTACAACAAATAGCCCCAAGAAAAAGGAAGAAATGACAAAGGCATTTCTTCATTAGCAAACATTCATTCGGCACATGTCAAAACACCAACTAAATCCCAAATACTTCAAGTGTATTTCGAGTCACTTTTATAGTGAAAACCTTAGGATCTCAAATCTCCAAGTTTAGTCTATTCATTTCCTTCAACATCTCAAAATTCAGTCTATCAAAATTTTCTAACAACTTAGAAAAAATCTTCCACTGCATCTGGCTCATTCTTCAGGAATATTCATGAAATCTATTTATCAATCCTTTGTCTGATCAGATGAGAGAATCAGTTTTGAGGGCTATTGGTAGGTTGTCATTTTTTCATTTGAAGTGATAGGTAATATTTTGAATACTTTCTCCATGTAGCTCTTAATGTTGCAATTTTATTCTTCGATGAAGCAATGTTTTGGTATTGGATAGCTTATTTAGAATGCATATCTAGTTTTATTAGATTACCCCTTTCAGACCTTTTAGAATCCTTCATTCTTAACACCATTCTTTTCCTTTTTTATTTTCTTTGTATATCTTGACCACACTTAGACTTTATGGCCAAGACATTGGTGTCATTTCTTGGATTTGATCTTTTGTGAACATCCCTTGCATTTCTCTTTTAAGAACCTTTTAGAAACTCATATCAAAAAACAATCTTAGCAACTCCTTCAAGAAGACCCTTCTATTTGAACAAGTGGGGTTTGGACTATCTCTTACTGTCTTCAACCTTGGCTCAAAAAAACCTAAGATAGTCAATTTTTAAAGTTTACAAAGTGTTGAGAACTTTTTGATTTTCAATTCAAAATTCAAGATTGAAAGTCACCTATTACTGCAAGTAACATCCATTCTTTAGTTGGCATAAGACACAAAATCATCAAAATGTTTTGAAAAAGAGATACCTCTTCCTAAAAATTAGAACCAAAAGAGTAGCTAATAATATATGTGAAGATAAAAAAAATCTTGAGTGCACCTACCCCCTAGACTGATGCAACTTTGAAATAAACAGATGACTGAAAGCAAACATGTAATTGAAAAGATACATGATTGTAGAAATAAACTCACTTACAGAAATGAAACAAACTTCTAGAAATGAAATACACTTGCATAAATGATTTTTTTTTTTTTTTTGGTCTTCTAGGTTTCAAAGTAATGTTCCAAAAATTATCCATTGAATAGAAATGAAATCAATTCCTCCTATAGGGAACTCAACCTAAAATTATTTTCTCTAAGAATTTTCATGATCTAATAGGGACCAGTCCATAAGCATTGAAACTTAGTGTGTCTACCTGAATTTCTTTTGCCTTATCCCAAAGTAGAACAAACTTAGATATTCTAAATGATTTTATTGTGGCCCTCTTGTCAAACCACCTCTTGATGATAGCTTGATGTTTAGCCTTGTGCTCCAAAGTAACTGTTTATTTTTCATCCATCTCTAAAAGATTCATCAATATGATTTGTACTCTGTTAGTATCTTCAATATACCCACTCATGAATTTCAAAACAAGAATCTTGAGATTAAGTGGGAATACTAGCTCTTTTCTATAGATAGGAAAATATGGAGATGTCCCCAAAGTGTTTTTGACTCTGACTTGATGCATATTTGAGTTGTGTATGCCAATCTTTAGGATTCCCCTTTAACAAATGTCTTATTATTGTGATAAAGTTCTTCTTCATAGATTCTGCAACACCATTTGCTTGTTTATAATAATTTGAGGAGAACTTGATAATAACCTAAATTTTCAATACCCATTGAGTTAGGAACATCGATGCAAAATCTGATCCATTATCACACACTAGGGAGAATGGCATCCTAAATCTAGAAACTATGTGTTCCTCCAAGAAGTTTATAGCTAGCTTAGTTGTGAAATTTCTAAATGTCTCTGCATTTTTCCATCACATATAATAATCAATAACTATGAGAATAAAAGTGTGTCTAGTTGATGATGGTGGATTAAATAGACCAATAAAATCTAGCCCCCACTTCATGAAGGGGTGTATCTCAAACATAGGTTGTAATGGAATTATAGGATTTCTTTCTCTTTTAGCACTAGTCTGACAAATATGACAAGTACACAAATGCTCAAAAGTATCCTTGAATGTAGTGGGCTAAAAATAACTTGATCTTAAAATCATATGAGTAGTTGCTTCTATCAAACCATGCCCTATACCATACTTACCATAAATTTATTCTAGAACTTCTTTTACTTCCTCACATCCCAAAAACTTTAGGTAAATTCCTTCATAATTCCTTTTGTATAACTTTCTATCATGTAACATGTAGGATTTGCACTTCATTTTGAGTCCCCTATGCTATAAACTATTCATCTAATTGGGGTATTGATTTTGTAAAAGATAGTAAACAATATCCTAGTGTAGATGCTAAAAAATGGTTCACATCTATGGTTTCATCACTTCTTCATACTAATTTGTCCCATTTAATCATTGTACTAACTTTGATCTTTTGGCCAAATTGATCATACTTGATCATTTGTATCCTCTTTCACATCAATTTCATGTCAACTCAGAATCACCCCAAATCAACTCAAAATCACTAAGAATTAGTCCTATCAACCCGAAACTTATCAAACATCTCAAATCAATCATCATTTATCTGACTCCTAGGTATTGTTGTGGCTTTTAGTGCCTTGGAAACCTATTAACCTATCAATCTTATCAATCTAACCTTAATATTGTCATGGCTCTCAGTGCTAGGTCAAACTATCATTCATGTCATTCAATCTTTGACATTGTTGAGGCTTTCAATGTTAGATCATGGCATCATAAACCATTTTAATAATATTGATAGTGTCCATTGATGTTATTATGATCAAACCTTATCAATCAATTTCAATCCTATAGCATTTACAATGTCAGTTAAATGTTACATATCAACCAATTCATGTCATATTATCAATTTTGATCTATCAATCAATTTGACAATGGCTTTGGTCTATCTATCATCATCTTATTCGATATCCATTATCATTACATTTTCATCAAAGGATACTATCGCATTTATTTAATCATTTTTGGCCAATCATCTACTAATTTTCCCTATAGGATTAAATAACCCATAATTTAATCCTATTATTCTTTCTAATTATTCTTCCTAATTATCATCCTCAATTAATTAATTTTAGTAATTAATTGATTTATCATTCGTAAACCATGGAAATTCACAATTTCCTAATTTCCATTTTCCATCATTAATTCCATTTTCTTCTAATTCTTATTTTGTGGAATAAAGTGATTTTTATTTCAAATATTCCATAAAATATTGCATCATAGTGACACTTGGATATGACACCTCGTGGATTCTCCTTTGACACTTGGATAAGATATGTCATAATCAAATATTCTTATTCTCTTAAGCATGTCCCTATTTGGCTTATTTGTCATAGATTCTTGGCTTTAAGTGGGTTGAGGTGTTTTATGACATGTCAATAGATTCTCTTCCACATTTAGCCATGTTTGACTTCCATGCATCATAGAATCTTACAATTGACATATTTTTCATATGTGTCATGGATTCTCAAAGGAATCTCTTGCCACATCACATATCTATGGGTGACAAATCCAAGGCTTTCATCCTCCATGTCAATTTTAAAATGAGCACTCTGTCTCTCATTTTCAATCCTTAGGTTCTTAATTCCTTAAGTCCTTGGAAGTCTTGTAAGTCTTTAGGTCCAAATTCTTGAGTCTCTGAGTCCCTACTTCTTTGCATTTTGCATTCTTGCTCTCACACAAAAATCACACTTCTAGTACTTTCATGGCATTATCCACATCATAGAATTTTGCTTCAATTTTGTGTGCACTATAGGAAAATTTGGAGCTACATCATTTGGAGAAGAAAGAAGGACATGGGAGCTACAAAAAAAA
The DNA here is from genome assembly GCA_028749045.1 of Cupressus sempervirens. Lineage (NCBI taxonomy): Eukaryota > Viridiplantae > Streptophyta > Pinopsida > Cupressales > Cupressaceae > Cupressus > Cupressus sempervirens. The sequence continues at coordinate 596,844,889 of CM053791.1, read as the reverse complement.
TAGGGGGGTTTTTATTGCTTTCTTTATTATTTTGACTTTCATGGTAGACTAGTGGGTGCTAAAATATGTTGATTGAGTTTTGTGATTTCTCATAGTATGTTATAAATTTAACCCATTTTCTAGGCTCTACACTTGGTACTAGATATATGTTATTATGTCCTTATCAATATTAGCTTGAGATATTACAATCTTCTTCTGATCTTCCACATCTTTTTCACCATCAAATCTTAATTTCTTTTTATCCTCAATCTGGTTATCAACAATAATCTTTGATAATCCTTGACCTCTAACTAACCTCTTGGGTTGAATTTCTAAGTCAAATTCTTGAAGGATCACCATTCATTTCCCTAGTCTTTCACCAAGTTCATTTTACATTAGCAACATCTTAACTACTAGATTGGGCACAATCACATATACCTTGCTTCTCAGTATGTAATGGTAGAACTTAGAACTTCTTTACCACTTTGATTAAGGAAAAAGACTATTTGTCAAGGTTAGAATAATTTAACTCTGCATTTTTTAGAGGAAAACTCATGAAGGCAATGGGCTTTTCATCTTCCTTTTCTATTTTTTGTGTAAGAATCCTAGCATAAGAATTTTTTGAAGCAAAAGAGTATATTTTGAAAGGTAGTCCATAATCTAGGCTTACTAGCACTGGGGCCGTGGAAATGGCCACTTTGATATCCTTAAATGATTTCTTAATCTCTAGAACCCATTCTATTTTACCTCCCTTTTTAGTTAAATCATTAAGGGGCTAGAATATCTCTACAAACCTATTTATGAATTTTTGCACAAAATTTATCTTCCCAAAGAAAGACTAAAGTTCTTTTCAACTGTAAGGCAGTGATAACTTCAAAATAGCTTCAATTCTATTAGGATCAATGATATTCCTTCTTCAAAGATGATATGACCTAGGAGCTTTCCTTTAGTAACCCCAACCAAACATTTCTTTGTATTGAGGGATACACCATATTTATGACATCTATTGAATACCTATCTTAAATCAGCAATGTGAATACTTTGATCCTTTGAAAAGATAGTTAAGTCATCCATGTAAATGACTATACACTTGTTTACAATTCCATTAATAGCTTTGTCCATAGCTCATTGAAATGTAGCCCCTACATTAATCAACACAAAAGACATTCTTCTTTAAGAAAAGGTTTCCCATTTAGTTGTGAAGGCTATCTTTAGCCTATCTTCTTCATCAACCATTACCTAAATATATTTTGAATACCCATCCAAGAATGACATCATCTGTGAACCATTTACAATTTGTAAAACCTCATCTAGTGGAGGCAATGGATAGTTGTCCTTTTGAGATGCAATGTTCAAATTATGAAAATTTATGTAAAGAAAAATCTCTCTAGTCTTTTTCCATACAGGAACCAAATTAGCCACCCACATAGAATGGAAAATGGGGAAGATGATCTTGAAATCAAGTAACTTCTTAACTTCTTTCATTATCAGATGTTCAATGATAGGATTAATAGGCCTTTATATTTTCTAGAAAGGCTTTACATCAGGTTTTAATGGAATAATCTCAGGATCATGTCTTTAGCTCTTCATAGCTCCAAGCAATAACATCCTTATACTCTATAAGTAATTTAATCATATCTTCCCTTTCTTGTATATTGCACACTTTCTCGATCCTTTCCATTCTATGATCATCATCAATACCTAAATTGTATGAATCACATCCTCTATTCCCTTGTCTTTGACCATTCTTCTATTAATTGCCAATTCATCACAATTAAAAATGTGCTCCAACTCAACCATTCTGTTAGGAATAGTGTTGGTTTTTAATTTCAAGATCCCATCTTCATCTTTAGGTTTTTCATCTAGAGTGTCATCAATTTCTTGCCCTTTAAAGTGGCCATTGCACATGATAAATTTGAGTATATGTTGATCATCCTAAAAGACTTGGAAGTTTGTGATATTGTCTAAAATAGATGGAGCAACAACCAATTCAACTGAAATATTTTCAATTTTATTCTTTTAATTGGTTGTAATGTGCTAGCTAAAATAGCGAGAGCATCTGGTACCATGTTTTTTTTTTCTTGGAATGGATTTTATGTTCAAAGCTTCAACATCATCCATTAAATCCTATACTCTTTTCTTGTAAGCAAGCAACCTCTTATTGTTGCAGGAGTATAATGAGTTCACTTGTCTTATAACTAACTAAGAATCTCCTTCAACTATGAGAGCTATGATTCCTTTCTCTAGTGCAAAAAGAAGTCCTTAGATTAATGCTTCATATTCTACAACATTATTAGTATATCTAAACTGTAATCGATATGCTTTGTAGAAAGACTTACCTTTTGGGTTGATCAACTCAATACCTACACTAGCTCCCAATTTGCATTTGGAACCATCAAAGTGAAGTGCCCAAATTGGATGCTCCTTGGGCTTTCTAACTTTATGCTTATTCATCCTTAGGTTCTCTTTTAGTTGGACCTGGAAGGATTGTCTCTTAGGTACCCATCGTAGCCTTTTGCGAGCTGGACTTGGTGATTTTCCATTGTTATTCCTTGATATTGGGAGTGTATGTTTTTCTATTCAATCATGAAATTCCCCTATCAATTTCTTAATTTCATCAACTTTAGGTTTTTTATGGATAAGTACTAAAGTCTATCCTTGACCTTTCATGTATCATCTTCTTTAAACTTTGATCATTCTTGGTGGAGGAGAAGACAAATCTCCACCATCTAAAGAGGTATCACTATATGATAGATTTAGATCTTCAATTGCCTGTTCAACATTTCCCACATATTTAGACATGTTTATAAGATTTTGATTCTTTGTGATTTCATCTTTTGGACCATTTCTTAGCCTCATCATCTATGTTAATACTTTAGTGACCACTTCTTGGCATGATGAACATTTGAACTCTAAATGACTAAATTTTATGCAATAAAAAAAATTCTAGGAGAAGGAGGATGTTGGGATCAACTTCTTCTCCTAAACATTGCAAATTAGCAACCATGCTATCTATGAATTGTGTTACAACCTCTTGTTTTGGGAAGAAAACCTTGGATCTTTCATCTTGATCAATGAATATTTTGGTTGAAACCATATCAAAATCCATCACTTTGTAGGAGCCCAAATTTGATTGTAAGAATCATTAGGTGCATTATATTTGGTAATCATTTTTTTAACTTTTTCTTTGCATCTATCTTGATTTGATTGTTCAACCCTTTCTATGGTAACCATAATTGAGTGAATCCATAGAAAACCAACCTCTTAGGCATTTCATCCATTCTCTACTTAGTAGCAATCCATAGGTTTTAGAAATATCAACCACATGTATATCAATGATATCTTGAATTCAAGGGTCAACTATCAACTAAATCCGAACATCTTTCAACACACCAATGAATTTCACCTCTATTTTATCCAGCTGTATCACTATCCAATTAGAAGGCCAAGGAGTTGTTGGTGTTTTATTATGATGTTAAAATAGTGCTAAAACTACTAAGCGACAAAAGGCTTAATACCTAGATATCAGTACATACACAACCTAAAGAATAGCCAATTCTCATTATCACTTGCATATGCAAAGTACTAGGACCCAACTCCAACAAAACCTTAGACGGTTTTCTACTCTTTTGGCTCTGTAAAAACCAGGGCGGGTGTACCCGGGGATGGTTCAAAGATGGAACAATTGTATGAGAATTATTCTTAGTTTCATTTTGATTCTCATCTCTAAATCCTCAAACATATACGTAAATCTTACCAAATTGATAAACACATCCCTTGAACAGATATGGCCAAGAAATCTTCTATAGCTCTGCAGATGTTTCCAACAGCAATGGCTAAATGAAGCTAAAACAATCCATGCAGGAAAGTACTGGCCAACTTTGAATATCTTACAGGAAATATAAGTAAAAATTGATTTTATGATGTACTTTGAAAAAACCAATCATAATATACTTCTCTTTTGGCTGAAATACTTTCGATCAGTGCCTAATCCATTGGGGATTCAGAGTCAAGTAAATTCTTAGATCTAATTTGTTGCTTTGCAACAAATTCTTATCAGCAATTCTTACCATAATTTATCATTCAAAAATCCTTTTTAACACCTAAGCAACCTCATCACATTCATCAGAGCCTTTATTTAATCCATTGAATTAACAACAATAACAAATGGATGTACAGCCTTACTATATTGCAATCAATTGCATAAGCTTTTACTCACACAACATCAAGGTAGCTAAGTATTTAAAAGGAGACAAGATTCAGAAAAGAACAGATATGGGGACAGTTCATAATTTGTATTCATTTCCTTTGAAAATGGTATATCCTTTACAATAGACCCAGAAAGACTTTCAGAGAAGAAGCATAGTTCTTTCTACATTCATCTATATCTCAAAAATTTTGACAGAAAAGTATACTACAAACTTCCTTTCCAAAATGTTTGGACCAAAAATAGAATTCAGACCATTCTTTAGCCTTGGGATCTCACTTAAATAGTGTGAGATGCAACAAGCTTTAGGCTAAAGAAGGTGACAGGTGTCCTTCTTTAGAAAGACAAAAACAAAAATAACAAAAAGGTTAATTACAACAACAATTCTTGGCGGGTCCCTTTCTGTTATGCTTCTTGGTTGTTGTGATATGATCTTACAATCATTCTTCATCTTCAGAGTACATACCCATAAGGTCTGTAAGTGATGTATCATCTTTTGTTACCTGCAAACTCACTTTAACCTGGGGATTTTCTATGTCATCATTGCCGATTACAAAAGTAACTATTACTCTTACATCTTCTTCATCATCGTCTCCTGACATCTTCTCACTAAACTGATTTTTCCATCTATTAAAAGTATCATCATCTGGCCAATCAAAACTTAGGGTTTCTCTTTGTATCTTTATTAAAGAATTGGCATTTTCCTCTAAATCATTGAATTCTTTTCTCATAGCAGCATAATATAATTGTACTTTTACCAGCTCCTCATTTGTCTTTGCCCAAAACCAATGGCCAGTCTCACTGATGATGTTTATTATTCTGTTATCGAATAATTCATCCATTTCCTTTTTCCATTTTTCTTTTTCCTTTACTGTATCAACAGATTCTAAAGCACAAGGAAATAGGGTGAATTTTTCAGCAAGATATTTTGAAAAACAGAGTATCAATTTTCTCTGTAAAGAATCTCTTTTATTCTCAAAATTATCTAATTGATTCAATAAATCAAAAATCCTTTCAACCTATTGATAAGGCATTTGGACTGTAGATATACATATAATTGTAACATCATTATTTCTCTGTCTCCATTTCTGTGCAAGAGAATCTAGTCCATCCTTTTCTTTATTCAACTCATCCATGAGGGTTACAATCCTTGTCAATTGATTATAAAAAGTTGACCATTGTATTTTATCCCTCAAATATGTCACACCCTGCCTCCATTTCTCTTCCTGCTGATTTCTAAATTCTATCTGCCACTCATGTAATTTGGTTTTTTCTGCTTCAAATTCCTTTGCAGTATAGAATTGGGGTCTTTCAGGGGTGTCAAGTATCTCAATAATAGGGGTTAATCCCATAGATGACTGTGGAGGATATGCAATTCTCAGTGCATTGGATTCTCCCACTTTCCTCTTTCCAAGTACCTTCTCTAATTGAGATACCCTGTTTTCCAACTCAATTCTCCTTTTTACCTCTTGGTTATAAGCATCCACCACTATTTCATATTTATTATGCATATCAATCATTTCCCTCTCTTGTCTTTCCGCAGTAGTCAAGGCAAATTTAGAATAATCCACATTCATGTGGGCTGCCTGTACATTTGAAGTATCAGCAACTCTCCTTACAATGATACTCCCTGTTAGTCTTGAATCATCAGGCTGTGATGAAGTAGTTCTGGATCCTCTTCTCAGGGACCACATAACAGAATTAAAAATTAATGCGTCAACAATATCCCAATTGGGCAATAATAAAACATTAGCATTTTTTACCATCTGTCTTCCCTCATCAAGGGTTATATTTTAGAACTCTTGCACCATTTGTTCCTTTATTTGATTTTGAATGGAGGTCTCATCCATTTCTGGATGTTCTGTTTTCATATTCTTACACCTTTGCTCAAAAATGTGCATGTTTACCCTCCACGCAAACTAATGGAAAGCCCTAGATCTTACAAAATTGTTATCAGACAAAAAATGCTGACTGGCTTGTTCCAAAATAGGGTCCAATTCCCTTCCTCTGAAATCTGCTATAGTTAATTCAAAACTTGGCACAGGAGGTTCCTGGGGGTTCCCTTCATCAATTTCTGCTTGTGTAACAAAAATTTCTCCTTGTGACCCCATTTGTTCGAATTGCTCATTGGTGAGCTATTCTTCCTCAATTCTTATTGGGGTTTGAGAAGGTGAGTAACTTTCATCAGGGGATTCTTCCTCCCTTATTATTCTTCTTCTTTTGGGAGAAGGTTCAGGGGGTCTTTCTTCCAGGACAGTACTGGTGGATTCAACTATCTATTTTTCTTTATGTACAATGGGCACCTACTGTCGAACAATAGTATATCCTGTCTTCTTTCGTACCACCAGTGGACCCATTCCAATGTTGGGGGTGAAACCCAATTTTATCATAACTTCTCTGGCTTTATCTGGGAAAGAATTAATAAAATGCTGTTTCTTCTCATTCATTACTTCCATTATCTCAGAGAAAGTACTCATGAGCTTATTTATTTTATCTGCATTGGTTGCAGCATTACTAAGAGGACTGTAATCTTTGTCAAAACAATTAATGAATTCCAAAACTTTTGAATAGACTCTCCATTTTTCTTTCTTTATTTCTTGCTCATGGAGAGAATATTCATTTCTTATTATATCTTCAGGAAAATAGAATTCATGCTGAACTGGACGAAGCTTGATTCTAAATCTAAGAGCAGAGTTAAAGAAACCTTCTGTATCACAAAAATGAGAATGAGACACTGCCATCTTATATTGATCCAAAATTTTGTGGAGAAAGACCCACCCTTCTTTAGTTATCAAAAACTGGTGGGCTATAGTACAAGTAGGAAAAATTGATCCTGTCCCCCTTTTGTGCAAAAAGGCCTCCTCCACTCCTCCCAACTGCCACAAAAATTCAGCTATCCCTACCTTTAAAGGTACCTGATAGGGTAGCACATGGGGCGTTCCTTTGAATCCATAGACCCTGATGACAGTTGAGACTGAATATGGGATAATATCTCCCCAATTATGTGAAACTTTTAGATTATGGGGTTTGTCCATAGGCCTAACAAGGTGCATTAACGCCTTAGGGATTCTGGGATTATCACTCAATACAAGGCATCTTAGTTTGGAGGCAAAGTGCCTATCAAATCTAACGAAGCTAGCATTTTCTGCTTCCTAGGTCATGTCTGCACTCCATAATTGGACTGGCAGTGCCTCCCCCTCTTGTTCTCTATTTAAAACCATTTCTTTACCAAAATAAGTGGCCTCTTTAAAAAGAAACATATGCATCAATAAGGAGTACTGACCCCAAACCTTTTCCACCTTGCCCTTTGCAATCCCCACCAATCCCTGGTGAATCTCATTTGCCAAGTAAGATGCAAAATCAAAAATTATTTCCACACCAAAAGAGGAGATTTGGGTGATCATATACATGAAGCTCACCGGAATAAAATCTTCTTCGCCCTCTCCAAAGACTCTGCACAGGGTCCTATATATCTCTACTGCCCTGGCATTAAAGCATGATTTCTTGAATGGTTCTTTATAAGATGATGTTATGGTTGGGAGGCCTCCAATCCGGCCTATGTGGGCTTTCAGTGCACCCTGTCTAACTACATCCCTTTTGGATATATATTCCTTTTCTAACTCTACCAAATTAATGGGCACATGATACATGGTGAGAGGTCCCAGATTGAAAACCTTCCTAATCTCCTCGGGACTGATGGTAACTAAAGCCTCACCATCCATTCTTCTCACTACCTTAGTGGCTTGGTCATAGTTTTTTGCTATAGCTTCAAGCAGGTCAAAATCCATAAACACGCTGGGGACAACAAGCTTTCCAAGATCAAAATTCCATATATTGGCATGAGGGGCATATAACTTCCTTTTCGCAAACCATTTTTTGAATAAACTCAAACCATTTTGAGAAGTTTGAGCATCCCGGACCCAATTACCCTTATCATACAATCCATCAGCTATCCTTAGCCTAGGGTTCAGTGAGGTTAACCTCTTAACTTGCACCGTTTCTACAGTAGACTCAGGAAGTAACTCAAGCAAATCATCATGCACATTTCTATCCAAGTAGTTTATTGCACCTGTAAATCCCTTCTTCGGAGGCATCTTGGGCTATCTTTTTAGAACTTAAAAGCTCACGAAGATGATGGTACTTTTACTTAGTTGAATTCTGTCTCAATTCTCCTCTGTATTCCTGCAAATTTTCCGCGAACAGACAACTTGACAATTTTTTATCAAACCTTGGCATGATTTTATTTCAGTAATGGCTTCTGCACAAGAATGGCTCCAAATCTTTTCTCGCGTGAAATGAAACTGATGAAATCTCTCTGTATTATACTCTATTTTTCCTCACGGATGAAGCTTTCTTGTCTAATTAATACAGAGAGTGGCACTACATTTTTCATTTAAAACTACGCCGTCGATCTTCAAAGATCCTACGATCATGCGGTACAGAGAGAACAACTAGGAGTTATATTTTCCATGTTAGTTATTTTACCCAATGAGAACTTGCCACGTACAAAATTCTTTCTTTTGATGGCGCTTATATTTGGACCTACTGACGATGGAGAACATGTGTCAGCATGTCGCTACTTCATTATGCATAAAGAACAAGCACCTTGCCATGGTGAAGTGGCGACAATCATTGATCAGATCAAGAAATGATCGAAAGATATGCTACAGGGCTTCTTAAGAAAGAAGGCAGCGGGCCCAACTCGCTATGTCGCTATAATTATCTCCCTTGCAACTCTTCATAGCGAGGAGACGACAGCCGTTGATCACTTACCAAATCAAAGGTGAAGAAGAAACACAAGATCTCATGATTTATATTTGCTATGTCGCTATAATTATCTCCCATGCAACTTGTCATAGCGATGTAGCGAGGTCTGTTGATCCACTTCAAGCTGATGTTCAAGATTTTTTGTACATTCAGTCAGATAGGTATTAATGAGAATCGGATCTCTGCATAGTTGGCACATGTCAAAATTTATCATAGTCATCTATCATTCCATGTCATCAAAGATCTTGCCGATCTTTTACCACTTTACAGGGCCTCACTAACTCGCTAACGGTGAAGCATCTGAATTTTCCGATAGCGAGGTAGCGAGCTCCGACACTTAAAAGGATTTTGTGCTGGAAAATGCAAGGGTTACCCAGTAATTACTTCTGTTAACTAAAACTGATTTTGACAACGGTATTTATGACTGGTCATGCCACCTAGTGTAATTATGATACAAGCAAGATGCAATGTCATCATTTTCAGATTTTCACGTGGCCTCGCTACTTCGCTAACGATGAAGTGTCTGAATTTTCTGATAGCGAGGTGGCGGAACATTCGGAAAAACCAACATTCCAGCTCTGATGTCAGATATTCTAGTGGGTCCCTATCCTTTTTTGGATGGTGAATTGCAAAGTGTACCTACACAATAAATCATTTAATAAGCAAATCTCCAATCGCCGCATCTTCACTTTACGGTCCCACTGCTTAAAATACTCAATACTCGTTATCTCGCTATACTTAATAAGCATGCAACTTGTCATAGCAAGGTAACACCAATGGTAGATCTAATCGGATCCGACGGTTGGGACAAATAGGAAGAAAGGTAACCTGGGAGAAAGGAAAAGGAATATGACATCATATTCTTCTCTTTTGAAAATTCAAAATTTTGCGCTCGACAATTTATGAATAGAGATGATATAGGGTTTATATGACGATTATTTCTTATGGATGATTTATCCAAAACCCTATGCTTCACTTAGGCATAGAACATTTGACTTTTCTATGATTTAACTGAAAATTTTTACTACACAAAAAGTCAGACCAACAAGAGTAACTAACAACCTTTGTGCTATTGATAGTGGCATAAAATTACATGAGGCTCTTAAATAAATTAGGCAATTATGAAGATTCTTCCCATATATCTTGATGCTAAGAAAAAATGGGGGTACCTCAACCTTGTCTTCAAACATAGTTGGAATTGCCTCCAAAACATTAACTTGTTGAGATACTATCTTTTGAGAAATAGTATTCGTATAATGGGGTACCTTTATATGGTCTAGAGTTTTCATCAGTGCTTCTTGTTATTGAGGATAGTTTTGCAGCATGCCAAATATGGACATGTTGGCCTTTGTTCATTTCAAATCTTCCACCACACTATATTTCTTAGTAGACCAAGATAGATTTTTCAATATTGTCGTGGTCGTTCCTTGGTTCTGATTTTTTTGTCCTTCATATTGGGGCCTGATTGGCACTGGATTATTACTTGCTATTGGATCAGGAGGAGTTGGTTGTAGTCTTGGAGGAATTCCATCTATCATAAGTTCTTTTCAACTTTGCAAATTGTATGTATTTTGATTATCATTGCAAAAGGAAAACATCTTATGCAAAATTATAGGATTTGAGTAGCATAGCATTAAACTATATAGGAGGGACATTTTCATTTTCTTGTAAGTTTTGAGTCATGTCTTGATTCCCATTATAATACAAATCATCATTGTTAGATGTGTTTTGGCCATCATCATATTGATTGATATCTGTGTATTGAACATTATTGTTATTATTATCTGCATGCTTCCATTATTTGGACGAGTTTTCCATTGTCTATTCTATCTTTGGAATCCATTGTTATGATCAGGGGGATTAGAATTGTTTCCTTCATTGTTATTCCCAACATTGTTGTTTCTGACAAAATTCCTATTGTAATTCTGATTTTAATTGTTGTTGTTGTAAGGACTAGCATTGTTTCTTTGAAAGTTGTTATTCTATACTTGCAACAATCTTAAGCGAGTCAGCTCATTTTTAATTTTTGATATGGTATTCTTCATCTAATCAAACTTAGAGGCAAAATTGTTTTCTGCCTTAGCATAAGCTATTGCCTTTTGTTCGAAGAAAGAAACTTTTAGAGGTTAATACCCTAGATATGTTAAAGCTGGGTTTTGTAGAGTGGATGCCTACTGTAATGGAATTGGATTCATTGGTATAAAATAGCTAGGCATTTCCTACACTTTGATAGGATATGTTAGAATTATAGTAATAGCTTGAGCTAGAAGCATCAATTCTCTTCCATTAGGATTGGCTTGCTAGTGAAGGTAATCGCTTCTATGAAGACTTTGTCCAATGTATTGATATCTATTGTTGGAAGTCTTCTTATAAAAATAGTAGTAAGATGGTCCATATCATTCAAATAAATCTAAATAGTAGCTTTAATTGGTATACTGTATGGCATTTCCAATGTGCAGTATCCCATGTGAAAGTGATGGTTGAAGCATGACACTGTCTTAGCTAGATCCTTTTTAATTGATATGAATTGTTGATGTATCATATCTGGATTGATGAAAGTCTTAAATTGTTCCAAGAATATTTTTTCAAAAGTAGCCCAATCTCCAATACATCTAGGTGGTAGATTAACATACCAATTAAAAGTAACTTCCCCCAAAGAGTTTGGGAATAAGTGAAGAACCACATTCTCATTAGTAATCTACTTTTGGTTGTAAATTTCATTAAAGACCTTGACCTGACCTTTAGTAGTTCATGTCTCTCCATAGATAGAACCTAGGCAAAACTTATCACAATTCTAGGGAAGATAATTGAGTACACTTGTCAAGTTGATTGGTGAGTCTACAAAATTTGCAAAAAAGGGCATCGAAGGATTTGGTGGACCTAGGGGTGGTTGTTGTGGAGGTGGAATTGTTGAGATATTTGGTGGTCCACCAGGTGGTTGTTGTGGAGGTGGAGCTGAAGAAGATGATGAAATGTTAAATGGAAGTTGTAGAATTTGAGGGATTCCTTTGTCACTGTGAGGTTTATGAAAATGGCTAAGCTCAAGGAACTCATGTACACTTGGTGAAGATCTTAGAGCTCATTGAAATGAGGATTCTAGATCAAGATACTCTAGTTTGCATCAACTCTAGAAAAAGTGCACCTCTATAGAAGTACACTTTCTCAAAAATAAGGTGCACCTTAGAATTTAGCGCACCTAGCACACCTGGCACACCTACACACCTAGCACACCTCAAAATCTCATAAACTTAGAAAATTTTCTAAACTTGTAAAAAAGTGCAAAATTTTGAAGTTTTAGAATTTTTCTCTTCTATTCCAAAAGTAAAGGGGCCGTCCTTCTAGTGCCACCTCTCTTGAGCTATTGTTTTGCATGATGCTTAGTAGTAGGAATCCTTTCAAACTCCTCTCTTGAAAAGCTAATCTAAGGATCAACTCTAAGGTTTTGGGTGATCTTGTGACCTACTCGAATCTACTCAATTGAAGATGAATGTAAATGTTCATGAGGAGGCTTTTTCTGGTTTTGATAACTTCAAATAAGATTTAGAATCTATTTGCTACTTTAAAAGAGTATACACACAAAAATAAGCATATTATTGTATTTTCTATTTTATGATAAATGCAATCTAACAATGAAACTATATGAATTCCTAACTTATACCAAGGGTTTAGTAAAGAAAACAATGAAGATAAGGTGACAAGAAGTTTAAGCAAATAACATGAAAAGTAAATTCTAATGGACATAAACTACAAAAACAATGCACTTTCAAGTTAAGCTTTTGAAAAGATCAATAGGTAACCAATGAAAGTAGGAGAAATGCTTCCTTAATTCCACTGATGCAATCATCAATGGGGAATTTAATAACCATAAAATGTTTCACTTTTCATTAGATCGCAAGGCCATGGAAAGTGCACTCATGCAAGACAAAAAGCTATGCAGGAACAAATGGGTGATCTCTTCTCAAACTAGATATATTAGTAGAATTTGTAAAACTATAGCAAAAACTAGAATTAAAAGATTGCACAACTAGAAATAACATAATAAATTTTGGCTCAATTACATTCCATGAAAATACATCCATAAAATATAACACAATTAGGTAAGAATGACTATACTCCAAATGCGAGCACCAAAATCATATATTATTGCAAAATAACAATAGCCTTGATTACATATTACAATCCAAAATTTATAAGAAATATTCTCCTTAATTTGTGTTGAGAGTGAGAGATATCTTTATGTAATCATATGCTTCTAAACTAATAAAACAAATCCATTTATGTACAAACTATGTATTTAATTGGTGCTAAGTAGGACTCCATCCATTTTATATCATTAATTGGATGCATGAGCCTTTACATGTCTTAAAATAAAGAAAACATGAGAAAATAAAAAGAAGAGAGCCTTCAATTTATGTATGAGTGACTAGAAGTGCCAAAAATAGAAGCTTCATCTTTACTAGCTGTCTATCAGAGTTAAACTACTATTAGAATGTGTTTCTGATGCATGGGAATCTCTAAATTAAGAATTGGTAGTTAAATATTGGTGCACCTCTAACTTCTTCAAAATCTTCCAAGAGACTATTTCAAAAAGTACACCAGCGTACCAGCGCAATAGTGCACCTGGCACACTTGGCACTGTAGTGCACCTCGAAGAAAAATGCAAAATTCCACTAAGTGTCAAAATTGAAATTCTGGCTTCTGGGTTTTGTTCCCCTTTATACCAGAGCTATGTATTGGTATTCACCTTTAAATTTCTCAATTATCTTAGTTATTTGATCCACATCCAATAAATCTAAGGCATTATATTTATCCTTTACTTTTTGCCTATAGTTATCCTCTTCTATACAGGTTTCTGCAAAATTCCTGAGTTTTGTATCAAGCTCTAATAAAGCTTCTCCCATTCTAAATGGCTATTGAATGTCCTCATCATTAGAAACTTCATCAAAAATTTTCTAAAATTTCTCAACTACAACCTCTACTAGTATTAGCTTTTCCCATGCATCAACCTCAAAAATGTCCAAACATGCATCACTATAATGTCTCTTAGCTTCCAAAATTTTCTCCTAGGCTTGGCCCTTGAGCCTATGAATCTCCGCATGTAATGTTTCCATTACTTTATTACTATCTACAATCTTCTCTATCTAATCATCTATCTTATCAAATTCCTTAGCTGCATATACATCCATTAGCATATGGTACCTTTGGCCTTTTATTGCCTATAATGCTTATAAGTCTTTTCCCAAGGTATGCACTTCATCCATAAGACCAAAATCTTGATTCAAAATTGCCAATAACTTTTCTGCATTCTCCTACATAACATTTAATAATTTAAGATTTCCTTGAATGTTCAATACACCTTTCTCCTCAAAACTTTCTTGCTATTACTGACAAGCTCTCAAAAATGGGTCCAACTGGACCACATCCTTATCCTTTCTCTGAATTTCCACTTCTAAAGTTTCCTCAGTGTTAGTGGGATCGAAGGGGCCAACAAATTTTCTCAAATATCCCTTTAGGATTTTGTTTTTCTACCAAAGTGTTATCAATTCTACCCCATTCTACTCTAATCTCCTAAACACCTTCTTTATCCCTGTTGTTACCATCAGCTTCATAGTTTCCAAGGTTGGCTTCCCAAGCATACTTGCTAGATCTAATAATCCCTTGGAGTCAATTCTTCAACATTTGATTCTAGAGGAGGGATAGCTATGTGAGAAAAAAGGTCTTGATTCTGATCACTCATGAAAAAGGCTAGTGCTCATGTATCCTTTGGAGGTGAATCATGCTTCCATATAACTTCTATTAATTCCATTCTATCCTCCTCCTTAGTAGTGAATTTCTATTTCTTATTTCTTATTACTTCTTTTTTGAGCCACCTTTGGATATGTTGTACTAGGGATTTACCTTTAGAGAATGAAGGGTTTTGCTCAACTATACTCTTCCCCTTATCACTCCTTTCTTGAGTCCTCTCCCTCTATGAGATATCAACACCTGGAGTCTCTCTATCTATGGAGCCAATAGTTCTCACCTCAGTGTCTTGGGAAGCTTGTTGTGGTTATTCACTTACTTGTCCTTCTTCTGATACCTCCAAGGTAGATATGTGTTGTGGCTCCTCTTCATGCTCTATTTGGACCTATTTGGGTTTTGTACCTAGAGGAAGAGGGCCTTGTCTACACAAATTGTGACCTATACTCTTGTGATACTGGAACTACCTCAGGCCCTTGTGATTTAGGGGGTATTTGGCTCCAATCCTCCTATTGAGGTTGAATAGTTGGAGTTTCTCTTATCTTATCCCCAAAAAACTTAGTACCCATGGGCACAAAGTCAAAATATAACATCTAAAAGACATCAGTGCCTGTCACATCCTACTCATCTATCCATTGTTGTATCTCATCTTTTAATGTTGTAGTTTGAATGGGTTCATCAAGGATAGATGGAATTGTGAACTTCTTCTCTTTTCCTCTTCTATAGATCTAGCAAGCTAAGTTCTCTTGTTCAAAGGTAGATTTTCCTCTTCCTTCTCATTACCCTTTTCTTCTACTTCTTATGGAATTGGTTCAGGAATTGAGGGGAAAGGAATCACTTTCTTGATCACCTTTTGCTTCATCTTTACTAGAGTCTTAATCTTTCTTCTTTTGGGTATAGAGGGGGAGGCTTTCTCTATCTATCGAGGTGAGGAAACCTCTTGTATCTCAATTTTTTCTTCTCCTTGGCCTTGTGCAATTGGCAGCACTTAGGGATTAACTTGGTCTTGTGCACCTCTACATTTTTTGACCCATGTATGTTTTCCTCTTCTTGCTATAAAGGTGCCAAAATTTCTCCTTCTTCTAGTTTTGCTTGATGAGGAGAATTCCTCTTCCTCTTGCCCTTACCTTTACCCTTTTGAGCTTGATAATAATCAACTATCTTGTCAAGTTGGTGCACCATTTCTAGCCTTATTGGTGACTAAGCTGTAAACGTAGGCATGGTGACCTTTGCTCCTCTATCTCTAGCTAGACAGGCTTACACATGGAAGATTACTATCTTAGGAATTGATGAAGTTTGAAAGGTCTCTTGATCCAATCATTCATCAATTTGATGACATGCCTTGCCCTATGATTAATGTCTAAGTTTTCTTCTTTATTAATCTTGACATTCATAATAGGTCATTCACCACTCTTATCTCTATTGAATAATGGATCAAACAACTCCTCGGTGTCCTATTGCACTATCCTCAATAGAATCTTTATCTTCAAGGCTTTCTATGCTAGATACAAAGTCATCCTATAGTAATCCCTTATGTGAACATTGTAGTTATTTATTGCATTCATCTAGTGATCTTTGATGTCTTCTTCAGGCTGGAATGTTTTACTTGCTAAATATTGCACTCTCTTGATATTGTCAAACTATGGCATAGGACAATTATACTCTTCCAAGGGATATTGATCCTATTTACTTTCAAAAGAAGGAATATCTTACCTTCGATCCACCTAGAAAGGTCTTATAGCCATAGGCCAAGTCTAGTATATTATGTTGCTTTCTAACTCTATCATATGTAGACAATAGTTATTGGGAAATATCCAAGAGAATTAATCTATCACTGGGATACCTAGGGAGCTTCTTAGGGTTGATAGTTGTACCTACTACCCTCAAATATGTGAATGTGTAGAATTGGATATAACAAGCTCTAACTAGTGATATCTATGTAGCTGCCTCCTTTGATATTCTCTTTGCATAATCCTCTTCTATGAACTGGATTATTATGAACATGAAAGCATCATTTACAATTCTATATTCTTTTCTTTTCTTTGAAAGCCTCTTCTTCACCAGCTGAGGGTATACAATATATGACCATGCATTTTCATCTTGCATGTTACCCCTCTTATAAAGCCCTGGATAATCCATTTCTCTCATAGCTAACAAGTACATCAAGTATGATGTCATGTAAAATTTCCTATTATTCTTTGCCACCACCAACCGCTCACTCAAATTCTAACTAAGAGTAGAAGCACAATCTAGTGACATCTCTAATTTCTTTATTGTTTGAATAAAATGCACCGTAAAAATATTCACATGTCCAATTGCCGGTAAACCCATAACTCTACTCAAGAGTATGATTCAGTATCCAATGTCTTCCTTCATGTATCCTCTCATCATGTTTACTTTGCCCATTTTCTTTCCCAGAGGAGTCTTCTTTATAAGGTATGAAAATTGTATGATCTTAGAAGCATTGTCAACATGTTCTTGATACTATCTCTCTAGTTGCTCATAGTTTAGTCTAATGAATTGATCCATCCTTGGGAGATGGAACACTTTTTCAATGTTCTTGGGTTGAAGATCAAGAATGATCTCTCCCATTATGCTCTTGAATACCCTCTCTTTAGGAACAAAGTGCTCTACGAGTGTCATGATTAGTTCTGAGGACTGTACTAATACTGGGTTCGACATATTTGTGGAGATCATTTGAGGCCTCTTAGTTGGTTTGTTACATAATTTTAAGAACTCTCCCAAATATGTGTAACCCAAATCTATGTCTCTAATTTTTGAGTAGTCATCTTGAAACTGTGATTTTGTAGGAACACCTTGAAACTTGAATACCACTAGTTTTGGTGCCATTTTCTTGCCAAGGGAGGTTGATGAAGATACCATTAAATCTATAGAAAAAGATTTCTATTAGTTTATATTTGAAGGAAAAATAATTAATCACACCCTAATAGTGGTATGAACAAGATCCAAAACCATACTTTGTTTGAAAAACCAAAAAAAAAAACTTGATTTTAAACCTCAAATGAGAAACTAGAGAAAAGGTACACCTAGTGCACCTTCCACTATTAAAAAAATGTGGTGCACACCTGTGTACCTCATGGGGTGCACTGGTGCACATTTGATTTAGGACATAGTGGAGTTTTTCTCTTTTTAAGGTGCATAGTAGCACAACTCATGAGGTGCACTACTGCACACCTTAAAAAATAGTGTTCAACTTAGTTTATTCCTTCATTTAAAAAGTTTTTAGTGTTTCAAAAAAGAAAGGTGGTGCACATCAGTTCAGCTGGGTAGATGTGCTGATGCACACCCATTTTTGGTGTGATGTGTGTGTTTTCTATGTTTGTGCAGGGGAAATGTGGATTGGGTACACCTAGATGGGTGCAGGGCTATATCACTAGAGCTCTAGAGGAAGGTAAGTGAAGGAAGTGTGGAGAAGAATGGGCAGTGTGGCATTATATAGACCCCACCCACCTTTGTTACTATGGAGGTGCACTACTGTGCATTTGCACATCACCAAATGTGATGTGCCCCTCACCAAATACTTTTGGTGCACTAGCACACCAGGTGAGGTGTGCTAGTGCACCTCTTAATTTTGCAAAATACTTGTTTGAGTTTCTCCTTAGAATTCTAATTTTTGATAATTTGGCTTCCTAGTTGGGACGTAGATGTGAAATAGGACACTAGGTAAGACTATAAAAGGACTCAAATCTTGGACTAGGGATCCAAAATGTCAACAAAGAAAGTAGGGGGTCCCCATTTCTTTGTGAAATGGGGCATGCATTGTGGAACCACAAAAATTTCCTTCTTCCAAAAATTTCATACAAATCATTTTTCATCCTATCTAACTATCTTTTTCTTCTAACCCAAGCTTATCACAACCATTATGCTAATTCATTCAAGTTCTTCCTTCATCCACCATCTTGTCCAAATTATTCTATTCATTATCTCTTCTCATGACACTAAGATTCTTCTTGTAAAATTGATCTTATAAAAATAGGGATTACAAATAGAACTTACACAAAAATCACACTTCAACTAAATGATTTGAGAAAATTATTCCTTTCACTATAATTGCTAGTGAACCAATCATAAACATTTCAACAAAATTCAATGAAATGATCAATCTTTTCTCTTTAGGATGATTCCTTCCTAAGTTAGCATATCAAATTTTCCCATTACAATGAAGTTTATGACAAAAACTATGGACTGAATGACTACTTGGTCAGGAGGTCTTTTTGTTGATTTTGGTTTTGTGTGTTAGTGGCTGCCACTTCAAGTTTGCCTCGATTGTTAATATCTTGGTGATGCTTGAATGTTGTACATTGACTACAAATGTCATTTGTAGTATGATATATTTTATTAATTCTTTGGCACATCTATGTCAATTTATGAGTTTTGGTCGTGCATTTCTCATTAGGGGCTATGGGTTAGCACACTTTCCACCAATATCCCTGAAAAGACTTTGGGTGTGTCCAAACCTTTTGAGTCTATATATGTCATTTTTTCCATCATAGCTATAAAATATACATTGTGTTTGAGATTCTAGTCCATGCAAAGGAACCTTTTTATCTATGTTAATATAACATTCGATGCATAACTCCTTGTGCAAAATTAAACAAGGGTGTACTCTTCCATATGAACTCAATTGAATCCCTCAATATCATGTAGTTATGATGGATTTCTTTTCATTATCCATATTTTAGGGGCAAACGATAATTATCTCATTCATTCCTATCTATCCCACATATCATGCAAAATTCTAATTTTTGTCTTTCTGTCATTTTTCCTCCAGTTCTCTTTTTTGAGAAAATTGGAAAAAATGGGTTCATTTTGCCCTATTTTCTTGAGGGGGCACCCTCCTCTCCTATCATAATTACAACACAACTCCCATAACTCCTCTCTTCTTTGGGACAACATATGTTTTCTTTTCTTTTATGCAATTTTTTATCGACACTACATCAAGGAAGGGAAAAATGTAGATGCTTAAAATTGTCCCAAAATTTATATTAATTTTTTTAATATTTCCCTAGGCACTATAATTGATTATATATTAATTACTTATATATGCCATGTTCCTCTTCTTATTTAATTAAATTTTTTTAATTAAATAGGTTCACTGCCCTAATGCATTTGAATTCAATTTAAACACTGCCACCTAATGTATTAAATTTATTTGTTACATATTACTCCACAAATCCCCTTTTAAATAAATTCCAATTTATTTAATTCCCTCCACTTTATTGAATTCTCTAATCCTATGATTAAATTAAATCCTATTTGATTTAATCAAAATCCCACCTAAAACGTATCCTACCACACATCACTCTCATCCTTATAAGCCTACCCACTTGCTAAACCCACTTTATTATCCTAAATAACCTCTTAAACACCTTTTAGCACCTAATTGGTTGCTCACACATGTATTAGAAACTCAAAGTTGAAGGAGCCCCCCTTTCATTAATCTCTCCAACAGAACTCTTACATCCTTGTCTCCCACTCCTTTCCCCAATGTTGCTCACACATGTGTGAGAAAATCTTGAACCATTGAAATCATAAGGATCATTTTGAATTTTTCATGACTTGTTCTTTAACCCACGTGTCTCACTTGTGGAACCTATGTGGATGCCTATAAATAGATCCCTTGTCTCAAGCATTATTCATCTCCTCCATTGCATTGTTATCATGCTAGTTTATGCTTAGAACTTTTTAGTTATTTTAGAGATTTTAGTACTAACCATTTGGTAGTTGTTTGATTTCTTTCATTGTTCTTGCATTTTCATTTTGCATTGCATCATTAGATTTACTTGTTCGTATCCACCTTCACATCCTTGAATACTTTCAAGAATGGTTGCTTCCTTAACCATTTCTTGAAGTGTTCTCCACTCATCTAGCATATTTTCATATTTTAATCATCTTGGTATTCATCATAGTTGTGTTTAAGGAGAGAACATCCACATCCTTCGATCTTGACCACACCAAAAAGGTCTCATTTGGGTACCCTTGTTGAGTTACTCTGAGGTTGTGTAGGACTCTTATCATTGGTTGTATTAGTTGTAAAACTCAAGTAGTTAGTAGTTATTTTTATTTTATTTTTTATATATGCACATGTAACTAATATTTACTTATTTATGCATGCTCCCAACAGATTAGGTTTTCATGTATACAATATGGCCTAGAAAAATTGTACTGGATGCAGAGAGAGGAGCACAACTATTCCATATTGATATTCTCAAAGTTTTCTATATGCTCTATGTATATGGTAGTAGGGATACCAAAGAAGAAAAAAATATGGTAAAAGATGAATTTGGATACTTAAACTATCATGGTGTTGACAAGTAGAACTGTGTCAACCCAATCAGTGAAATAATTTGAGGCCATGATATTTCATTTTTTCCTTCAAAAACCAAGGATAAAATCACACCATTAAGGTCAAATACCTTGCATGCAAATGACCATGGTAGTGTAATAGGTTGTGGATTTTGTGTTGGACCTTGGATCTAGT
Organism: Cupressus sempervirens; assembly: GCA_028749045.1. NCBI lineage: Eukaryota > Viridiplantae > Streptophyta > Pinopsida > Cupressales > Cupressaceae > Cupressus > Cupressus sempervirens. Next base: position 596,823,695 of record CM053791.1, on the reverse strand, counting down.
TAGCATGTTGCTGACATGGTAAACATCTTTTGACAAACTCACATGCATCATGTTCAATAGTGGGCTACTAGTTTCCAACTCTCAAGATTTTCTTAATAAGACTATTCAACTTGTTTAAGCACAAAAAAGTTTGACATGTACCTCCTTTAGGTCCATTGTGCCTCATCTTGGTTTAAACAACTAGAGTATCAGGATAATTTCATTGATATAGTGTATTGGTATGCTTTATGAAGTAGGTTTTGTCATTGGGTTTATTTGAGGTGGGGGGATATGATACCATCTTGTAGGTAAGCACAAATCTCATGGTCCCGTGGGGATTGGGGACCAACCTAGATGCATACTTGTGTTAGAAACTTATTCAACACTCCCCTAAAGATTTGTGAAAATGGAATTATTGCTTCCTATGTACTATAATTTGAGTAGTTGTATGAGGCATTAACAAATCAATCTTTTGGTGTAATGACAACCCCATTCTAGAAAGTGGTATCAGATCTTGGTCACAAGTTTGAATCCTTAGACCCTTGAGTAACACTAAGGGGGAGATTATTAGAAAAATTCTCATTGCTCCCCTCAAGATTTGTGTCAAGGGCTTAACCACCTCTTGTGTACTATAAATTGAGTGGTTGTATCAGGCATTGACAAATTAGTGTTTTGGTGCAATGACAACCCCATTCTAACAATGTGTGTTGATTCATCATTCTCATATGTAGGTTTGTGTAATTTATTGACTAAGAACTTATATTGTAAAGTTTCCCAAGGGATTTCCAAGAGTAAGCCAATAGTGGCCATTGCATCTGTAACCTTTTTCTATATCCCTACACCTATGTGAATTAAATTTTGATAAAATTTTCTTTTATTTGATCAAAAAATTCCTTCTAGGGAAGGATCTTGTTGTCCTTTTTTTTGTATTCATCAAGGACCTACTTGATAATCAACTACGAGTCTCCAAAAATGTGTAGCTCAATTATGTTGACATTTTGAGTCTTGCAATGAGAGCCTTGTATTATAATATGTTGTTAGTGCACTGGAATCATAGTTTGAAGGACTTGGGGATGTAGTGACCTTGAGGGGTAACCAATAACATCCCTTCTCCTAATCCATGACAGGTGTCTAACCCATTGAAGAAAAGTTTCCATAGAGGTTTCTCCTCTATCATGTAAAGCTATCAATGGGAAAACTCCATAATTAATGGATAAGCATCATCCAAGGGTGAATTGGCTAATTGATCTATGATAACTTATCCTTTGAGTGATTTTTGATTGATGTATCAAATGTCAAACTCACTGAGAAACATGACCCATTTAGCTAAATTCCTTGTGAGTTTTGTACATGGGAGCATGGAATTTAAGGGACCAATCTTCTATACGAGCTTAATTGTGTGACTAAGAATGTAGTGGAAAAGTTTTTGAGTGGAAAAAAACCACTATCAAACAAGCTTTTTCCATTGGAGTGTAGTTGAGATCATATCCAACAAGGGTACGAATGATGTAGTACATGGTTTTTTCTTTATTGTTATTATCTAGCTAGGCCAAGAGAACCCATTCTGCTATTGGGGGAGATGATATATAGAAGATTAATGGTCTTTTTGTGATTAGTGGAACTAAAATAGGTGGATTGGATAAATATTGCTTTATCTTCTAAAAGCTACATTGGCATATAGGTTCCCATTTTAAGTTTTGATCTTTCTTAAGTAGATGCATGCATGGTTGACATTTGTTTTCAAGGTGTGCAATGAACCTCCTGACCGGTTGCAACTTGCCTTGGAGACTACAAAACTATGCCAATATTTTGGAGGTGGCATACCCATGATAGATTTGACCTTTTGGGGTTCAATATTTATGCCTCGCTATGATACTATGAATCCTAGGATCTTTCTAGATACAAAACCAAAGATACATTTCTTTGAATTTAACTTGAGGTGTTACTTTGTCAAACAATTGAATATCTCTTCTAGGTCATGTGGGTGGTCCAAACTGTTGAATCATTTGACCAATATTTCATCCACATAATCCTCAAGAGTCTTATGGATAAGGTCATGGAAGATGATGTCATTTCTCTTTGATAGGTTTCCCCTTCATTCTTCATTCGAAAGGGTATCATGATGTAGTAGAAGTTACCCCACAGGGTTGTGAATGTTTTTTTTTGCTAATATTCTTCTACTATTTAGATATGATTATATCTTGAAAATCCATCCATCGTAGACAAAACTTATGGTCTAACTATAAGGTCTATAATCATATCTATGTTTAACAAGGGGGAATCATCCTTAGGAAAAGATTTATTGAGATCCCTAAAGTCTATGCAGATCTTGATATCACTAGAGGGCTTGGTGACTAATACCATGTTAGAGATCCTTACTAAGTAATTGATTGGTCATATGACTTTGGCTTCTAATTTATTCTCTAGTTCAACTTGAACTAGTGAGACTACTTTAGGATGCATATTTTTTTTGATGGGTTTGACATCTCAATCTACTACAAGGTGATGTACAACTAGCTCTAGGCCCAGTCCTGGAATGTCCTAGTATGACCATGTGAATTGACCAATATTCCTAAAAATTACCTCTATGAGATCATCCTCTTGTTTTTTTAGTAGTTATGCTTCCATGTAGGTGATTCTAGGAGTATCTATTAGGATCATATTAACTAACTTAGTGTCTTTAACCAAAATAGATGATACATGTGGTTTGTGATTTGCAAGGAAGGAAGAAATCTCCATCATTAGGAACCTTAAAGAGGTCTTACCCATCAGATACATCCTTAATTTCATTTTCTTTTTTGACTTGATCTGATGGCACTCCATAAGAGTTTTCACTAGGGGATCTTTTTTCTTTTATTTTTTCATTTTTATCTTTGTTTTTCTTATCATTTTTAAGAGAAGAGATTTATTGCTCCCCAAAGTAACCCTTTGGTTCTAGTTTGTAGACATATGATTATGGTAATTTTTCCTTTATATGTGGTGCTTTAGATCCCATGAATCTTTGGAGCACATTCTTAGTAGGGAACTCATAAATATGGTGTATTCTTGGTTGGTCCCAATCAATGAGTTTGGGATGGGAAAGGAGAAGGTCAATGAGGTTGATGGATAGTTCATCAAGAAAAAAAGCCTCCCAGGAAAATGTCATCATTGTGGATATTGTCATGGGCTTCCTTTTCAACTTCCTTAGGAATGTCTTCAAATTCTATGAGTTCATCCTAGATGCTAAAGAAGGTATGGACATTCTTACTAGTGCCCCAATTATAGGGAGTCCAAAGCAAAGGCCTTTCTATTGTGCTTTTTTAATAACTTATTCCCTCTTGACCTAAGTCACTTCTTTGATAATCTTATTTCTTTGTATCAATTTGGTATTATTTGGAATATTTTTCTTTCAAATAGTCAAGGAGTCCTTCGTCTTTGGGAGGTGATTCTTTGTACAACCAAGTGCTGATATATGGGGCCATCTCTTGTCCATTTAAGATTCCATTGGTGATAAAAGTGGAGGACCCAATCTATTTGAGCTGACTCATTAAATCTTTCTTTGTGCCTTGATGTGATGGGCACCCTTGTATGTGGGTAAAGAGGTAAGGCTCCAATAGTAAATGATTCTAATAGGCTATACTCACCATATAGCTAGTGGTTAATCTTAATTGTAGAGAGTGTGGACACAAGGATGGTGTGAGGGTCATGAAAGGTGTTGAAAGAGCTAGTGATAGAAGTGCCAATATCAATCCTAGGAAAATGGTTATGATGGGGGTAGGATGCATCTAAAGGACAATAGTATGTAAAGGGATGAGGATTAACATGGATAGCTATCTCAGTGTCTTAATGCAAAAATTTGATACACTAATGATATGTGGATGGAATTACCTTTAATGCATGACTATAAGGTTGGCCAAGGAGTATTTTTATGGAAGGTTAAGATTAATCACATGAAACACCATTTATTGATTTGTAAGATGAAATCTAATAGGAAACATGATAGTGCCTTCTATACTTCTCTCTAGGTTATCATAGGCTTTTATTGTGATGATCTCATCTATGATATCTACCTAAGTATACCCTACTTGTTTGATGAACTTTAAATTACATAGGTTTAGGGCCAACCCATTGTCTATCATGTACCTCTTTACTGCTATGTCAAAAACCATAACAATTATATAGAGTGGGAAAATGTGATCTGGCTCAATTTTAGGGATGTCAAAAGTTTTGAAGGATAAAGCACATGATGCAAATAGGCATCCTAATAGATTTTAAAATTTAGTCACATTGATGTTTGTGGGGAAAAAAGATTCAGGGAGTGTATTAGTGAGGATCTCTTTATGGAGTGGGATAGTATGAAGGAGATCCAAGATGGAGATTTGGGCTAGCATATTCTCAAGGTGTTGCAAAATGTTATATTGCACTCTTGAAGGAGCATCTGTTGATAAACCTACAATATTTAGCCACATTCACCAAGCTGTAATAACACATTGGTTATCTAGGCCCTTGATGTTGGGAAGATTGATAGAGGGCTCAACCTAGGATATGCACTGAATCAAGTTATGATAGTAAAGGTATGATGAGGTATAATATTTTGTTTTTCATGGACATCACATTGCTTGGGTTGAGTTTTATTTTCAAAAAAAAAATTGTTCTTTTTGTTGTTGGTATTGTTGTTTGGGAAAGGTGCCTTGACTATATTCCTATCATTGTGCAGTGGGAATGCATTTTGATAGATCAACATCCATATGTTAGGGGAAGCTTGTTCTCCCACTGTGATGTCCTTGTGATTTATAAGATCTTGCACATACTCCCTAAGTTTCATACACTTGAGAATGGGATGTCCCTTAACATGATGAATGCCAAATTTTTTTTTTCATTGTACCATTTGGCCTTGGGTTTGAGTCACACTAGGTGTGCCAAAATGTATCACCTAGGATGTTAGTGTAATGAATACCAAGATTAAACAAATCTTTCAATAAAAAAAAGCTAGATTAACTCCGATAAATGGACAAAAAAAGAGGAATAAAAACCAAATAAAAAAAACCCCAAGCCTTCTTTGTTGAATGGATTTGTCCCAAGGATGGAGGTATCCGTGCTCAAGTTAGCTTCAAACCTTTAGATGGATGGAAGGTGGATTTCAATGGTAAACACAAGAGATGGAGCTATGAAGTGATTTTTACATTGTAAGGGTGTATTGGATGATTTTTTTGGAAAATGGAGTATTATAAAATTAACATAAAATATGGATCCCTTTTGTAAAGGGAGTGGGTTCATTTTATAGTCAAAGGGAGGTGAAAATGGAGACCCATGATGTAAAGTTGAGAAAAGGTGAGGGAGGGCTAGGATACAAGGAGAGGGAAGGATATGGATTGTGATTTCTCAAATCCATAACCTTGTGATAGGTGTTACAAGGAGAGGATGTGATAGGATAAGAAAAATGGAGTTATTAGGGGGATAAACATGTAAGAGATGTGGAAGAGGTGTTTAAGGTGGAATTTAAGGAAATTAAGAGGGAGTGTAAGAGATTGGACATGAGTGTGAAATTTTCTTTGGGTTAGGATTTCTTAATCCATAATTAAAGTTGTATCAATAATTAGAGTGAGGTTAAGCTTAGATTAGAGGTGGATAAAGAGGCAAGTGGGAATGTGAGAGAAATGAAATTGGGTTGGTTAATTAAATGGGTTTAATCAATTAACTAAATAGAGTTAGCATGGGTGAATGGATTAGGTTGAGGTAGAACTAAGGGTTTAGGATTGGGTTAAGGGTTAGTTAGGGGTTGAGGATTTGATAAAAAAAATTATTTAATCAAAAGGGGAATTCAGGGTTAAATAAAATAGATATTATGCATATATTCAATTTGATAGTAGAAGAACGATTTAATTAATAATCAAACTTCTGGTTGTCTTTTGATTTATCAATTGGACTATATTTAATTAATTTAGATTAACTAACTAGGGATAACATAAAATAATTAAATACTAAATACTTAATCAATAACCTTAGGAAATGACTAAATAGGATTATCTAACTATGTAATCAAATTTAGGTGTCTACACTTGGAACAATTTTCTATCTATGAATACCATTAGAGGTGTAATAATCTTCAAATTCTTGGGTACAATATTCACCACTATTATAAGATCTAAGACATTTTATCCTTTTACCAATCTCATTCTCAATCAAGCATTTTTATTTCTCAAAAGTTTAAAATACATCAAACTTCTATCTATGGAAATAAATTCACACTTTCCTAGTTGCATCATCAATGAATGTAACATAATAACTATTAGCATGACTATCCTTTGGGGAGTATCCCAAGCATTGGAGACTATTGACGTATTGCAATCATGAATGTGTTTGTCATTGATGTCAATATAGTAGTAATTTTGTAAAGACTAGCAGAGTAGTAGACATAGATCATTTTTTGTATAGATAAAGTTTTGATGTATAAGTGAAGCACAATTAAGGACATATTTTACTCAAATGCACATAATCTAAGTTGAAGATGTACAAAAGCTATAAGTGATTTATAGAGAGAAGTGCAGAGAAAAAGTGCATGGAAAGTAGTTTTTGATGATTATATTATATCTTCTAGTAAAGATATAATTTGGTGATGTGTAGTTACACAGTGATCAAGGCCAGTCTAATGGTGATTTCAATAAGTGCATAATCTTGAAGTCACATGTGGTGAAGTTTTTAATAGACTATGAGCTAAAAATGTTATTGTAATTATGAATTAATTAAGAAAGTGTCAAGGATGACTCAAGGAATTATTTTGAAGATAGGTTATAAAGAAAATATGTTTTCCTTATTTGTAAAGTATTTTTTTGTGAAGTAATCAAGGAAGTGTGAAAAGGAGAAGAGTATTTGATAAAAGAAAGTGATCTGAGGGATCATTGGATGTGAGGTTTGTGATTTGGTATCAAGATCAAAAGAAGTAAAGGTCCCCTTGACATGATAGAGAAAGAGGAAGGAAGTATAATTCAATTCTATTATTCTGCAAGGAATAATACATAGATCATTTGGATAGTGGGTTCATTGGTCCTTCCCCTGAATCTATTTGGAAAGTGAGTCCTTTTGCCTTCCAGAACTCCTAATAGGGTTGGAACAACTCCTAAGAGGGTTGGAATCTCCTAACAGAGATTCAAATTCTCCTAACAGGGAGTCATATGTACTGAATGTTGTTATAGACTCCTAACAGGGTCCATCCTCTAACATGAAATATTTATATTAGTAGATCATCTTGTGGGTACCATTCCCATTGGGGTTTTCCTTCTGATCAAGGGTTTCCCTAGTTAACATATCTACCATTATTGTGCATGAGTATCTTGCTGTGGTTTTTGATTATATTTCTCATATGGCTAAGTTTTATAAAGGTTGATAATTGTGATAATAGTTAGATAATAGATTCACCCCCCCCTCTTAGTGATATTGGTGGATTCTATATTCTATCAATTGGTATTAGAGTATTAGGTCCTTGAAGAGAAAGATTAAAAGATTTGGGAGATCAATGGAAAGTAATTTCAAAAAAGATAGTCCCAAGTTAGATAGAGGAGATTTTGACACCAAGAAGATGGAGATTATTGGTGAGTTATCATATTTGTGCAAAGAAAAAAGCATTGAGTTTCTACTTCCAAAATCCTTTTGTTGCATACAAAACAATAGAAGCACAAGTAAAGATAGATCTATATCAGAAGAAGACATGAAGATCAAGGAAGGTATTGATCAACTTATGAAAAAGGAGCCAGAAGTTATGAAAATTTTCATTTGTTGGACATTCAAAGAGTTTGGTTATTTTTCATCTAGATGTTCTAAGAGAGTAAGAAAGATTAGAAAGAGTTCACTTTCAGATGAAGATGAAGAATTTAAAGAAAGTATGAAAATATTGTTGAATGATAACGATGATAGAGATAATAAGCTTAAAATGGTTATGAAAGAGAAAATAATTGAAGAGATGGCTTTAGTAAGTATTGTTGATATTAAGGAAGAAGACAATCATAGAATTGATAGAGGGAGTGTTGAAGTTTTCTTTGAGACTAACAATGATTTGCAAAATGATGTACAAATTGTTAAGAAAAGAGGAGAAATATCTGAACCAAGAGAAGAAGTAAGAGTTGAGTTAGCAACTCCTACCTCTAATAGGGATCTAAAAAAGAATCACCCTCTAGAGAAGATAATTAGAAAAAAAGACAAAGGTGTGATGACAATGAATAGAGTTAATGAAGAGATATGTTTGATTTCTCATGTTGAACCTAAGAGTATAGATGAAGCATGTAAAGATGATCATTGGATTCAAGCAATGAAGAAAGAATTACATCAGATTGTGAAGAATGAAACATGGGAATTAGTTCCAAGACCTAAAGACAAGACTGTTATTGGAACCAAAGGGTTATTTAGAAATAATAGGAATGAACAAGGTGAAGTGGTAAGAAATAAGGACAAACTTGTGTGCAAAGGATATTCACAACAAGAAGGAATAGACTATGAGGGTACGTATGCCCCTATAGCTAGAATGGAAGCATGAAGAATGCTCCTAGCTTATGCAAAAAATAAGAAATTCAAAATGTATCAGATGGAGAACTTGAACAAGAAGTATACATTGAGTAGCCTAAAGGTTTCCCTCTAATAGAAGAAAAAGATGTGGTATGTAGACTGAAGAAATCTCTATATGGTTTGAAGCAAACACCAACAACCTACTATCCAAGGTTGGAAAATTATTTGACAAAGCTTGGATTTGCTAAAGGTACGATAGATAGTAACTCATATTTGAAAGAAATGAGAATAGATTGTTGATAATAGTAATATTTATTGATGACATAATATTTAGAGGTAATGATGAAGCAAGTGATAAGTTTGCTAAAGAAATGAAGAATGAGTTTGAAATTAATATGATAGGAGAAATGAAAATTTTCCTAAGTTTTCAAATTATATAGAAAAATGATGGTATTTTTATTTCACAAGATAAGTATTTGAAAGACTTGTTGAAGAGATTTGGCTTGGAAATTTGTAAGCTTGTTGGTATACCAATGATAACTAGCCTCAAGTTATCTAGAAAAGATGAGACACCTATAGTTGAGAAAAATTAGTATATATCCATGATTGGGGGTTTGCAATATCGAACTTAGCTAGATTTCAAGATTATCATAAGGAGTATTGTTATGTAGTAGTAACAAGGATATTCAAATATTTGAAGGGAACACTTGATTATGGGATATGGTATGATAGATTGAGTGATTTCACTCTGTGTGATTATACTGATGCATATTGGGTAGGTAGTATAGATGATAGAAAGAGCACCAGTGGTGGAGTATTCTTTCTTGGAGGAAGATTGGTTTCTTAGCTGAGCAAGAAACAAGGTTATATTTCATAGAGTATAGCTAAGGAAGAGTATATAGCAATAGCAAATAACTCTAATCAAGTGATGTGGATTAAGCAGATGTTGAAAGATATTAGGATACAATTTTTAGGACTTGTTATCATATATTGTGATAACACAAGTAATCCATAAAACTCACTATTTATTATTTTGCATAAACAAAAATTTCACAAGAATCCATGTTGACACATTTTATACCATGTCAAAATTTCTTTGAATGAAGTAGACCTTTTTCACTTATGCACCAAAGTCTTTTGTACCATAATTTTGTTTCAAAATCTCCAACATCTATTTGATGTTCTTCCTACTCAACTGCAGAAACTATTCTTGAACACTAATTTTTCTCTAAAATAATTAAATTAGAAGGAATTGTTGATATCTAAGCCTAAGTTTCCTATTAGTGTCTAATACTTAGTCATTTCCAAGGAAGTCTTGGATGGTCATCACTATGACTGAGCCATCTAGAGAAGACCAAGCTATAAAGGACTTGTTTATTTGTCAACAGATGTCAAACAAGCCAAAGGTTGCTGAGCACCCTAGTTGAGACTGAGCAAGTAGAAAGTTAGTTATTGTTGAATGAAAAAAATATACTGAGTGAGTAGAAGCTAAGTGAAAACATGGATGTTATTTATTATCAAACATCAAAACATTCAAGTGCTAAGTAAACCAATTTTGACATATGATTTTGTAATTGTAAAAACACTTATGTAAACAATTTTAGCCAACTTCTATACAACATTTACAGATCATGGAAACAATTAAGAAGTAGATTACATATTTTGTTAGATGACAATAATCCCTAGAAAATTAGGCTAACCAATTAGAAAATTAGAAGGGAAAACATTAAAAGGATAAAATATGGATTTTTGATCTTAATCTATAACATACCGTGATTATCTATTTAAGAAGGGTTCCTTCCCTAGGATCTATGTATGTATGAGAGAATGGAATTGAAGTGATGGAGTGAACATGCTAAGCATAGAGAGAAGGAAGACTAAGTTTGAAAGGAGTTCAAACATTGTAACTGAAGTAGTGAAGGACAAAACAAAGATATTAGATAACAAGAGTAGATTGAGATTTTGAAGAGAGGAGATCTGTAATAAGATTTTAGAGAAAATTGAAGGATCAAGTACTGAATCATTTTTAATAGATTGAGTCATGGAAAATTTCTTAATAGAGTGGTTCTAAAGAACCTTTTCAAATCCCCTAAAAGAGTGCTTACTTTATTTTAAGTATAAAATCATTTAATAGGGTAATACCTAATACTCTTAAATGCTTTTAACAGAGTAGATCCTTCATAGGGTAGATCATCTAAAATGATCAAAATTGTAACCCTAACAAGTTAAATTTTTTGATGCAAAATGGAAGATTTGTTGGTTTCATCCCCACTCTAGTTTTACCTTCATATTGAAGTGTTTCTAGGTAACCAAAATCATTGTGTTATGTGGATGATTTTCATGGATGTCATGCTTAGATTGATTTCATTTTAGAATTAAATGTTAAGATAGATGATAAGTGAATTATTTTATCAAAGAAAAGTATTACAAATCTTGATTCATTCCCCCTTGTAGTATCTTGTTTCCCATTACCATTTTCAAAAATTGGTATTAGAGCCTAGTTCTCTTGAAAAAGTCTAACAACTTGAGAGGATCAGATATTGAAGATGGAGGAATACAAGATGGGAAAAATAATTGAGAACTAGATGATTGAAATCTCAATCATATTGCAACAACTTGAAGGAGCAAAAGATGAGTAAAGGAAATCCTTAAAGAAAAGGAAATAAATGACCATTCAACAAAATGATACTAATGGGAAGATCTAACTACTAGTCAAGAGATCTTCTAGATCTCTTTAAGACCTATCCTTAGACCTTTCTAGGGTACTTTCCTTACCCTAATCAAAGATCAATTCTAGGAACCCTATCCCTTTTAGAACTCTCCACCAACTTAAAACTTCAACTATACCCCACCTTCAACCTATGCACTCATGGGCTTAACTACCCACTCTTCCTCCCAAAATTCTCTTCAGTATATGAATAGGTTTACCCTCTATTTCTTGTTGGTTTTCTATCCTCCTTGATCCATCCTGATAGATTCCTTCCTAGGTTTCTTATCGATTTCTTATTTTCCTAGTTTTAGGCCTTGTAGCCCTTTTACCTCAATTAGGCCTCCTAGAAACTAGGTTTCTTGGATTTCTCAAAATTCCCCTTAATAAATCCCTAAACCAACTCTATATTATTTCTACCATCAATCAAGAATCAAATATTTCTTGGGTCTCAGGCTTTGACATTGTTCGTACATTGGCTTTCTTGGAAACCCCTATTTTCAAGGGTTATAGGGGCATGTATGCAAGTCTTCCTTCTACGCTTCCATTGGTTTTGTAAAAAAAATCCACTACTACTATCCTTGAATATACATAAAAATAACACATCCATCTACATTATCACACCATTTATTGGTTCAATCCAATCTATTTAGCAAGTCCTCTTGCTATTGTTCTACAAAAACCACTAGCCAAAATGATATTGTACTCACCTAGGGCTTGGTAATAAAAATAGTTCCCCTACAAGAAATTAATCCAAACTTGTTGTATACAATATTTACATTGTGATTTACTTTATTCCAAGTGTCCATGAAGTTTGAACCACAAGAACTCAAGGTAAAGCCATTATTTACATGATTTTTTTAGAACTAGACAACAAACCAATGAAACTTGAATAATTTACAAAATGATCAAGAAATGTACCAAAAAATAAAAAATTACACAAATATTTAATAGATAACTAAAGTTAAAGTATTAATGCATTTATATAGTTCCTTCAATCCATTAAATGTCTAGATCAAGGCTCTATCACAAAACTCAATTCAAAATCTTGGTTCTCAATCCACAATCTGTACAATAAATTCACCAACTGCCATGTTAGGATTTGGTTGGCCTTAAATATTCTATTCCCACATGTGTAGACCCTTTGATAAAGATTTGGGCACCATTAAATCCATCTCCTAGGTTTTAGGAAATGTTGTCATGACAACTTTGCAAAATAGCAAAGTTGTCATTAACAACTTTTACATCTTTTACAATTTTGTCAAACCACTAACCTCAATGGTTAAAATTGAGTTCAAAAAATTAAATATGACCTTAAAAAAACTAAAAACATAAAAATATCAAAAACCACACCCTTTTTGGGTCTTTTTCAAAGTTTAATCCTTTGTTGACTTTCTAGGACTTAAACACCTAGATCCTAAATGATCACTCAAAACACTTTACTCAACTCAACCCTATAGCTATCCACATGAAATTTTTTTTGGGATATCATAACTTAGTCCTTATTACCTAGTGGTTGGCTAAACCAACCTACAAGCAAAAATGAAGGTGCTCCTACACCATTCCCCCCCTACAAAAAACAAGTTAGGGAACCTATGGTGTTAACACCTCTTCGCTGATGCCATGCTTCTTGAAGTCACTCTCAACTGCCCAAGTAGCCTTTTACTTTGGTTGATATCTCTATTTCACTGGATGTTCCATGTATATCTTATGCCTAGTCTTCTTCTTGACCCTTGATTCTAGAATCCTTTCAACTTGTGGCTTGATTTGATTAGGTACCTTGAGTTCTTCAACATCCTTATTTACCTCAATACTATATTATTTCTCATCTTTTTTTGGTCCTTTGTATCTAATAAAGTCCTTCACATTTAATATAGGAGAGATGGAAATATCCTTGGGTAATTCCACCTTATAAGCATTTGGCCCATATTTAGCCAACACTTTACATGGTCCAATCCTTTTTATCTATAGCTTACTTGGTATGCCCTTCTCTAATCTAGCCTTGTTCAAGAATACCATCACCAAATCACCTACCTCAAACTATAGATCTCTTCTCCCTTCATTGCTTTGAGCTCTCAAATTTTGATTTTCATGCATTAGGGTCTTCTTTACTTTCTCATGTATGTCTTTCATTGACTGGGAAAATCATCGACATGACCACTAAATCCTTCATAACCCTTCAAGTCTTTGAGCTCAAGAACTCCTCTTGGATGTAACCCATATACCACTTCAAATGGACTTCTCCCTGTAGTCTTGTTTGTACTATAGTTATAAGAAAATTATTGTTGAGGAATGACTTGTTCTGATCCTTGTCCATACTCCATAGTCAAACACCTCAACAAGTTACCAAGTACTCTATTCACTACCTTTGTCTATCCATCTATTTTGGGATGATAGGTAGAGCTATGAGATAAGCTATTTTCTAATATCTTGCAAAGTGTCTTCTAGAAATAGCCTAGAACTTAACATCTCTATTTGCAACTATGCTCATGGGTAAGCCATGTATTTTGACTATCTCCTTGAAGAAAAGGTGGGAAATGTGACTAGCATCATGTGTTATTTTGCATGTAATAAAAGGACCCATCTTACTAAACCTATCCACCACCACAAAACACACTGTACAAACCATTTGGTGTTCTAGGTAGTCCTACTAAAAAGTCCATGCTGATGCACTCCCAAGGCCTATTTGGGATGGGTTATGGTTGTTAGGGACTTGCATTTGATGATGTCCCCTTTTCCTTTTGACACACTCCACACTACTCCACATATCTCCTTACATCTTTCTGTATCTTAGGCCAATAGTAGAACCTTTCTACTAAATCTAGGGTCTTGCTAAACCCAAAATTTCCACTCAAACTCCCATTGTGTTTCACTTGAATAAGATTCTCCCTCATATAGCCTATTGGGACAAACAACTACTTGCCCTTGAATAGTAACCCATTCTACAATGTGTAGTCAACATATTCACTATGAAAATGATTATCATATTTAGTGCATACCTTGTGGACCTCGGAGAAGATTGCCTCTCCTTTGTAAAGGTTTTTGAATTCATCAAATCTATTTCTATACAACTAGATGTCCTAAAAAATGAGAAACCTCCTACTAAGGGCATCTACAACCTTATTATTAACTCCTTTCTTGTTCTTGATAGTGAAGATGCATAGTTCCATCCACTTGATATGCCTCAAAATTAGTTTGTCTTGAGTGCTGATGTAACTTAGGGCTTGGTTATTAGTGTAAAACACAAACTCCTTAGGAACTAGGTAATGCCTCCACCTTTTAAGGGCTTGTACTAAAGCATATAGTTCTAAGTCATAAGATGAATACCTAGACTTGGTCTCATTTAACATTTCACTAAATAATTCCACTGGCTTGCCCTCTTGGCTTAGGACTACACCTACTACAATATTAATTGCATCACATTATACTAAGAATGACTTATCAAAACTTGGAAAAACTAGTATAGGTTAGGTAGCAACTTCCTTCTCCAATCTCTCAAAGCCTATAATGGATTATTTGGTCCACACAAACTTTTTCTTGAGTCCTCCTTTTATGATGTCAAGAATAGTGCACAAATTTCACTAAATCTTCTTATAAACTTCCTATAGAACTGAGCCAACCCATAAAAAATTATAACTTTAGTTCCTATCTTAGGAGTAGACCAACTTAAAATGGCTTCAACATTGGTCTTGTCCATCTTCAAGTTGCCTTGTGATACTGCAAATCCTAGGTAAACTAGTTATTGTTTCATGAACTCACTCTTTTTTATGGTGAGCTTTTCCTCTTGGAGTTTCTTCATAGGTGTTTGATGTGTTCTTATTTGGTCTAACTAAAGATAAGGATATGATCCATGTAGACTACCACTAAGACTCCTATGTAGTCCTTTATAACTTCACTCATCACCCTCATAAAGATACTAGGTGCATTTGTAAGCCCAAATGACATTGCTAGTCACTCATATAACCCCTTTTTAGTCTTAAAGGATGACTTCCACTCATCACCTCTTTCATTCTAATTTGATAGTAGCCACTTTTAAAATCAATCTTGGAGAAGTATTTAACACTCCCTATTATCTTCTATTCTAGGAATAGTCCAAACCTATATGTGATAGTTATCCTATTTATTTCCCCAAAGTTAGTGCACATTCTCCACTTAACTCCCTTCTTATGAGCCAACACCACTAAAACAAAACATGGGCTTATACTCTTCCTGATTAGACCTTGGTCCAAAATCTATTAGACTTGCCTTGCTATCTCCTTATTCTATTGTAGTCTCATCTTGTATACAACCTTGTTAGGAAATGATGCCCCTAGTAGTTTGATGGCTCATTTCTCTCTTTGGGGGTAATGTAGCTAGTGTATCTTCATAGATAATTCCATTAACTAATCTAGTAGTTGTTTCACCTCTTTTGGCATAGGTGACTATTTAGATATCTCCTCCCTTGGTTTCACCAGTATGGCATATCCAACTCCCTCTTCCTTCTTCATATCCTTTAATAATTCCTTCCCACTCAACAATAGTGAATTAGATTTTTCCTTCTCCACTATGTTTTCCTATATCAAATACTAAATCTTATAAGTTACTCCATTTTTCTTTAATGTGTGCTTATTCTCGTTTCCATGGTGTACTACCTCCCTATCATATTGCAATGATCTACCAAGCAACAAATGATATGCATCCATTGGTAGCACATCAAAAAGTATCCCATCTTGATACTTACCTATGGTGAACTCAACCCACACTTTATCATTGACCAAAATGTTCTACCCCTTATTCAACTAGGTGACTTTGTAGGGACATTCATGGGGTATCTTGGTGAGATTCAAATTTTGTACTGCCTCTTCTATTATAACATTTTTAGTGGATCTTGAATCAATAATGACTTTGTACACTTTCCCCAATATCTTGTACTTGACTCTAAAAAGATACCTTCTCTATTTATGTTCATCTTGACTGGTTGTCTTGATCAAGATTCTCCTTAACATGAGATTCTCTCCTTTCTTTAAATTTGGGCTCACCTTTAACTATTTTTAATAGTCCTCTCCTTGAACATAGGAAATCTTTTTCTCACCTTCTGAAGATGATGGTTTATCTAGACACCTATAAGTTGGGTGATTTAATTCCCCACAATTATAACACTTCATCGAAGAAAAGTGGGAACTCCTTCCAAAACCCCCTGATCTACCTCTACTACTCTTGTAAGAACTTCTACCTCTACCATATCCACCTCTATTATTTGACTCATGTCCTTTCTCTAAAAGCTTGGAGTCCCCTTGGCTCCTATTGTCATTACCTCTCCCACTTGAACCACCTCTATGACCTATTTAGTCTCTCTTCCTCTTCCTCTACCCCTGGTATTAGAGTCTTACTTCTTCTTGAGTTTTTCCTCCACTTTAATAGCCATTTGATAATAGATGTGAAGGGTAGTAATTTTAAAGAGACTCAACTCTTATTGAATGTTCCATCTAAGGCCATTTAGGTACCTTGACAATAAAAGGTTTTCAAGTTCTTAGACTCTATACCTTAGGCTTAGTTTCTGAAACTCTTCTATGTAGGAAACTACATCTAGGTCTCTTTATCTGAGATTTTGTCTCTTCTTATGAAATTGGATGTCATAATCCTCAGGTAGATAGTTCTCCTTTACTTTAGCCACCATTTTCTTCCAATTTTTTATTGGATTCTTACCTTGCTTCTCTCTTTCTTCTTGCAAGAATTTCCACTAGGTTAGGGCTTGTCCTCTTAGCCTTGATTTGTCTATTTTCACCTTTTGTGTATATGTTACTCCATAACATCCAAAGTGATTTTCCTTGCCTTAAATCCACTCCATAAATGACTCTACATCCATTATTTTAGTAAAGATAGGAATGCCTTCTAGTGCTTTGCCACTTAGTGCCTTTAAAGCTTTAAGGAAAGTTTCCTCTACCATAGGAGGGTTTGGTTCAGGTTCTATTTCCACTTCTGCCTGACTCTTTCCTTTTTCTTTATCCAATTCCAACTATTCTTTCACCTTTCCTATAGTGTTAGAAACTTCTTCTAGTTTTTTAATC
This sequence comes from Cupressus sempervirens, assembly GCA_028749045.1. Lineage (NCBI taxonomy): Eukaryota > Viridiplantae > Streptophyta > Pinopsida > Cupressales > Cupressaceae > Cupressus > Cupressus sempervirens. The sequence goes on along the minus strand of CM053791.1, from coordinate 596,806,487 downwards.
ATCTCTTACACAAATTCCTTAAGAAGCATGTTCTTCTCTTATTTTTTTGTCAAATCCCTTGCCAACTCTACATTGGTCAATGTCAACCAAAAATGCCTCCCTGCCAAATATTTGAATTAAAATTTCAAAGCCCATCCAATGGTCACCTCCAAATTTTTATATTAAATAATTACAAAAGAAATGCAAAATAAATGAAGTAAAACCTTATTGTATTTCTTTATATTCCTGTGCTTATTTTCTAGCCCCACAACTTCTTCTAATGTTAGATCTTGCATAGATCTATGGCAATCACTTTCTCACATTATAAACATGTCCAAACTTTAAATAATGTAGGGAAGTGATGATGTGCCATGTGTATATGTGGGTCTTGTTTTCTTGTGGTCCACAAACAAGGTAAAACTATTAGGTCACATGATAGTTCAAAGGCATTTCATTGGCTAAGTTTCTGACATTGTTAGTAGGGTGGGCCACATGTTCCTAATTTCTTCACTCACCATTAGATGTGATAAGATCTATGGTGGTCACATTTCCATTTTTGAAGATGCAAGAACTTTAAGGAATGTGGGGAAGTGACAAGCCACCACATGGATTTTTGTGGACCCTTTCCTATTAGAGCCACAAAAGTAAAGCTTTTCAAAATAGCTTAGAGACATGTTAGAACACAATGGAATTTTGGGCATGTTTCATTGGATTAAGTTAATGATTGGACCAAGTAAAGATGTTGACTATGCAAGAGGTGGGCTAGTTTATTTTTTTGCCATGCAATCTTGGAGGATCAATGTATGTTTCTTTTCCACTTTATGGAACTGCAAAAACTTTAAGGAATACAGTGAAGTGACATCTCAATATATGGCCATGCGGGGTCAAATTTTTTGAAAAGTTCCAAATAGTGGTGAGGTGGAACATGTGTTAGTTGCTTCATGCTAATTTTCTAGGAGGATGAGGTGGATGTTGAGTGTTCAGTGGGCCCAAAACTTTTAAGGGGAAAACATAGTAATAGCTAAGGTCTTTTGTGATCATCGATCTTTTGGAGATTGAAGATTTTCACTTTCCTACATTTTGAAAATGTGAGGAAATTAGAAAATGTAGGGAAGTGAAAAATGACCATGTGTCCTTGTGGGCCCAAGTGGGAGTTAAACAATTAGTGGTGGTGGTTATGTCAGAAATAGGGAGTACTAAGAGGGGGTGAGTTAATAATCCACAAACTTTAGCCATCAATTATATCTTATTACTTACTCTAAACCATGCATAACAAATCTAGAGTAGGACATTATTTGACTAATTACTACTACAATCTCTCTTCTTAGCTCATCCTTTTCACCAATGATGAATAAAAATGGCCTCAATTTATTCCTCAAGTATCATGTAAGGTTATTCAATAATATTTTTATTTCATCTTCATCATCAGTCTTGCAAATGGTTCTGAGCATAGGCTTCCAAAGTTCAAGGTCTTCTTCTCATGTAGGAGCCTTCTACTCAATGAGTCTCTCATAGACTTTTTGGTTAATAATGCTCTTAAGGTCCTAAAATTTCAGATTATTTGATACAATATATCTCACAGTAGATATATCTATCTGATCTTTCTTAAAATTGTTGCACAAATCATAAAATTTTCTCATCTAAAAAAAATTACCTTCATTTGCAATAGTTGTATTGATCTTTTTTATCTTCAGCTTCCAAGGTTGCTAAGCTTTGCCTACTACTTGCTTAGGTGGAGTCACCTTTTTTGCTTGCTTGGTTTCTTGTTCCTTATCTTCTTCATCATTGGAGTCAATTGTCAACAATGTTTTCTATCTTTTTCCAAGTCTAGTAGCCTATTGTTTGACTCTCTTAGTCTTAGTAGATACCACTTCAACTAATCTCTCAGATTCTCTCTTCTGTTTAGTGGGCTGAACATCAAATACTACTGCATACAGAATGCTCTATTCCAAAGATGTATTAGCAACTAATACTAAAAAAGTTTGTATGTTTAGTATACCTTGCTTCATTGTCTATCTCATAGCCTTAGATTCACTCTCTATTTTTCCAACCTCTAATAGTGCCTTCTTATTATAGATTCAACCTTCTTGTGCGATGCCTTCTTTGAGGTTTCTTGATGAGCTTGTTTTGTGATCTCATCATATGTGCCAAATCTATACTCTGATTTGTCTCTATTTGAATTTAACAAAAAATCAATATAACCGACTGTAACATGATCATTCAATTCATAGCTCAAGGGATCAAGATATGTCTCCCAACGTTCCACTACTTGAATATATGTATGATCTATATCAACTAATATACATATGTCTTCCTTGAATTTGTCCACAAATACATGTGCAATTCTAAATCTCTGTTTAATTTCATTATAAAATGTCCTCATTATTAGATTGCCACTATCTAACATCTTGTCTATAGGGTACCTTCTACATACCTCTAAAATCTTCTCCATTATGCATCTGTCACTACTCATTATGTCTATGACTAATAAGTAGGGAAATATTTTAAGTACACGAAAGAATATGTGATGATCAATGATTGAAATCTAAACACACTACTCTTTTTCCTCTTAATCTTTTCCAAGTTTTTGAAGAGTTGTATTCTTAGTATTTCACTTAGATTTACTTGTTCTTTCTCTATACATATCTTATATGCCGCATATATGAATCTTGCTAAAATTTCATCAATCTTAGAACTTGAACAAATAGAATAAGCAATAATTCTACTTAGAAATCTCACATCATCTTTCTTGATGGTGTTGATCACCATAGTATTTCATTTTATACTACTTTAGTATAGCTTTTAACTTTCATTTTGACCATCTTCTCACCTATAGGTACACTGCCTTGTTTACTCAGACTATTTACCTCATGAATAAGGTCGACAAAAATATTTACTACATTGTCTTGCATCCATAATTTTCCATCATGTATCCTACTTAGTATAATATGTGTTCATCCATCTATATCTAACTCATCGTAGAAGTGATACTTAAACAACTCTAATTCCCTTTAATGTTCAAATCTAGGCTTCACTGTCATGTTGTGGTTTAAAACTACTTCCATGTCTTTGTCCATGAATTCACTACCAATTGACTCAAACTTTCTTTTCAAATAACTTCCTACATCTTCAAGATAAACTAAGTTTCTTGGAGTGATAGACAACACCAAGTAAGGGTTTCCATTAGTAGGTTTTATGAAAACTATCTGTAACTTAGTTCTATCCTTGTTCTCAACACTATGTACTAATAACATATCCATGATCTTACCAATTATGAATTTTCACTGAATAAATTTGTGGAAAAAATGATAAAATACCTCTTTCCAAAAATAGGGTTTTCTTCAAAATCACTCTAACAAGTCACTTCTAAATGCTCTTTACTTCAGACGTGTTTGCAATGAAGTGGAAATCAATTTTATACTCCATTTATTCCATCAACTTGAACTTGCATTAATTGTGTACCTTGCAAAGATGAAAAAGCTCATACTTGCATTCTATAATCAATTAACAATTCAAGATCATCTATCTGATCTTCAAATGTCACCTAAGGTTTACTATAGCCTCCTTTCATCATGATAAACATCCTCAAGACTTTGCATCACAAAATTCTCTACAAAAACATACTTTTTATATTTTTCTATAGAATCAACCTTTGCTACAATATGAGTAACTTTGAATTCCATTATAACTTGTTTAGATGAGCTCCAAATTACAAGAAATCTTAGATACCTTCTAAACATAACTAGATACATCTTGTCCCAACTTTACTACCTCTAATTTGGTCTCTGGCTGAAGTTCTCAAATTTTGATGTTGTGAACAAGCTTAATTCAACTTAATTGAATAAAACTCAACAAATCCATTTGATCTTCCTATCTCATCATCATCTAACTTTTCTTTTTATTTTTCTACTCCTTTCACAAATGCTTCATTACATTCTTCTCGAAGTTCACTTATAATGTTTCTTTTTTCTTCATTGTCTCTGCTAGTCTTGGAGTTCCTTTCCTGGTTCCTTCTATTCTTGAAGTTTCTTCCATTGTTCCTTCTGTCTCTAAAGTTTCTATCCAATTTGTAGTACTCTTTTGTGTGTCTAAAGTTATTGCATAACTGACATGCAAGTGCTCTACTTCTAGGATTCCACTAATCATCAAGTGCATGACAATTCTGAGCAATGTGTCCTAAGTTGTTATACTTATAACACATGATCTATCTTCTATCTTCATCAGATCTTCGTTCTCTTGATGTTCTTTCATTAGATATTCTTCTATCTACAAGGTTAGTATTTCTAGACATTCTACTATTTCTTTTATCATTATCATACATAGGTTTCCTACAATCAACTGCGTTAAGACCCATACCATGAAAACTATGAAAATAAAAGTCCTTAACATGATTAAATGACTTATTTGTACAATCTCTTTTCATATGACCTATTTAATTACATAAAAAGTACTTACCTCTAAATTCATAATTGGTTTCCTTAGGAGTTTCCACTTGTTTTGGTTCATCCAATATTTCAATTTCTTTGTTTTGCTCAATTTCTTTATGTTTCTTAGAAGATTGATTGGATTCAATCTTATCATTAGATTTATCTTTTTCTTTCAGATCTAATCTAATCTTAGGTTTCTTTGTAGACATATTAATTAGGTAACCAAGACTAGTCTTATCATAAGTAATCAGCCTAGATAAAAATATTGTATCTTCTTCCTTGACTGATATCCAATCTTTAGCTCGATCTTGGATCACCAAATAGCTCATATAAAACTTCATATATATCACTTTCATAAAAGTTCACATATAATCATTATTACAAGATAGCACTTGCAATTCCAACTACAAAACTTCTTATCACAAAAAGTACTTTGCATAAATACCATGCCTTTATAGATTACTACTACATTGGCTAAGACCGCAATTCACTTTTCCAAGTTAGAGTAAACATCTAGGATGTCGGCCCTAATTGGACAAGTAATTGTTTTGTAAACAAAATAATTCTTTCCTTCAATTTTCCTATCCTACTTCATCAAAACACAAATATCTCTATTTTGTATAGTCTATACTAACTTCCAAGGTTATAAATGTTATCACAAACATGTATACTATCTCCATATAACTTTATTAGTCATAATATGACATCAACAACAAGTTATAAACAAAACAATAAACTGTTGTAAACCAAATTCTATACTTAGACAATTTTTTGATTACCAAACACTAAGTATCTTTATTTCTAAGGTTTCTTGTAAACATGTACATGATGTGTTGCCATAAATGACAATAATTACATATCACTATTAGCCAATTGTTAGTAGGTTAAGTCTATGATTTCATAGAGTGATTATGGTTAAGTTTTAAAGGTGTGTGATTAGTATGCTAGCTATTGGTCTCAGATTGGTTTTGATAATTGAGTGTCAACACACTTAACCAATTTACAAGATGATGTCGAGTATAATATAGATGTCAAGCTATAGTATGTGTCAAGTCAAAAATTTAGTAGGTGCCAAGTGAACTTCAGGTACCAAGCAAGATTCAAGTGCCAAGTGATAAGTGATGCCGAGTCACTATAGGTATCGAGAAAAGTATAGATGCTGAGTGAGAAAGAGTTACTATAGGAGCCAAGTGAGATAGAATTCCTATATGTGCTAAGCATAAGAAATCAGTAAGTGCCAAGTAACATAGGATCAACATATGAGTTTGTGCCTTCACAAACTCAAATGTAAACCATTTTTGAGCCAACTTAAGATGAATCTCAAAGGATCTAAAAGATAAGATCAAATATTTTACATTCCCTATGTAATCAGCATGCAACCAATAAAAAAAATGAATAAGTAATGCAACCAATAGGAAAAGTGTAAATATTTGAGTGGGAAAAGAAGGATGAATATCGATCATAGATTCATACCTAACCCTAAGTCTTTGAAGCCTTTAAAAGGAGGATGGTACCCCATAGTTTGTGTATGAGTGAGAGTTGTATAGGAGAATGCTAGAAAAGTTTAGAGGGGTAAAAGTACATAGAGGAAGAGCATAATTAAAAAATCTAGTTGGTTAGAATAGAGTATCAACACTTTGATCAAAGACATATCAAATCAGGAAGGATCAGAATAAACTATGCAGAACAAGGATCTGGAATCAACAATTGAAGATTGTAAGTTATCAAGACAACACATTCTAATAATTTCTAGCCATTGTATTAGGAATGAAAATCCAATGATAATAGGTTGGTCTAATAGCCATGTTGTAAACCTTTAACAAGGTGCTAAATCCTTTAAAAGGGTAACATTCCAAGTGAGTGTATGTAAATCCTTTAACTAGGTCACTTTTAACAAAGTGTAAAGCCTTTAATAGGGTAGGCCTTTCATAGGGAAAACCATTGGAAGTGGTCAAACTTTGTAATCTTAATTAGTTACATATTGCTATAGTGATAATTTGTGGGTATCATTCCCACCCTAGTTTTACCTTCTCATTTTGGAGGGTTTTCTAAGTGACCAAAATCTTGTGTTATCTATTTTCATGCATGTCTTTACTTTTATGTTAATTAGATATGGTAGATGCATGAAAATGATCTCAGTTAAAAGTTTTAGAGGTTAAATACTGTTACTTCTGATTCAACTCCCCTCTCAGATGTAAATCTTCCCACCTATAATTTCAACAATTGGTATCAGAGCTAAGTTCTCATAAGGAGGAGCCTTAAAGCTTGGAGAAAAGATCTAGAAATGGAAGTCTAAAAATTTGAGAAGATCATAGAAAATTAGGTGATTGATGTACAACTCACTCTACATACTTTGGAAGAAGCCAGGGAAGAATTGACAAAATCCTTAAAGAGAAGAAGAGAAATTGCCATAGCTAAGAATGATACACAATATAAAGAGATTGACACCTCAAAGGTGTTTGCAAATGGAGATTATAAAGAATTTGATGGAGTAATAGTATATCTGATGGAGAAAAATAGAGCTCAACTAGAAGAGATCAAAATGCTCAAGCTTGAACTAGAATCTCAAGCCATGATGCTTTGTGAAGTGATTGAACAGAAGAAAAGAGCCATTGAAGATAAGGCTATGCTAGAAGAAGAAAGGAGAAACATTGCCAACAGATTAGAAGAAAAGTCAATTGAGCTTGCAAGAATTTCTAACATGTAGCTAGACACCCTAAGTTAGATGATGAATGCACATCATGAGCTAAATGTTAGGGACATAGAGATCTCCACAATGAAGATGCAAAATGAACAACTACAAAATGACCTAAAAAGAGAGAAGGAGATTTTAAAGACCTTTGAAAAACCCAATGAGGCCATCAAGTACTTTGAAAAACTACTAAAATCACCAAGAGCCAACAATGATACTTCAGGATTAGGATACACTAGCATTAAAAAAGGAGAATCATCCAAGACTATAGAAGAAAGAAGTGACAAAGGTAAGAACACTAAACCTACTTGTCATTTTTGTGGTAAAAAGGGACTTACCTCTAATGTGTGCAAGAGAAAGAATGCCCATCAACACAAAAAATCTAAAAACATGGGTCACTGTCCCAAGTACAACAAGAAAGGACATTAAGCACATGACTATAGGACTAGAACCATCAAGACACCAAGATTTGAAGGTCATTGCTACAATTGCAAAAAGTATGGACATAGAGCTTTTGAGTGCAAATCAAAGCCTATGTGGACACCTAATCAACCACCAAGGGAAAATAATCATGGATATCACTACAATTGGGACTACAACACTAGGCATAGATTTCACTATTGTCAGGAATATGGACACATCCCTGAATATTGGATAAGGACACATTTCAGTGGAAACTATAGTAGATGGTTGAGCCAAACCACATGCTATAGTTGTTTGAAAATTGGTCACATCACTAAGAATTGCCCAACAAGGTCAAAGACACCCAAATTAGAGTTCAACAAAGGAAAAGAAAAGGTAGATGTTGAACACATCAGAGGAGAAATGAATAAAACATGGAAGAAGAAAGATGGAAGTAGCACATCAAATGAAGGGATCACTTCACCTAAAATGTCAAGTAGTCACACTTCATCCAACTAAGAAAAAGAAGGTATGTGGGACTGATATACATAGCTTTATCATACATCAGTTCTAAGACAAGCAAGTACTAAAAAGAATATATTAGCATGAACAGAGATGCAAAGTTAAAACTTCAAGTTTTCACCAGTGTTGCCAAGTTGTCTTCAGATGTTGAGTAAAATTCCAATAAATGCCGAGTTGATTGCCAAAGTCAATAGAAGCCAAATGATTAGTTGCAACTGAGCTGGTAGTGGAAGTCAAGTGAAGGGAAATTTTAGTTGAAGCTGAGTAAGGGAAACTCCAATGGATGCCAAGTGTTAAAAGACAATGGAAGTTGAGTAATGCAGAAATGCTTAAGAAGTTGAGTGGATAGCTGTAAATGTACTAAGCATTAAATGCTACAAAATAAGGGTATATGATCACATTTTGAATCATTTTTCCTCATGATGAACAAAGAGAAAAGATGAAGAAGAGAGCTGAATGATTTCTAAGAAGTATTCCAAGCATTTGAGTAGATTTCTATGTAGATTCAACACAATTTCATTAATTTCAAGGTATTTATACTAGTTCCGAGCTACAAAATTTTAGAATTTTTTTTGTGATTAAACCCTAGATAGTAGAAATGGCCTCCAATTCTAGGAAATCATAGGAGAAAGAGCTATTTGAAGTTCAACTTGTGTCAAATGAAGTTAAGCAACCAGATTTTTGGCCTACCCCTAGAGTTGCATACAAAAACAACCTAGTTGGAGCCCTATCTATAATTCCTCCTAAGGTAATAATGGTCTAGGATGTTAGGAGATGTTATAATTGTTAGATTGGTTCTATTGGAGACATGGAGATTAGAGAAGCTTATGATAGGTTGTTTAAAAATAGAGTTTTGAAGGAAGAGTTCCAAATCATTGAAAGGAAGGGTTTAACTCATGCCCTAAGGTTCCCTACTATCTCTAAAATATAATGGATCAGGATAGTGTTAAGTAGGATTCATGATAGAAGTTTATGGTTAGAAGATGGCCCAATTAAAATATCAAAGATGACTATTCAAAGATTAACAGGGTATCTAACCCTAGATTGGCACAAAACTCTCAGAAGTGACTCTAAAGAAGCAATTGAGAAAAATACAGGAGCAAAATGGAACAAGAAAGGCATGACCATAGATACCATTCAGAATCCTCTTATTGAATTTTCTAGTAGGGTTATTTCATACAAATTTTATCAATCTAGAAAACTCAATAGTGTTCCTACATTGCAATAGATGTTGGGTACAAATTAGTCAAGAAGGATCATGCTTACGATCTTGCAAAATCACAATTGCAACAAATTAATGAGAAATTAGGAGCAAAAAGGAGAACTAAGGGAGCACAATCCAAATTTGGTGCAATTTTGATTTGTATATTTTTCTATGTATAGAATGAATTTCCATCCTTTGGAAAAGTTAGTTGGAAAACAAGCATGTCCATTTTAGCTCAAGTAAATGAATAAATTGAACAAATAGGAGCTAATTTTGGGACACTAATGACAAGTTATTTTGAGGATTTCAAGAAATCCATGAAATAAAGACCAAGGATACCTATTTCAATAGTTGAACAGCATGTAAATGATGTATGTTTTCTTGTGGATATTTATTATACCTATATTCAAGCATCCATACCAAGTTTTAGATGGCTTAGACCTCTTGGTTATGAAATAAATATTGATGAGGCATCTACAACAATAACAACATTGTTAGTAGAATAATTCGATAAGAGTGCACCACATTTTGGCACATATGATGTGGTGAGATCAAAGGTAAACATGGAGTTAAAGACTATTTACACATTGAAGAAAATGGATAAATTGGTAAAGAAGCTCAAAGCTAAATTTGGAGAAGGGGCAGTTGAGGTAGAGGAAGAAGAAGATGAGGAGGCAAATGATGATGAAGATGAACAAGGGAAAGATCCATTAGCAGTAAACCAAGGCATGGGTGAGGATGCTAAGGAAGAAGAAGGTGCCAAGTAAGAAGCACCTAAAGTAGAACCTAAGAAAAGGAAAGAATAGAAACAACCTACAACACAATAAAAAGGAAAGAAGAAAGTAGCCAAGCGAAGCCCAACCAAGCCTACCACAAGGGCAAATACAAGGGAAATAACAAAAAGTGGCAAAGGAATAGGAAAAGAAGAAATCCATAGAGCAAGGAGGGCCAAAAAAGAAGAAGAGAAGAAAATATGTGGCACCCTCAAAGTCAGATGAAGAGAGGAAAAAATCTAACAATGAACAATTCAAAGTGGTAAGTAACACCACTAAATTTGACCTTGAAAATGTTTTTGATAAAATTAGGGATAATGCAGATTTAACTATGTTGAAAACCATTGATTTTAATAAGTTAAGTAGAGAGGAGTAGAACATAGTGGAATAATCTATCTACACTATGATGGCCAAGTTCAAGACTAGTCCACTTGAGCTTGATAATACTATGCCTAAGGAATTATACTCCATTGTTGAAAATAAATGGCATTATTGCCTAAATATGGAGAAAAAACTAAGAGAGTCAACATTGTCTCATGTAATGCTTGACCTTACAAAAGGTCAAATATGCAAGGCTAACAAGAACCATTGGAAAAAATTTGCACCCAAATACAGAGCCTTCAGGATTATACAAAATAAGATTGAGGATGTTGTAAAGAAGTTCACCATCATGTGGAAAGTTATATATGGTATCCAAATAGTCAACAAAGGACAAGAAGATCCCTTTGAGGGAAGGAATAATGATGATGAGGAAGAGGAAAATGAAAAGGAGGAAGAAGGAGAGAAAGAAAAAGATGAAGTTACAATGGAGAAAGAAACACAAAAAAGGTGATAAGGAAACAACTAAGAGGCAACAACTAAGAAGTAAAAATAGGAATAGAGTGTCCAAGACACACAATTACCACCACCTAGTCCTCCATATGTAGCACCTACATTTGTAAAAATTTTACTTGTGAAGGATGTTCCTAATACTTTAAATTAGAACATCAACCCATTGACTATAGAGAATCTCAAAAATATCCTTCACTAAACCTCACTACAAGCATAGTTGTGTACTAACCTAGTTCTGGTGAGTGTAGAAGAACTTCAGAAGGTAGTAGCTAAAATAACCATGGAGAAGGTGATTACACAAGACCCACCTTCACAACCTCCTGTAGCTACAAGTGGACAACTACAAGAGCAAGAAGCACAAGATAAAATTGCTAAGGTTGATTCCATAGTGATAGTAACTTCAACTACCAAGGATCAAGCAAAGGAGAAAACAAGACAAAGAGATACCTTTGCTTCTACAACATAAAGCCAAGGTGTACCTCCTCTGATCACCATAATTGATCAAGGTAGAATAGAAGAAGACAAGGAAGAGGAGAAGACCCCTTAGGAGAGAGAGGGAATACAAACTCTAGTCAATTGGCCTACTATGGGGACTCCTACTAAGTAGTTGAGAACTGATGTAGTACCACTACACATTTCAGCATCAGGCTCAAGCTCTACCAAGGTAGCAAGGGTACTTCACTATGGAGACCTTGCACTTGATGAAGAAATAGTCATGCCATGCTATGACTACAAAACAATGAACATAGCATAGATTAATGAAGTGCAAGAGGCACTAGAGAATAAAAAGAAGTAGGAGATACTTAGAAATGAGTATAGACACAGGAAAGCATTGATAGAAATCAAAGATAGGGTATGTGCAGGATCATGGTGTACCAAACTATGGCCTTAAGTGGCAGTGAAAAATTAGCAAATCAGGGTTATGTCAACTTGACACATAATTTTAAAGTGGTTCTGTACATTATATCAAAAATTTGTAAGAAAATAATCTGTAGGAAATTGAATATAGTTTCTAAACTACAAGGCCTTATCTGGAGAAACAATTATTTGATTGGTCAAAAGTTTGGATTTTAATGCAGTACTACAAAAATTTCAGAGCAAAAATAAAAAGTAGGTGTATGTCTGACCACCTTAATCATAATCAAATGATAATATATTTAAATATAATTTTAGATATAAAAAGTAGACTCATGTCTGGATGTGACGCATATTTTTGGCAATTTTTATTGCAAATAAATAATTAATTATGAATTTTCTACTATACTATTTTCAGAATTAAAAAACTCCCATGTCTGACCACCTTAACTAGTTCAAAAAAAATCAAAATTAAGTTTTTTTTTTTTTTTTTCTTATACTAGTCGAAGCATAGAATGTGACGCATCTTTTGGATTTCACAAATCTTATACGGTTTGAAAGTTATAGCTATTTTTAAACTAGTATGTTAATCAACACTTTGTAGCTAACTCAATTAGAAAATAAGTAATAATTACTTACTGAAATCGTAATTTGACAAAACTTACATTTATGAAAAGCTAAGAACATTCTTAAGAAACCCTTTTCATTACATCAAATTTTGGTTTAAAAAAAGTCGTCAGCTACATGCTTGAAGTAAAAAACACATAAGAACATGCCAAAAACACATTTTTGGGATGTTTTAAAGATGACCATATAAGGTTGGTATTGAAAGATATAGTAGGAATTATAAAAGTGTTAATTAGTTTCATTTAGTATCAGGATGGGTGGGAAAAAAGTGGGAATAGATTTTGAAATTCTTTGAGGCATTTCAGAACTACATATTTTTTAGATCGCCACTTTTTGACACACCATGATCCTGCACATACCCGATATCTTTCTTGATCCTTGTAGCCTACCAGTATTGGATGAAACAAAGCCCATTATGGAGCGACTTTCTAACATAGTGGACCAAGTACAAAATAAAGACCTAGATACTAATATTAAATTACTTGAATGGCTTGAGAAGAAATTTCAAATGAAGGTTAATGAGAAAATATTTGGTGAGATAGCACTGTCACAAGTAGAATTAGCTAAGAAAGTTGAGAAGGTAAAAAGAGTACTTGAGAACATATTCTCATTGTACTCCAATTTGTATGATTCCTCATATTCTACACAAGCGACTAGCCAGTGGGTATTGAGCCTAGATAGGAACCTTAAGGTATCAAGCACACAACTACCAAAGGATCCAGCTCAAAGTGAGAAGAATTTTACCATAATGCTTCACACCCAAAAGGAGTTAGCTATATTAACAACAAATGAGGGTAATATTAAAGCCAAATTGATATAGATACAATCTGCAATACCCAAACACATGGAAGTTTTGCATAAAGAGATGGCCTATGTAGAGAATGTTTTAAAGAAAGATTCTAATCTTTCTACATTAGAAGGCCTAGTACACCTTGTAGCAGAGACAACCATCTAGCTAAAAGCATTTGAAAATAGCATTAGACAATTGGGATGCTTCTTTGAAGATTATCATGGAGATAAATAAAACCTTTTTGGCTAAGTATTCCATTCATCCTTAGAACTCTTTGACATAAGTGTCAAAAAGGGGGAGATAATAGATTATGTAGATAAAGGCGGAGAAATACATTTTTGAGATGGAGAGATAACCAAATGGGGATATAATCTTTTTTTTTTTTGAAAATTTGAGGAGTGATGAGGAGATATAGCCAAAAGGATACAGAAAATGCAAGGACATGTGTGAAAGGGGGAGTAGAAACAAAGGGCGAGCACAAACAAAGTAGAAATAGAGCAAACATAAACAAAAGCAAAGGAATGATAAGGTAGAAAATGGAAAAAACATGAGACAAATATAACATAAGGAATTTTGGATATAGAAATGACAAATAATCTAAGGGGGAGTTACAAGTATTTGAGGTATATAATCTTCTACAAAATTTTCAACAAGTTTTTGAAGTTTTGTACATATACAAAATAAGATGTATGTTATACTCATTAGAGATAAGATCCATAAAGCTTAGTTAAGTGTTTTTGACACTCATGTCAAAGGGGGAGATTGCTGGTCTCAAATTGGTTTTGACAATTGAGTGGGTTGACACTCAATTAGATGATGCTAAGTATAATATAGATGTTGAGCTATAGTATGTGCCAAGTTAGAAATTCAATAGGTGTCAAGCAAGATTCAAGTACCGAGTGATAAGTGATGCCGAGTCACTATAGGTGTCGAGAAAAGTATAGATGTTGAGCAAGAAAGAGTTACTATAGGAGCCAAGTGAGACAAAATTCCTATATGTGTCAAGCATCAGCAATCAGTAAGTGCTCAGTAACACAGGACCAACATATGAGTTTGTGCCTTCACAAACTCAAATGTAAGCCATTTTTGAGCCAACTTAAGATGAATCTCAAAGGATCCAAAAGATAAGATCGAATCTTTTACATTCCCTATGTAATCAGAATGTAACCAATAAGAAAAATGGAGAAACGATGCAACCAATGGAAAAAGTGTAAAGATTTGAGTGGGAAAAGAAGGATGAATACTGATCACATATTCATACCTAACCCTAAGTCTTTGAATCCTTTAAAAGGAGGATGATAACTCATAGTTTGTGTATGAGTGAGAGTTTTATGGGAGAATGCTAGCGAAGTTCAAAGGGGTACAAGGACTTAAAGGACAAGCAATATTGCAAAATCTAGTTGGTTAGAAAAGTATCAACACTTTGAGTAGAGACATATTATATTAGGAAGGATTAGAATAGATTGAGAAAAACAAGGATCTAGAATCAACAATTGAAGATTGCAAGTCATCAAGTCAACACATTCTAATACTTTCTAGCCATTGTATTAGGAATGAAAATCCTATGATGATAGGTTGGTCTAAAAACCATGTTGTAAACCTTTAAGAATGTGCTAAATCCTTTAACAGGGTAACATTCCAAGCAAGTGTATGTAAATCCTTTAACCAAGTCACTTTTAATAGAGTGTAAAGCCTTTAATAGGGTAGGCCTTTCATAGGGTAGACCATTGGAAGTGGTCAAACTTTGTAACCTTAATCAGTTATGTATTATTACAATGATAATTTATGGGTTTCATCCCCACCCCAGTTTTACCTTCTCATTTTGGAGGTTTTCTAGGTGACCAACATCTTGAGTTGTCTATTTTCATCCATGTCTTTAAATTTATGTTAATTAGATATGGTATATACATGTGAATGATCTCAGTTAAAAGTTTTAGAGGTTAAATATTGTTTCTTCTAATTCACCCCCCTTAGAAGTAAATCTTCCCATCTGTAATTTCAACACTAGCAAGGTGGTCAAACATTGCAAAGATGAACACTTCACCACTTAAATATCCATCTTCTTGGTTGGAATGTGTTAATGGAAGCCATTCTTAGGATTTTTTATGGGTAAAAGAAATGATTTTCTCATCTCCAAATGTGTACTAAGATCAAATTTTCTTGATCTGCATGATTGTTCATTGCAGCTTTGATGGTAGTAGTTGTGCTTTGCCTTAGGGTAGAATTTTTTGAGGTATACCTAAACTCTATAAAAGATAGTTGGAAATTCTTGTAAGGGGTTCTACTATGTTCTATGATGTTTAATTGCAATAGTCTTGTGCTCTGTAATTGTATTCCTTGCCTTCCATTAATGAAATTGTTCCCTTCCTTACCTCTTCTTGCCATTCAGTATTTGTGCATGTATCTTGCCTTATTCTGAATGTTTCTTTCTTATTTTTATGGTTCTTATGTTGTCTCCAAACTATTGATGGTCATTGTATTGTGAAGGTGTCTTTTCTTTCAGCAATTGACCAGTTCTAAACCTGCATGTGAGATCTTTGAAAATAGGATAGAGCCAATATCTTTGTATCTAGACTTTTCATTTAATGTGTTGTGCATATAATAGAAATTTTGAAACCATTCAACCTAGGTGCATCACCCCCTTAGGTTAGAGAAGGTAAATTTTATTTCATGCATTCCTTCTCCCTTTTCCTCTCCAAGATTAGTTAAGTGCACCCTGATTATAAGGAAGCCAACCTTGTCTGGAGACTCCACCTCATAGTTCAAGTTCCACAACTTAGATGTTGTTTCCATGTTATACAGGGCTACCTAAGATGTATTTCCTCATGCAAGGGTAGAAGATTTAGTGTTAATAGTCACCATGGTGATTTCTCTTATGGATTCACTTACCTCTAACATTCACTCTACACTATGCAAGCCTTTTAACTAGGCTCTAGTACCACTTTGATGGGGAGATCTAACTACTATTGAAGAGCTCTTCTAGCTCTCCCTAAGACCTATCCTTAGGCCCTACTAGGGTAATTTCCTTACCCTACTTAGAGATCACTTCTAGGATCCCTATCCCTTTTAGAAAACTCTCCACCAACTTCAAATTTCAAGTATACCTCACCTTCAACCTATGCACTCATGGGCTTAACTAGCCACTCTTCCTCCCAAACAGCTCTGAATAGGTTTCCACTCTATTCATTTTTGGTTTTAAATCCTCCTTGATTAATCATGATAGATTCCTTTCTAGGTTTCTCATCAATTTATTATTTTCCTAATTTTAGGCCTTGTAGCCCTTTTTCCCTAATTAGGCCTCTTAGAAACTAAGTTTCTTGGATTTATCACAATTTACCTTAACAACCCCATGAACCAATTATGGATTCTTTCTACCATCAAGCAAGACTCAAATATTTCTTGGTTCTTAGGCTTTGACACTTTCTATACACTAGCTTTCTTGGAAACCCCTATTTCAAGGGTTTTAGGGGCATGTATGTGAATCTTCCTTCTATGCTTCCATTGGTTTCTCAAAATAACTCCACTACTCCTCTCCTTGGATAAAAAAAATAAGGAAACATCCCTCTACATTATGCAACCATTTATTGGTTCAATTCAATCCTTTTATCAAGTGTTCTTCCTTCTTTTCTACATAAACCACTAGCTAGAATGTTGCTCCACTATCCTAGGGTTTGGTAATAAAAATAGTTCCCCTATAAGAAAGGAATCCAAAATTATTATATACAAAATTTTATTAGTTATTTACTTGATTCCAAGTGTCCATGAAGTTTGAACCACAAGAACTCTAGGAAAAGCCATTATTTACATGACTAGTTTATAACTAGATAATGAACCAACAAAATTTAAATAATTTACAAAATGATCAATAAATCTACATAAAACTGAAGTATTTCCACAAATATTTGACACATAACAAGAATTAAAGTATCAATTCAGTAATATAGTTCCTTCAATCCACCAAATTTTTGGATCATGGCCCTGTCAGAAAACTTAGTTCAAAATCTTAGTTCTCATACCGCAATCTATACAATAACTTCACCAACTACTATGTTAGGGATTTTTTGGCATTAAATATTATATTACCACATGTATGGACCCTTAGGTCAGGATTTGGGCACCATTAAATCCCTTTCCTAGGTCTTAGGAAATGTTGTCACGACAACTTTGCAAAATTGCAAAGTTGTAATGAGCAACTTTTACATCTTTTACAATTTTGTCAAACCACTAACTTCAATGGTTCACTCTACTTCAAACTATGACACAAAAATCTTAGAAACCACTCCCTTTTTGGGGTCTTAGTCAAATTTTGACACTTTTCGAACTTTTTAGGACTTAAACACCAATATCTTAAATGATCACTCAAAACACTTGTCCAAAATCAACCCTGTAGCTACCCACACACACAAATAACTTGGGACTTCATAACTTATTACTTATTACCTAGTGGCTACTAAACCATCCTACAAGTCAAAGAACTCAAGAGTGAACAAGAAATTCAATTAGTAAGATTATATGAAGTGACTAAACAAAAGAAGAAAGCATAGGAAGATAAAATCGTGGTTGAAGAAGACAAAAGAAAAATGGCTACTAGACTTGAAGAAAGATCATTTGAGGTGAAAAAGCTCACAAAAAATTAGTTGGACATGATGCACTAGTTGTTAATTACAAAACAAGAGTTTAACATAAAGGAAATTGATATAAAAAATCTAAGATTACAAATTGAGCAACTAAGAAATGTGTTATGATTTGAGAAAGAACTACTAGAAAGAATGAACAAACCAAGTGAAGCTATCAGATACTTTAAAGAATTGATGACATCACCAAGGTAATCCAGTGATACTTCTAGTCTAGGACATGAAAATTACTCTTCATCTACTAAGGAAGGAGAGTCATCCAAGAATGAAGAGCAAAGAAATGCAAAATTCAAACACAAACCTACTTGTCATCATTGTGGTAAACTTGGACATACTGCTCATTTTTGTAGGAACAAAAATAGTATGAAAAACCCTAAACCTAAGTTTACTAGTAACTATTTTAATTGCAAGAAGAAATGATACCTAGCACATGAATGCATATCAAATAAAAGTGATGCACCTACTACACCTAGATTTGGAGGACATTGTTATAACTATTAGAAATATGGACATAGAGCTTATCAATGTAGATCCAAGTCAATATCTAACTAGACATATGAAAAGAAAACACATGCACCTAAGAAAGGTAACTCTTACAATTTGGATTACAAAAAATAGTATAATTGCCATTATTGAGGAGAGTATGGGAACACTCCAAAGAATTTCCTTAAGACACATTTTTGGGGTAATTTCAGGAAATGGTTGAATGGAAACCTAGTTTATTTTATTTGTCTTAAGGTCAAACATGTTAGTAAGAACTATAGAACCCAAGCAGAAACACCAAATAATGGAAATGACAAAGCTAAAAGAAAAGTTGAGATGAAAAAAATATGGAAAGAGATAGTGGAAGTTGGAAGCAGTGGATCAAGAATAGATGAGATTACACAATCCAATGGATTGAGTGATCACACCACATCTGACTAAGAAAAATAAGGCATGTAAGGGACTACATACTTAATGTAATATCATACATTAGTTCCTAACAAGAAAATGGTTAAAAGTCCATATCAACATGAATCAAGATGCATTAGGAAAAATATGAGAGAAGTATTGAGCAATGAAATATGTTTTATTATGAAGTGTTGAGTATCAGTATTACAGCTTGTATTGACCAAGCATTACAATATAGACCAAGAAATTACATCAGTTGAGCTAATGTATTGGCCAAGAAAATTGGTATTGATTGAGTTAGGTGATAATGACCAAGTATTTGAATTAAAAGAGGCACAAAAGGTCAATACAATTTTTGTGCACCTACCTAAGTCTAAATGCAATTATTGCTAACCTAATTGGCAAAATTGAAGGTATATGTCAAAATTGGGAAATCATTTTTACTTTACCAAGCGAGTTCAAGTGCACAAGTGATTAAGAGGCAATTAAGAAAAATTTAGTGACAAAGAAAGTGAATCATGGTATGCCATTGGAAATTTGATAGAATTCAGTAAGTAAAACTTTCAATACCAAGCTAGTTGTTTTCTAACATTGTCAAAGAAAAGTTCCTTTTGAAACCCTAGTTTGAAATGACATCATCTACAACTATAAATGTGAGTTCAATGCTAAATTAGAGAAACACACAAATTATGAGGACTGATCAATGCCCTCCACCCAAATTATAGGATTATTCAAATTTTGAACTAACAGAAGATACATTTGGTACTCTATTGTCAATTCCACCAAGGGTTATAATAATTTAGGATGCACGAACATGTTATAGGAGAAAAATAAAATAAGTCAAATATTTTAAGATGAGAGAAGTGTTGGTTTGTGGTGATTGATCAGGAAAGTATTGTACATACTTCATAAATTCTTTAGGGTACCATATGAACAACATAGTCTAGGGTAGTTTGATCTAGTGGGAGCCCCATGCGGTAGTTTTATTGCTATAGGATCAATGTCCAAGTGGGAGATTTTTGTCTAGTACAGAGTCTGATCAATCCCCAAGTGCAAGATTGTTATTTTGTGGTAACTAATTAAGGGAGTACTAGACATATTTGATTATTCGCCAATTTATGGTTGACATGTTGTAAATAATTTTAACCCTAAAGTGGCAAAAATAATTGTATAAAAGGGCTTAAGGTTAGGGAATGTTTCATAATGTGTGATGCAAAATTGCTTTTTGTGGTGATATTGAGCTATAAGGGATTGCTGATTTTAATTAGGTTGTAATCATTGAATTATAAAAAATATTGGACTTTCTATTTGGTGGAAATAGCCCAAGGTTTGGGTGAACCACATTTAATCTTGGTCTCTTGTGTTCTCTTCTGTGCAATCTATTATTTTTTGATATTGTTTATATTTGTACGTAATTGTTATTTCTATCTGTAGTTTAATCCTAACAAGTGGTATCAAAATAAGGTTATTGTTTTTCAGTTATCCTCTACAAAAAAGTCTCACAGTTGACTGGGAGCAATGGAAGAAAAGGGTTAGCTGAAGGTTGACAAGTTTAATGGGAAAAACTTTTAGTTATGAAAGATTCAAATGGAAGACTATCTTTATCAAAAGGATTTATGGAAGCCATTGGAAGGAAAAACTAAGAACCAGGGAACTATTTCAAATGATGAATAGGACCTTTTAGTTAGAAAGGCACTTGGAAGAATTTAATTATGCCCAACACCATTGGTGACATTTAACATTACAAAAGAAAAGACAATGGAAGAGTTGGTGGAAACCCTAGTGAAATTGTATAAAAGGCTCCCACTTCAAATAAGGTATTTCTCATGAAGCATTTATTTAATATGAAGATGGTAGAAGGCGGGTCTATTGTATATTATTTAAAATAATTTAATACTATTACTAGTCAACTATCTTCTGTGGGTATCAATTTTGATGAAGAAATCAGGACTTTCTTGATTTTGTGTTCTTTGCCTGAAAGTTGGAATGGATTGGTAATAGTTGTGAAAAATTCTATTTTTAGATCTAATACCCTAGAATATGATGATGTGATAGGTGTTATTTTTAGTGAAGAAACTCATAGGAAAACCTTAGGTGGGTGTACATTAGGAAGTGCTTTGAATGCATAAAGTAGAGGCAGAATGATTGAGAGAGGAAATAATTCTAGAAATCATGGAAAATCAAGAGGAAAGTCAAAGGGAAAGAGGTCTCAATTGAGAGGACTAAATGACTGCTAGTATTGTGGAAAACTAGGTCATAAAAAAGAATATTGTTGGACTCGAAAGAAAAATGAAAGAGATAAACTAGAGGAATAAAGAGGAAAATGTGGTAAGTAACAAATCTGAAGAGGATGCTTTGCATTTTTCTTTATAAAGTGTTGATGATTTATTGATTTTACATTCTGGTGCTTCATTTCATGCTACACCTCATGAAGGTTATTTTATTGATTATGTCTAAGGGGATTTTGGGCTTGTTTATTTGGGGGATAATGAACCCTATCAGATTGTTGAAAAAGAAAAAGTTAAGATTAAGTTGTAGAAAGGGAATCATTGGCTATTACATGAGGTAAGACATGTTCCAAGGTTGAGTAGGAATTTTATTTCAGTAGGGTAACTTAGTGATGAGGGTTGTTTAGCTACTTTTAATGATAAAAATTGGAAGGTTTTAAAAGGTTCCCTTGTAATAGAAAAAGGTGTGAAAGTAGCACCTTATATCTTTGTGTAGGTTATACTATTCTTTCTACTTTAATTGTTTTAGAAAAAATGAATGTTTAGGAACAATTGTTGTAGTTGAGTAGGGAGAAAAAATAGTTTCTGTAGAATCTGATACAACACTATGACACAATAGACTTGGGCACATGAGTGAGAAAGGGATGAAATTAATTCATTCAAATCAAGTTATGCTAGGTCTCAAATGTGTTAATATAGATTTTTATGAAAGTTGTGTGTATGGAAAACAAAAGAGAGTGAGTTTTGTGAAGACATGGAAGGAAAAGAAAAATGAGAGATTAGAGCTTGTGCATACAGAGGTATGGGGCCTAGCTTAGGTATCTTCCCATTATGGATCTCATTATTAGGTTAAATTTTTTGATGATGCAACTAGAAAAGTATGGGTTTATTTCCTTAGAACAAAATTTGATGTATTTCAAACTTTTAAGAAATGAAAATGCTTGGTTGAAAATGAGACTAATAAGAAATTAAAATGTCTCAAATTTGATAGTGGTGGTGAGTATTATAGTCATGAATTTGAAGATTATAGCTCTAATAATGGTATTAATAAATATAAAATTGTTCCAAAGACTCCATAGGAAAATGGAGTGGCTAAACACATGAATAGGACTATAATGGAGCATGCAAGGAGCATGAGGTTGCATGCAGGGTTTTCCTTAAACATGTGGGTGAAGGCTATCAATAATACTATATATTTGATTAACAGGGGTCCCTCTACTCCCTTGGGCTATGGTATTCTAGAGGAAGCATGTTCTAGTAAGAAGGTGAGTTATTCTTTTCTCAAAACCTTTGGTTGTGAAGCATTTGCTCATATTTACTTTAAAAATAGAACCATGTTGGAAGCTAAGTTAAAGAAATGTGCATTTTTTGGATATGGAATTGATGAATTTTGATATAGGCTTTGGGATTTTGAAAATCATAAAATTGTAAGAAGTAAGCATGTCATAATCAATGAAAAAGTGTTGTACAAAGATTTGTTGCAGCAACATGAGAAGAAAGAAGATGATTATGTAGTGCTGGATGGTACTCCAAAAGATGATGTTCCAAAAATTTCTCATGATGTGCAACAACCACAACAATAAATACTACACACCCTAGTGAATGTTAAACGTCAACAAGGCTAAGTAGACCTCCAAAAAAAATTTCTCCTTCTTTGTACTCTATTTTACTAATAGATGCTGGTGAACTTGAATGTTATGATGAAGCTATGTAGTTGGATACTAAGATTCAATGGGAGTCTACAATGAAAGATGAAATGGACTCTTTGCTAAAAAATAAGACATTATTTTTATGCAAGTTTCCTCTAGGTAAAAGGGCTTTACATAATAAATGGATTTATAGGTTGAAAGAAGAGGATGGAGGTAAGAAAATATTTAAAGCCAGGTTACCTGTAAAAGGATTTTCATAGGAAAAAGACATTGATTTTGATGAGATATTCTCTCCTATTATTAAAATGATTCTATTCATATTATTTTAAGTATTGTGGCTACTACAGATTTACATTTGGAGTAGCTTGATGTTAAAATAGCCTTCCTTCATGGTGATTTGGATGAAGAGATATATATGGCATAGCGACAAGGATTTGAGGTCAAAGGTAATGAGAACTTAGTGTGTAGATTGAAGAAAAGTCTATATGGCTTGAAACAAGCCCCTCGACAATGGTATCCAAAGTTTGATGGTTTTATGCATGAGCATGGATATAGTAAGTGTCATTCAGATCATTGGGTTAATTTTAAGAGGTTGGATGATGAAAACTACATTATTTTATGTTTATATGTTGATGATATGCTTGTATCTAGGTCTAACATAGATCAAATTAAGGTGCTAAAGTGACAGTTAGCATATGAATTTGCTATGAAATATTTGGGTGCAAAACAACAAAAGCTTGGTATGAAGATTTGCAGAGATAGGATGCTAAAGCTATTAACACACCTTTACCTAGTCATTTGAAGTTGACCAAGGAGATGTGTCCAAAGACACAAGAAGAGGAGGATGAGATGTCCAAGGTACCTTATGCTTCAAGTATAGGAAGCTTGATTTATGCTAAGGTATATACAAGGCTAGATATTACCCATGTAGTGGGAGTCGTTAGAAGGTATATGAGTCATCCAAGAATTGAGCATTGGAATGTAGTAAAATGGATTCTTAGATATTTGAGAGGTACATCCAATAAGTGTTTACACTTTGGGGGCTCTACTATTGATTTATAGGAATATGTTGACTTAGATTTGGTAGGGGATATTGATACCAGATGGAGTACTATAGTTTATGTACTTACTATTGGTGGGGTAGTTGTGAGCTAGGTTTCTCAATTGCAAAAGGTTAATGCTTTATCCACTATAGATGAAGAGTATGTTGCTACTATAGAGGTAGCTAAGGATATGATATGAATTTAGTTCTTCTTGGAAGAATTGGGACACCCTTAGAAGGATAATTACTTGTTTATAGATAGCCAGAGTGTCATTCATCTTGGGAATAATTCTACTTTGCATTCATAGAAAAGCACATATAGTTATGGTACACTTTCATTTGGTTAGTTTTGGATGATGGATAGTTAAAGCTAGACAAGATAGATACAGGTGACAATCCAATAGATATGTTTACAAAGGTTGTGACAAGGGGGAAGCTAAACTCCTCTTCAACTTCGATTGTTCTTCTTGACTGAACAACATAAATGAACAACATGGTCATGGGTGGTTTGATCTAATGAGAGCCCCATGTGGTAGAGGTATTGCTACATGATCAGTCTTCAAGTGGGAGATTGTTGTCTAGTATGGAGTTTGATCAGTCTCCAAGTGGGAGATGTTAGTTTGTGGTGACTAATCAAATAAGTATTGTACATACTTCATTATTCACCAATTTATGGCTAACATGTTGTAACTAATTTTAATCCTAAAGCGGAAAAGATAATTATGTAAAAGGGCTTAGGGTTAGGGATTCTTTCATAATGTGTGATGCAAAATTGCTTCTTGTGGTGGTATTAAGCTATAAGAGATTACAAATTGTAATCAAGTTGTAATCACTGGATTGTAATAATATTGGACTTGCTATTTGGTGGACATAGCCCTAGGTTTGAGTGAACCGCATTAAATCTTGGTTTCTTGTGTTCTCTGTTGTGCGATCTATTGTTTTCTCATATTGTTTATATTTTCATGTAATTTTTATTTTTGTTCATGGTTTAATCCTAACAAGAAGTATATGAGAAGATGTGTGACAATGGAGTATTAAAGGATGAATATAATTATATTATTTCTAAGAAAGGGCTTACCCATGCCCTAGGTTTTCTAAAAGTCTTCAAAGTGGAATGGATAAAGATTGTATTGAGCCATATTCATTATATGAAGGCATGGTTAAAATTTGGGACAATTAAGATTAAAAAGTCCATCATACACTGAGTCATAAGATACCCTACCCTAGATAGACCAAAGACAATGAGATGAACATCAAGAAATGATGCTGAGAAATCAACAAAACCTAAATGGAATGGTCAAGGAATCTCAATCAATGACATTGATGATCCTATTGTCAAATTTTTAGTATGAGTGATTGCACAAAAGTTTTATTAGTCGATCCAAATGAATAGTGTGCCATACATTACAATGGGCCTAGCTTACAAAATTGCTAAAATGGATCATAATTATGATCTTGTTGAGCTGCAACTACAAAAATTGACAAAGAATCTTAGAGCTATAAGGAAATAAAATAATACATTATGTAAATTTGGCTCCCTATTAGTTTGTATATTTTTATATGTACAAAATTCATTTCTCACAATTGACATAGTAGCATGGGATAGGAGTAGGCCAACTATTGAGAAAATAAATGATTTGATAAGTCAAGTAGGAGAAAATTTTGAGCCAATTATGGATAACTATTTTGAGGAATTCAAGAATAAAATGAGAAACTAAATGAGGATTCGTAAATCTATTATAGATATTTATTTTGATGATATATGTCTCATGGTATACACATATTTTTTTATGCCCAGGCTATACTACCTAGAGTTGTGTGGTTAAGATTGATGCCTTATGAGGTAAGTGTTGATGAAGTCAAAATAACAATGACTACACTTTTTTTAGAGGATATTGATGTGAATTGGGAGCAATTTGACACATATGACACAATAAAAAATCAAATGAATACAAAGAAAAGTGAACCCAAGATAGATAAGAAAAGAATGAAGACAATCAAAGGTCTTGAGGGAAAAGATGATAAAAGGGAAGGATTTGAACAAGTAGTTGAAGCCAAGCAATCAAAAGGAAAAGAGCTTGAGCCTAAGGCATCAAAGCACAAGGAAATAATAATTGTGGATCCAAAGGTTAAAGAAGATCTCAAGAAAGGTGTATAGAAGGTTGTCATACACCTAGTGTCAAAAAGTAGAATACTAACAAGATCAAAGAAATCTCAACCCTCAAGATACAAAACCAAAAGAAAGCCTATTAACAAGAAAAATGACTAGTTCACCAAAGCAGAACCTACCTAAGAGGCTAAAGAGAAAATTGGTTGTAACACAAGAGGAAGAAGATGACAAAGAAACAAAATCTAACAATCTAAGAAAACTTCAAATTGTGCTAAGGCTGCCTCCAATAACTATTGATAAGGTATGTTAAGAGATTAGTGAATTAACAACTTGATAGGATTCAAAGATATTTAATTTGATTTTGTAAGTAAAGAAGACCAATAGAAGCTTGAAAAAGCTATGGTAGATATGATGATACATTTCAAATCTACAACTATAGAGTTATCTCAAGGAATTCCTAAAAAAATGTATAATAAAGTTGATGCTAAGTGGTAGTGGGCATTATCAATTGAAAGATAGATTAGGGAAACTAAAGTAGCACAAATAATGCTAGCTCTAGGGAAGACACACATGCCTATAGTAGTGAAAGATTTTGTGAAGAAATGTATGTCTAAGGAGAGAGCTTATAAAATTATGATGAATAAAAATCATGAAGTTGAGGAAGAGAGTATAAATATATGGAAGGAAGAATTTGATTTTTTATTCCATTGGTTGATAAAGAAGATAAGGAAGGATAAGAAAGAGGTGGAGAATTTAAGGAAGAAGAGGAAAATGAAAAAAAAGTTGCAAAAGTTGCAAAGGAAATTAGGCAATTGGCAGAAGGCTGTGAACAACAAGATGTTGTCACAATTGAGGACATTCTTGATTCATCCCCAAAAGATCAAAATGTGTTGACTGAGGAAGATTTGAAAGATGCTTAATTAGATACATCTCTACCATGCACCAATCTAGTGTTACTAAAAAATCAAGGATTATCCAAGGATTGACAGTGCTAATAATAGTTTTCATGTTACATTAGTTACTGTTGATGTAAGTGCAAAGAAACAAGGCAAGGATATAATTACATTTCCACAATTAACTTGTATCTCAATGGGCCATATAGTTGAGAATATTGAAGAAGAGAAGGAAAAAGAAATGGTAGAAGAAGGTGAGAAACCCAAAGAACAAGAGACTACACAAGCTCTTATACAACTATTGAGTACCAAGTCAGCTAAGATACTAATTGTTACACATGAACAATAGGTTATGTCTACTCAACATGAGCATGAATAGGTGCCTAGATCGATTGAAATGTGTAAAAAATTACATATATCACTACCCAATGGTACAACCCCTCAATCTCAGATAGTGGTACAACTAGATGACATGACATAGGACTCAATAAGTCTAGAAGAGGTAATAAATTTACCCATGTATGACTTAAACAATTTTACATTGGAACAAATGCAAGAATTGAAAACTTTGTTGAGATGTAAGGCAAAGAAAGAACTAAGAAGAGAGCACAAAAAGAAATATATATTACATAACATTAAAGATACTTTTGTTAATGCATTTGGAATCATTGACAATAATCAATACCCAATTGTCATGTCCCCAAATTTTAATGTAATAATTAAATTAAATTAATTAATTAACTAGTCCCAAAATTCAAATAATATAAGGACCTTTAATTAGTTACTTTAATTAATTAAGATGGGGCCCAAGTTAATATTTGTATTTGTGGTTCCAATTGATTTAATATATCTTGGACCCCATTTTTATTTTGTTTCCATAGTTTGTGTCACTATTGGCTATCTTTGTACACCCTTAGAAAGTTTTCTGATGGGTATTTAAGCACAACTTGTAGGTAGTCTTTGGGTATGCTTTTGGATTATTTTCTATGTACCAGGAATTCATGTTGGAGTTTTGGATCATTCACCATTTCAAAAGTGAAAGATCTTCCCTATTTGGCTCATGTAGTTTCGGTGGGATTCAATCCTCACCCTATTCTTTTGTTGCATGTATTACTTTGCTTGGATTTGGAAAATTGGAGCACCATCTTTTGGAAAATCTCATAAAAGGTTTTGTGTTCTATAATTCTTTATTGTTTGGTGCTATCTAATGAATTTGGATCTCTAAAGTTAGCCTGCATTACTAAGTTCTCTTTCTTCCAAATGCACACCTCTTCCTCTTTCCTTACTCGAGAGCATCACAAATCAATACATCATTGATGACATACTCTATGTACAAGTTTCTCCTCCATCATTGTATGACCACATAATCCCTTCTATATAGACACATAGCCCACCATACCCTCTTTTTTGCATTGTATGGACACCTTGTTAAGACTGTATGACCACCTTGTGCCATCATATGGTCACCTTGTTTCCATTGTATGGCTTGTAAGAGACCACAGTACAACTACTTTATCTGCCACTGTATAGCCTCTAGGAACATTCATACTCCCCTCCATAACCACCATTACCATACAATCCCTACTTCTAGTGTATTCATACTTCATTGTTATAGACAAAATAGAAAATAGGAACAATATACTTTTTTTTCACATGTACACAAAGGTCTAGAACATTATAGTGGTATCAGAGAAAAAACTATCAGAAGCATCTCTAAAATTGTTTGGGAAAGTGGTTGTGCAACATGGGAAATTGAGGCCACATAGCATAGGTTAAGGCCATGCAACATGGTACTATCCCAAAAACCATTTGAGAAAGTGGTTGTGTAGCATAGGCAGTAGCTACGTAGCATGGATAGTGGTCATAGTGCAACATGGGTAGTGGCTGCACAATACGGGCATTAGCTATGCAACACAAGCAATTGAGGCTGCACAACATGAGAGCATCTTTAGAACCATTTAGGAAAGTGGCCATGTAGCATGGGTAGTGGTTGTGTATCATGGGCAATTGAAGCCATGTAGCATGGGTTGTGACCACATAGCATGGGCTATGACTATGCATGAGGAGAGCACCTCCGAAACTATTTGGGAATTTTTTTGAAACTTTCACCAAAACCATTGAAGAACATTATAGTGGTATTAGAGTTGGTGATCTTGCCAACCTATTGGGATGATTGAGAGATTTTGATATCTAGATCACACTATGGCCCTAAATAGCGATGGAGAGTGGTGGTTGAAGACACTACAAAGGATTGGCAAAGAGCTCAGTGAGGGTGTGTTCTTCCATTAGATATATTGGAAGTATGTTTGTGTTAGGTGGACCAATTACTTTCAATATTTATATAGAGAATTCTCTTGCCGATTAAGAATGCCTTAAGTCAACCCACACTTTCGAGACACCATGAAAAGGATAAAAGATTGGTAGTTGCAGCATGTCTCAATGAGGTCTTGAGAGTTTTAGCTCCTAAAGAATCGTATGATGATAATACCATGATAGAGATATTGTAATTGATAGTTGACAACTTTTAGAGTCTTGATGATATTAGAGAATTGTGAAAATTTCAAAGTAAGTAATATTTTCTTAGATCTTGACTTACAAAATTTGGTCTATGATATGTTTCATCCCTTCTTGGTCACCATCAAGGAAGATCATGATACTAAGATTCTAGTTGCCATGGAGAGTCTTATGATTTTATGTATTAAAGAGATGGATGAAATATCCCAACCCATCACATCGATGTTATGGGTTGTTTGTAATCTAGATTGTATCCCCTCTATAGCAAGATATAGATTGGTCAATAATGTTTTCAAGCATTGTGAAGAAAAACTAATATCTCATTTGCACAAGTGGGAAAAATGGATAATTATAAGGGTGATGCTTTACATGAGGAGAATAAAGACATGATTATAGAGTCACTCCAGGAAGATTTGCTAAATCTTTCTACTATACCAACATGAGGAGAACATAAAAAATAAGAGGTTTCTTGCATGGATCTTGTGAAGACATGGACAGATCATATTGTGCCTTAGGTTGTGCCTATCACCAATGTACTATCCACTGAGGAAGCTCTATCAGTTTCTAAAGTTGTGTCCATCATAGAAGCAGTGTTTGTTGCTAAGGTCCATCATCAATGCCAAGTTCATGTCTATGTTTTTCATTGAGTTTTTGTCCATCACTAATATTGTGTCTATCACCATTGTGTCCATCACCATCATGTCCATCACCGATGCAGAGTCTGTGTTCATGTTTGTCATCAAGTTTGTGTCCATCACCATCATTGTGTCTGTCACCATCATGTCCATCACTGTCATGTCCATCACTAATGTAGAGTTTTTTTTCTATCATCAAGTTTTTATTCATCACTAATACTGAGTCCATGTCCATCATCAAGTTTTTGTCTAAAATTGTCATGTCCATCACCAATGCCAAGTCTATGTTCGTGTCTATCATCAAGTTTGTGTTTGTCACTATTATGTCCATCACCATCATGTCTATCACCAATGCTAAGTTTATGTTCATCATCAAGTTTGTGTCCAACACTGAGTCTATGTCCATCATCGAGTTCATGTTTGTCACCATCGTCATCGCC
This sequence comes from Cupressus sempervirens, assembly GCA_028749045.1. Classification (NCBI taxonomy): domain Eukaryota; kingdom Viridiplantae; phylum Streptophyta; class Pinopsida; order Cupressales; family Cupressaceae; genus Cupressus; species Cupressus sempervirens. The sequence goes on along the minus strand of CM053791.1, from coordinate 596,776,349 downwards.
ATCATGTCCATCACCAATGCTGAGTCCATGTCCATCACCAACGCCAAGTTTTTGTCCATCATCATCGATGCCGAGTCCATCATCAAGTTTTTTTTTGTCACCATTGTTGTTTCTATCACCATCATGCTCATCATCAACATTGAGTTTGTGCCCATTACTATTGTGTCCATTACTAACATCAAGTTTGTGTCCCTTGTCAGGTTTGTATCCATTACCATTGTGTCCATTACTAACACCGAGTCCATGTTCATCATCAAGTTCATGTTCATCACCATCATTGTGTCCTTTGTTGTCACCATCACCATATCCATTATCATCATTGTGTTTGTTATCATCACCATTGCCTTTTTCATTGCCATGTTTGACACCATCATCATTGTCATGTATGTCATCTTCATTGTGTCCATTGTCATCACTGTAACTATGTCTATTGCCAAGTTCATCACCATCATTACGTCTATCAATATCATTGTGTCCATTACTGACATCAAGTCTGTATCCATCATCAAGGGTGTATCTGTCATTGTAGTTGTATCCATCAATGATGTCATAGCTATCTCCATCATCATTATGGCTGCAGTAGTCACAATAGCTGTGTTTGCTGCCATTAAGACATTGCTCACTATTGAGGCTCTATTCATCATCAAGGCTTCAACTAAGGTTTTGCATGTCATTGAGGTTTTATCTATAGCTAAAATTTTTTTGTCATTGAGGTACTCTCCATTGAGATTTTTTCTACCAAGGTTCCCTTTATTGAGGTACTCTTTGTTGAGGCTTCCATCATTGCAACACCCTTTGCCAAAGCTCCTATTTCCAAGGTTCTCATAGTCGAGGCCCCCTTCATTAACATTCTCACCACTAAAGCTCTCTTCATCAAGGTTTCATTCATTAGGAATATAATAGTGATCATTGCGGTTATGTTCGTAAGTTTATGCTAGCATCATCGTCTGCGTGCATGAACATACCCAAAGAGATTTTTGAACATAATGATGTGAAAGATTTCATTAATTCGTGTTAGTAGGATCTTGGTGAAGGATACAATAATTTTTATATTAGTGTGGCACAATAGATGCTTAATGATAGAGTGGTGCACGGGAGGTTTGATAAAAATTCACTCATTTTGCCTATGTGTTTGATTTGGGACCCTAGAGCTGTTGATATTTTGTTAGACAACAAATTGCTAGAGCGAAAGCAATCTTTGGGCAATGAGGATTTGTCATGTCCCAAAATTTTAATATAATAATTAAATTAATTAATTAATTAATTGGTCCTAGAATCAAATAATATAAGGACATTTAATTAGTTACTTTAATTAATTAAGATGAGGCCCAAGTTAATATTTATATTTGTGGTTATGATTGATTCAATATATCTCAGACCCCATTTTTATTTTGTTTCCATAGTTTGTTTCATCATCGACTATCTTTGTACACCCTCAAAAAGTTTCCCAACAAGTATTTAAGCATGGCTTGTAGGTAGTCTTTGGGTATGCTTTTGGATTATTTTCTATGTATTGGGAATTCCTATTGGAGTTCTAGATTGTTTGCCATTTTGGAAGTGAAAGGTCTTCCCTATTTGGCTTGTGCAATTTTGGTGGGATTCAACCCTCACCCTATTTTGTTGTTGCATGTATTACTTTGCTTAGATCTAGAAAATCAGAGCACCATCATTTGGAAAATCTCATCAAAGGTTCTATGTTCTACAATTCTTTATTGTTTGGTTCTATTTGATGAATTTGGATCTGTAAAGTTCTCTTTCTTCCAAATGCACACCTCTTCCTCTTTCCATACACTAGAGCATCACAAAATGATACCTTACTGATGATATACTCTATGCACAAGTTTCTTCTCCATCACTATATGACCACATAATCCCTTCTATAGAGATACATAGCCCACTGTACAACTCTTGTTTGCACTGTATAGACACCTTGTTGCCACCATACAACCACCTTGTACCACTGTATGGTCACCTTTTTTCCACCATATAGCTTGCTAGTGTTCACCATATTGCTACTTTAGCTACCACTATACAACCTCTAGAAATGTCTGTACTCCCCTCCATAACCACCATTACTATATAGTTGCTATCTATACTTTGTTTTTACACACACAATAGAAAATAGGAACTGCAAGCTTGTTTTTTGCACACACACAAAGGTCTGGAACATTAGAGTGGTATTAGAGAAAAAACTATCAGGAGCATCTTTGAAACTATTCAAGAAAGTGGTTGCACAACACAAGTAGTAGCCACGTAACATGAGCAACTGAGCCGCACAACACTGGCTGAGACTACACATCATAGTAGCATCTCTAAAATGATTCAAGAAAGTGCCCACATAGCATAGGTAGTAGCCACATAGCATGGGTAGTGGCTGCACAACATGGGCATTAGCTATGCAGCACAGGGAATTGAGGCCACACAACATGAGAACATCTCTAAAATCATTCAGGAAAGTAACCACATAGCATGGGTAGTGGTTGCATAGCATGGGAAATTGAGGCTATTTAGCATAGGCTATGGCCATGCAGCATGGGTTGTGACTACATAGCATGGGAGTATCTTTGAAACCATTTGGGAAATTTTTGCCAAAATCATTCAAGAACATTACACCAATTTTAGACAAGTTAGTGTACATAATTGAAAAAGTTCAAATAGATGAAATTGAAACCAATGATAAATTGATGCAATGACTTGAGAATAAATTGAAGCAAAATTTTTTGGAGAGAGTCTCCATGGAACTAGAAAATAGGAAATTAGAGCTTTCTAATCTAGTCAAATAGTTGGAGAAAATTTTGAAGACTATTCATTCTTTATTTATGAAGCTTTGTGATGTTGAGTTCTTTACATTGGAAAATCAATGATCAATTGATATTATTTAGGAAGATATGAATGCCTCTTCACATTCATTCAAAAAGAACAAAAGTTCAAGATCACCTTCATATAATAAGTTGAAATTTGATCAATAGAGGTTAGTCGACTTACTAGCTAGAGACTGTGGTATAAGGAACAAATTGATTTCTATTAAATTCATGCTAATACCACATTTGGAGATAATTCAAAGGCAATTATCTATAACTTAGAGTTTATTGAAGAAAGAAACACATTTTTCAAGTGTTGATAGCTTAATTGATCTAGCTATTTAGATAGAGATACATATTCAAGTCATGGAATTAGAAAAAGATAGATGGAATAAAGGATTTGAAGAAATTTTGGCTAGTCATCAAACATTTTTTGATAAGTATAAGATAACCCTAGTGAAACCCAAGCTATAAGGGACAAAAACAAGGGGGAAATATCTACATGACACATAAGAGAAAGGGGAAATAGAGAAGATGATAGAAATTGGAGGCAACATTATCAGATGAAACTACATTAGAGATTATAATAATGTATATACAATATAGTAGAGATTAAGTTTTTATTATAAACCTTATTATAGTCTCAAGGGTAGTATTATTTTTCATAGAAAGCTAAGTCATAACATAAAAAAATTTCCACTAATTTCAAAGGGGGAGATTGTTGATCTCTAAGCCTAAGTTTCCTATTAGTGTCTAACACTTAGTCATTTCCAAGGAAGTGTTGGATGATCATTACTATGACTAAGCAATCTAGAGAAGGCTGAGCTACAAAGCACTTGTTTATTTGTCAACACATGCCAAACAAGTCAAAGGTTGTTGAGACCAAGAAAGTAGAAAGTCATTTATTTCCAAGTGAATAGAATATATTGAGAGAGTAGAAGTTGAGTGATAGCATGAATGTTAGTTATGACCAAGCGTCAAAATAGTCAAGTGCCAAGTAAACTAGTTTTGACCTATGAGTTTGTAATTGCACAAACACTTAAATATATTCTATTTATCCAAATTCTACATGACATTTAAAGATAGTAGAGAAAATTAAGAAGGAGATCACACATTTTTTCAGATGGCATTAATCCCTAGAAAAGAAAATTAATTGATCAAAAAATTAGAAGGGAAAACAACAAAAGGATTAAACATGGATCATTGATCTTAATCTAGAGCTTTATATGATTATCTATTTAAGAAGGGTTTGTACCCTAGGGTTAGTATTAATTCATGCCAATACCACATTTGGAGATAATTCAAAGGCAATTATCTATAACTTAGAGTCCATTGAAGAAAGAAACACATTTTTGAAGTGTTGATAGCTTAATTGATCTAGCTATTGAGATAAAGGTACATATTCAAGTCACAAAATTAGAAAAAGATAGATGGAATAAAGGATTTGAAGAAATTTTGGTTAGTCATCAAACATTTTTTGATAAGTACAAGATAACCCCAGTGAACCCCAAGCTATAAGGGACAAAAACAAGGGGGAAATATCTAAATGACACATAAGAGAAAGGGGAAATAGAGAAGATGATAGAAATTGGAGGCAACATTATTAGGTGAAACTACATCAAAGATTATAATAATGTATATACAATATAGTAGAGATTATTTTTTATTATAAACCTTATTATAGTCTCAGATGTAGTATTATTTTTGCATAGAAAGCTAAGTCATGACAAAAAAACATTTCCACTAATTTCAAAGGGGGAGATTTTTGATCTCTAAGCCTAGGTTTCCTATTAGTGTCTAACACTTAGTCATTTCTAAGGAAGTGTTGGATGATCATCACTCTGACTGAGCCATCTAGAGAAGGATGAGCTACAAAGCACTTGTTTATTTGTCAACACATGCCAAACAAGTCAAAGGTTGTTGAGACCAAGAAAGTAGAAAGTCATTTATTTCCAAGTGAATAGAATATGTTGAGAGAGTAGAAGTTGAGTGATAGCATGAATGTTAGTTATGACCAAGCATCAAAATAATCAAGTGCCAAGTAAACTAGTTTTGACCTATGAGTTTGTAATTTCACAAACACTTACATATATCCTATTTATCCGAATTCTACATGACATTTAAAGATAGTAGAGATAATTAAGAAGGAGATCAGACATTTTGTCAAATGGCATTAATCCCTAGACAAGCATATTAACCAATCAAAAAATTAGAAGTGAAAACCAAAAAAGGATTAAATATGCATCATTGATCTTAATCTAGAGATTTATATGATTATTTATTTAAGAAGGGTTTGTATCCTAGGATTAGTGTCTATGAGAGAGAATGGAAATGAAGTGAAGGAGTGAACAAGATAAGTATAGAGAGAAGGAAGGCTAAATGTGAAAGGAGTTCTGATAGTGCAATTAGAGTAATGAAGGACATAACCAAGATATAAGATAAGGAGATCAAATTGAGATTTTGAAGAGAGGAGATTTGTAATTAAATTTCAAAGAAAATGGAAGGATCAAGTACTAAATGTATTTTAATAGATTGCATCCAAGAAAATCTCTTAATAGAGTGGTTCTAACAGGCCTATGTCAAATCTCCTAACAGAGTCCTTACTTTATTATAAGTGGAAAATACTTTAATAGGGTAAGACCTAATAGTCTTAAATGCTTTTAATAGAGAAGACCCTTTACAGGGTAAATTATTTGATTTGATCAAGATTATAGCCCTAATAGCTTAACTTTATTTTTTCAACAGTGAAGATTTGTGGGTTTCATCCCCACCCCAGTTTAACCTTCATATTGAAGTGTTTCTGAATAAAAAAAATCATTGTATTATGTGTTGATGATTTTCATGGATGTCATTCTTAGATAGATTTCATTTCAACATTACATATTTATGTTTATATGGTATAAGATCTAAGATATGAGATGGATTAGGTATGAATTATTTTATCAAAGAAAAGTATTATAAATTGTGATTCACCCTCCTATCAGTATCTTGTTTTCCATTAAGATTTCCAATAGGAATGATATGACCTGTAAAAATATATAAGGTTCCTGCTTTTACACCTTTTTCTACTAGTAAGGAAACTTTGAAACCTTCCAATTTTATCATTAAAAGTGACTATGCAACCCTCATTAGCTAGTTGCCCTAGCAAAACTAAATCCCTACTCAGTCTTGGAACATGTCTTACCTCTTATAGTAGCCAATGATTCGTATTCTATAGCTTAATCCTAATCCTTCCCTTTCCAACAATATGATGAGATTCATTATCCCCCAAATAAACTTGCACAAAATCCCCTTACACATAATCAAGAGAATAATTTCTATGGGGTGTAGCATGAAATGAAGCCTCCAAATATAAAACCCATGAATCATCAACATTTTCTAAGGTAAGAAGAAAATAACCCTCTTTAGATTGATTACTTACCACATTTGCCTCCTTTTTCCATCATGATCGTCTCCTTGATTGTACTTTTGAGACCAAGAATCTTTCTTCATATTCTTTGGTTTTCCATATATAGTACGAACAATCTCTTGGTCCTCTATATTGAGACCTCCTTCCTTTGATATTTCTCTTGATTTCCCATGATTTCAAGAACTATTTCCTCACTCATTCATTTTGCCTCTACTTTGTGTGTTGAAGGAACTTCTCAATGTAGATCCACCTAATATTTTCATGCAAATTTTATCACTTGGAATGACACCAACCACAACATCAAATTTTAGGGTATTAGAACTATAAATTTTAGTATTAGAACTATAACATAGTTATACACAACCATGACCAAGCCATTCTATTTTTTAGACAAAGAAAAAAGTGTTGATATTAGATTGAAAAGATCATTTGACTAAAAAGATTGTTGAAGAAGATCATGAGTTTCAATCACTGTTTTGTCATTGTTGTCAAACCTTCTACATTTTGGTAAGACAATTTCTTATATGTTTCAAGCACTATCACTTAGTTGATTGATGAGGAGGATTTTATCAACAAGATATAACAAAAGTACCTAGAGGAAAGGTTGAGTTATGACTATGTATTAAAGTGCAAGAATCAGTTAAGACAGTGATAACATAATGTATTGATGATCTACATGAGGTTGCAAAATGATTGGCTACACTTATAAAGTTCAAAAGAATAAGGTTAAAAAATGTTCATTTGCCAAGCTTGACCAAGTTGATAGTAGATGTCGAGAAAAGTTAGTGCAAGCTAAGAAAAATGTTAGTTGGAGCCAAGTGAAAGCAAATTCTAGTGGATGCCGAGCAAGTTAGTAGATGTGGAGCAAGTTAGTTGATACCAAATAATTTTTAGTCAATGCCAAGCACCAATAAAATCTAGTTGATGCCGAGCGATTTTACAATAGATGTTGAGTAACACAATATGTACTGAGGATCAAAAGATTGATAATACCAAGCTACTGCATTATGACAAAGATCAAAGATTTGCAAAATAAAAGCTGACAAGTTTGTTTTTTTGGAACTTTTGAATTAAAAGGAAGATAAGATTGATGTGTTGGTGGAACATAATATTATGTAAACCATTTTGAAGGTGAATTCAAGTGGATTCTAGGAGAAGTTTCTAGAAGAGACAAGATATGGGGTAGATACATTGTATCCTACCTAATCTATCAAAACCCTAATTTTGGTGATGGATAATGAACATGAAAAGTGTTCTAATTTCTTAAATGTAGGGATGTTTGGTCATCAAGCAAAGAGGTTAGAGAGTTTTGATGCAATAATTTTACAAGGAGAAGGAAAGGGGTTTACTTCATCAAGTGTCCCAAGTAAGAAGTCTGCAATGGTGTACTAACCAAGAAGGATTAAAGAGGATGAATGCTTGAAGGGTGAACAAGTTGTTAGAGCTAAAAAGATTGGAAGCCAATCAGAGTTGAGGAGTGAATAGTGATCTGTAATCTGCAAGTAATGTTGTAAGTTATATCAAATCAAAGCTCTACTATTACTTTCTAACAATTGTATCAGCCTAGGGTAAATCCTTTGGAGTAAGGTTGACTTAATAGTCATTGAGAAATTGTTTAACAAGGTGACATTCCAAGTGAATGGACTGAAGTCCTCTAACAAGGCTCGCTTTTAATAGGGTGATTGAAATCCCTTAATCGGGTCACATTTAATAGTGTGTGTTGTAACCTTTTACAACAATGGCCTTTAATAGGGCATTGCTTTAGAAGAGTGAAAAAGGAGTAGCATGTTACTGGTGGTTTTTCCAAAATTGGATTTCCACATTAAATCATTGTGTCAAGTGTGCTGATGGATATGTTGTGTTTTATGTTTTACATTTCTACAAGTTGATTTAATAGTAACATTTCAATTTTAGTTAACACATAATGAATGCATGCATGGTTAAGAATGTTTTGTGGGTTCATTGAATTGTGAAAAGTTGTATTTGTACAACTAGACCTTTAATAATTGATTCACTCCCCATCTTAGTTATTGTAAAAGAATTTCGACAATTGGTATCAGAGCCATCTACTTAAGAGGATTAGTTTTAAGGTACTAGAAGCACAAAGATCAAGATGTCAAAAAGAGAGGTACCCAAGCTCAATAGAGATAACTTTTCTACATGAAAAAGTTTGATGAAGCTACACCTTGGAGGACTTGGAGATTATGCACAATCTTGCATTTTAGTAGAACATGTTGATTCAAAAAGAGCCCTAAGTGCTATAGATTTGAAGAAAAAAGAAAGAACACAATCAAGTGATGTTGGAGATTGCCTCTACCCTAAGCTATGCTGAGTTTGATGATATGAAAGGCCTTAATAGTAAAAAGAAGATGTAGGATGCCCTATACACCATCTATGGAGGAGAAAAAAATGTTCAAAGAGCCAAGTTAGAGAGCCTCAGAGGTAAGTTTGCTGACATGAGAATGGAAGAAGGTGAGAATATTGCTTAATATGTTTCTAGAATAAAAGAAGTTGTTAGTGCAACAAAAGGTGATACTAGTAAAACAGATGATGATACTATGATAAGTAAAGTCTTGAGAACACTATTGCCTATGTATGCCATTAGAGTATCTACAATTCAAGAGTAAAGATGTATACCAAGAAATGATCTAACCCTTGAAGGTTTGGTAGGAAAAATCACTACTTTTGAGCTATCTAATTTTGACAACTATAGACTAGAAAGTATTGAATCAGCTTTCAAAGCAAAATTGTTGCTGAAGAATTCTAAGGAAGTAAAGCAAAATAAGAAAAGAAAGATAAAGTATGTATCCACTGATAGTAACACATATGAGGAAGACATTGAACAATTGGAAGCATTGCTGGCCAAAAGATTTCACAGAGGAAAAGACAAGTTCAAAGGTAAGCTACCTATCATTTGTTTCATTTGCAATGAAGTTGGTCATATTGTAGCAAGATGTACATAGAAGAAGAACTTTAGAGAAGGGAATAAGGACAAAAATAGAAGAGAAGATGATTGAAGAGACTACAAAGAAAAAGACAAGAAGTCATGCTACATTGCTGATGAACATGACTCTAATGAAAATAATGATGAAGTGGTATATGTTGCAATGAAGGACAAATCAAATGAGGATGAGGCAACTGCACTTATGACTTGTGTGAACAAGAATGACAAGTAGATCATTGATAGTGGATGCTCACATTACATGACTTGAAACAAAAGTAAGCTCATTACCTTAACCTATTATGATGGAAATAGTGTAAGATTTGGTAATGATACAACATGTTTGATAAAAGGAAAAGGGTTTATCAAACTCACAGATAATATTTCATGTGATAATGCTTATTATGTTGAAGGATTGAATTATAACTTGTTAAGTGTGTCAAAATTAAATAATTTGGGATGTAAAGTTGAGTTTGAAAATAAATCTACCAAGATATATGATACAAATGGAAACTTGATTGGAAAAGGTGATCAAACTAAAGCAATCTGTTCTATTTGGATGTAGAAGATGCTACTTATTGCAAAATTTGATGATGAATGGCTTTGGCACAAGAGGTTATGTCATGTAAATTTTGATAATCTAATTAGTATCAGTAACATGAAAAGAGTTAGAGGTTTGTCTAAGTTGAAGAAACTAGAAAATATAATGTGCAAACAATTTCAGCTAGGAAAGATGACAAAGTCAAGCTTTAAAAGTAAAGCTTATACCTCTAAGGAAATACTTGAAATTGTTCATACTAACTTGTGTAGACCTATTGAAGTGCAAAGCTACAAAGGAGATAAGTATATAATGATTTTTGTTGATGATTACTCTAGAATGATGAAAATCATGTTTCTAAAACAAAAATTAGAAGCTTTCCAAACATTTAAATGGTACTTGGTAAGAGTTGAAAAAGAAATAGGTAAGAGTTTAAAATGCTTGGCATCAGATAGAAGAGGTCAATTCACTTCACATGAGTTTGAGATGCTCTGTAATGATAGATGAATCAAGATACAAAAATCTACACATAGGACCCCTCCACAAAATGGAATTGTTGAAAGAAGAAATAGGTCAATAATGGACTATGCTAGAACACTCATGATGGAGAAAAATGTTGCTCTAAAATACTAGAGAGAAGTTGTAAGTACTACTGTATATATCTTGAATCATGTACAAGTGAAGAAAGGTACTCACTCAACACCTTTTAAACTATGGTATGGTCATCCACCTAATGTGAAATACTTTAATGTATTTAGAAGCAAATGCTATATTCTTAAAGCTGTTAGGAGTGGAAAGTTTGATGCAAAGAGTGAAGAAGGTATATTCCTTGGTTACCCCACAAGAAGTAAAGCTTATAAGTGTTTAATTACTAACACTAACAAAATTGTGGAAAGTAAAAATGTGAATTTTGATGAGTCTATAGAAGCACATGAAGCTAAACCTACAAAAGAATGAGAAGCATACAAATAATTTGTCTACTATTATGAAGGAATGCCTCTTGAAGAAGATGCTACAAATCATGTAGCAAGCCAATAGAAAGTTTCAACAATTGCCAAGTCATAGCCTAGGAATGCTAAGTTACATTCAGATGCTGAGTTGCAAAATGAGGAGAGTGTACAATTTGACTTTGAGATTCACACACATGAAAGAGATGCTGAAACACCTGATAGAGATGCACATAGTGATACTAAAGCTAAGAGACAAAATGCAACCACAAGAACTAAGCCTAGACTATCTAAATATGTCAAAAGACATCACCCTATAGATCAAATCATTGGAGACAAAGATGCAAGGCCAATGAAAAGAAATAGGTTAAGAAGTGAATCATGTTTGTTAAGCATGATGGAACCTAAGATAGTGAGAGATGCATTGGAGGATGATGACTGGTACAAGGCTATGTAAGAAGAAATTTAGCAAATAGAAAAGAACAAGACTTGGGGTCTAGTTCCTAGACCAGAAGAAAAAAATGTGATTGGCACAAAATGGGTACTCAGAAAAAAGTTAGATGAGAATGGTAAAGTAACAAGAAATAAAGCAAGACTAGTTTGCAAAGGGTATGCACAAGAAGAAGGAATTGAATATGGTGAAACATTTTCCCCTATTACGAGAATGGAAGGAGTGAGAATTCTACTTGCTTATGCTACATAGAAAGGTTTCAAAGTTTATCAAATGGATGTCAAGTCTACATTTTTGAATGGTAGATTAGAAGAAGTCTACATAGAATAGCTAGAAGGTTTTGTTGACAAAAATAATAAGAACATGGTATGTAGACTACAAAAATCCTTATATGGATTGAAACAAGCACCAAGAGAATGATATGAGAGACTTCATACTTATCTTGTTAAGATTAGATTTAGAAGGACAATTGATAAAAATAATTTGTACATGAAGATAGATAAAGAAAAAGGTATACTATTATCTAAAATATTTGTTGATGACATCATATTTGGAGGACAAGATGCTTTGTGTAAAGATTTTGGAAATTAGATGAAGCAAGAGTTTGAAATGTCAATGTTTGATAAGATCAAATTCTTTGTGGGATTACAAGTTTTTCAGATGAAAGATGGTGTATATATCACTCAAAAAAATATGTCTAAGAGATATTGAAGATATTTAGACTAGAGGATTCAAAACTAGTAAGTACACCTATGGTGACAACACTCAAGCTATCAAAGAATGATGATTCATTTGAGGTAAATCAAACATTATATAGATGCATGTTTGGAAAATTGCAATATGTAGTACACAATAGACCTAATATTGCATTAGCTATGGGGATAGTTGCAAGATTCTCTACTTACCCTAGAGAGAATCACTTGATGGATGTGAAAAGAATAATGAGATGCTTGAAAGGAATATAAGAGTATGGTTTATGCTATAAGAAGAATGAAAAGTTTGAATTGAAAGCCTACACTGATGCTGATTGGTTGATGACATCATATTTGGAGGACAAGATGCTTTGTGTAATTTTTTGCAAATTAGATGAAGCAAGAGTTTGAAATGTCAATGTTTGATAAGATCGAATTCTGTGTGGGATTACAAGTTTATCAGATGAAATATGGTGTATATATCACTCAGAAAAATATGTCTAAGAGATGTTGAAGATATTTAGACTAGAGGATTCAAAACCAGTAAGTACACCTATGGTGACAACACTAAATCTATCAAAGAATGATGATTCATCTAAGGTAAATCAAACATTATATAGATTAATGGTTGGAAAATTGCAATATGTAGTACACAATAGACTTGATATTGCATTAGCTATGGGGATAGTTGCAAGATTCTCTGCTAACCCTAGAGAGAATCACTTAATGGCTATGAAAAGAATAATGAGATGCTTGAAAGGAATATAAGAGTATGGTTTATACTATAAGAAGAATGAAAAGTTTGAACTAAAAGCCTACATTGATGCTGATTGGGTTGAAAATATTGATGATGAAAAGAGCACCAGTGGAGGAGCATTCTTCTTAGGTAAAAGATTTGTTACATGGACTAGCAAAAAGAAAATTTGTACTTCCCAATCTATTGCTGAAGCAAAATATGTTGCTACTACTATTAATTGCACAAACATTGTATGGATCAAATAGCTACTTAAGGGAATGAAGGGAGAAATCATAGAACTAGTGACACTTTATTGTGATAATACATGTGCTATAAATATATCAAAGAATCTTGTAATGCATACAAAGACAAAGAAAATTGCAATAAAGTATCATTATATAAGGGAATTGGTTGAAGACAAAGAGGTGAAGATGGAATATATTAACACAAAGGAGAAAATTGCTAATATCTTCACCAAAGAATTACCTAAAGATGTTTATGAGTATCTGAGAGGTAAACTAGGGGTGATACCCCTATCAAAGGCTATGTAAAAGGTAGAGGGAGTACCCTACATCAAACAAGATAACATTTATTTCATACAAATTGATGCAGTGGATCTTACTTTAGGAAATTCCTAAAGTAATTATAGAGTTGGAATTAAAAATCAATCACAAGTAAGGTGAAAAAGGGAGAAAATTGAAGAGCTTACAAAAGCCTATATCTACATATAACAAAGATGCTAAGTGTTTGTTGGCTCTTGATTTAATAGTGTTTAAACAACCAAGTATGCAAGGCAAGAATGCCTCTATGTGTAGCTCTCTCCAATAATGGACACACTTCACCAAGAACCTGGGCCAACTATAAGGCTATACTCCTTCTGCACTTCAGGCTCTACAAAACCTAGACAGGTATGCCTCTAGATTCTTTATATGGTACCAGTTATCAAAGCATACATTGAATCTAATATAGAGTAGATAAAAACTCCTAAATCTTCTATACTTAACCAGGAATCGCAAGCATGAAATAGCTAAGAACATAACTCATGAAACTGGCAAGCTAAGTGCGGGTCAACATTGAATGACTTTCAACATAAAAGGGAAAATGTTTGATTAATGATGTTGATTCAACACAACCTCAAATATGCAGTAGTATAACAAGTGATCCTACAACTGATCAGTGCCTAATCCATTGGGCAATTCCATGAATTTAAAATATACATCTGTGACATCAAGACATATCTCATATACTCAGACATCAGATCTATCTAACCACCTTGCGAATCAGACATCAGTGTTCATTCAGGTCTCATTCTCAAAAAATATCCTTCTCAAATAACTAGTAACCTTGTTTAAACATATCAAGCATTTACTCAGCCCTGTGGTCCAACAGCAAAATACATCAAACATACAACCTGAAGGGGATGCAAATGGATCTTATATCTTTGTTCCAAGACCACATAAGACTTACAGATTGTTGAGACAAGAGACAAGAACCAAAATGAAACTAGTGAAATTGCTGCTCATATGTATTCATTTCCTTTAAACTATACATTCAAATGCATAAAATTAAAGCATGAAAAATACCTAACATATCAGAAATTCCTATATTATCTACATACTGCTGTTCATACAATAGAAATTTGCTGAAGAATGTGGTCATAGTCATGGGAATGCATCAAGAACTGGATCCAAAACCTTGGTATCATAGTAATGTGCCAATTTTCTCCAAAGAACTGGAACCTACCAGTTTCTCAGTCACAAAAAATTAGAACCCTTACAATGAGAAAGAATGAGATATATATAGAAGGAAGGACTTCTCGGATCTACTCTGTAACTGACAAGTGTCTACTCAGAATTTCCCCCCTTTTGCAGTGAAAAGACTCTCTCTAATCTCTCTCCTTCATGGTGAATCAAATCTTCATCATTCTTACCTCTCAAAGGCATCAAGTATCTCAAAAATTTCATTCACCATCATAACTAATTTTGGTGTAAAAATGAGCTCAGTAAAAGTAACAAATCAGTTTAATGTAACTTCTACAATGCAAGAAAACTGCTTAAGGATGATTTTCTTCACATTTGAATCTAAACAAGCTTTTAGAATTGCCCTCTAACCAATTCTGATGCTTCATGATCAAAACTGCCTGTTCTGTTGCCAATGCCCCGAGAAACACAAACTGACCTATATCACAAACCCGTGAACACTTGTGCATAATATGATTCCAGAAATAGAAAATTCAGCTCTTCTTGATTCCAATGATATATTGGAGCGCCCATTTTTCTTAGAAAATACTCCAGTTATGGCCTTCTGAAGTTTTCAATCCTGTTCATGGCTTCCTTTGCATTTTGCAAAAATTTAAACTTTTACTAAAGTTTAAACTATATTAAAGTTTCAAATATTATTTAAAAGAATCTGACGTGAGTTTGAAGGAAAAATAATAATGAAACATTAAAAATTGAAAATTCTCAATTTTCCTTTCATTTTTCTACCTGGGTCAAACAAGGTTTGACTGAGCTTGATACTTGTCAGCTTATGATTGGCTCAAACTTGGACGAGCACCACATGTCACATTTTCACTACTTCACCATGTTAACTCTCGTGCATCTTCTACTTGATGAGATAGCAAGGGCCACTCGATTTTCCACGTGTCACGATCTCATTGCAACTAGTCTAAACTTGCCATATCATCACCTACTTGCACATATTTCCACTTGTTGCATGTTGATTCACTGCTCTATACCTAGGCAGGACCCACAGTGCTTACTTGGCTCTTACCAGATTTCTAAGTTTTTTTTCGACAACCTCACTACTTCGCTAACTAGAGCTCCAAGGTTTTTTCAGCTAGCAAAGTAGTGACTAACTAAATTTTGAAAGTTTTCTGGTAACCTTTTCCTCTGCTGACATCATCATCTTTTTGCATGCATTCCTCCAAAATATATGCTTCTCATCCACCTGATGTCATCCTCATAGACCCCACCTGGGTGTGGCTTTTCAAAAGCCTTTTTCTTTGGATACAATTACATATGCTTGGCATCATATTTAAAAACACAAAAAGTTCACACACGACGAATATGGGACAAAATCGCTCATTAAATCTTTCCCTATTCTTTGATTGTGGAGTGCTCCTTATAAGCGGCTTGCTATTTTTTATTTGACAGCTATGGATTGGAAGTCCTCCTTCACTACCTTCCACTTGGTCTTTAGCATCTTGCATGGAAACTCTGAATTGTTCCATGGGCTACGGCTTCATTCTTTTTCATCGCATGAGTTTTTTTTGTTGCCTGCTGCCATGCATTCCTCTCAGTGTGGGTTACTTTGCTCAAACTGGCGACTTTTCATTTCAAAATGTGCTTTGACTATTTATGCCTTTTAAACTACGACTTGCTACCCAAGGAATGCAAGTTCCCTTTTAAAAGGGTGACCTCCTTCTCCTTCTACCAAACTAGTTTCATTAACACCTTTTAACCTTTTAACTCAACTGGAAAAGGGCTTAATGGACAATTTTAATCATGAATAACACTCATAGGTTAATCTAATGAAGATTAGTTAGGCCCCAAGGTGGGTTCGACTAATTTTTTTTTTTCATTTCTAGACAACTGATGCTTCAGATTAATCCATTTGGGAACTCAAATTGATTAGATTCAAGTTCGATCACTGACTGACCATTAAAAACTCATTTTATCACTTTCTAGTAATTGTCAATTTTGATGTTAGGAGGTCTATTGACTAACCTTAAAAACTAACTTGAACCTCTAACCAAGCTCTGAAACTCAAGATCATTGATTCTTTGCTCCACACTCTTGCACCCTATTGAATCTTGTCTCATGATGAATTTGAGATCAAGAGATATTTGCTGTCAAAGTTGCTCACTCAAAAATCCTTGCAAGCAAACACGTCAGAAAGCAATAAACTGGGGTTGGAATTGGCTTGGAAAATTGGGCAAACTGACACATGGGGGCACAAATACTGGGGTGTTGGTTCTCTATCATGAGAACATTATGAATCTGGGATTTGGGCTCATGACGAATAATAGGATGCAAATGGCGAGTGGTCAAAGTGGGCTACCTGGATTTTGCAGACTAGAAACAATGGCAAAAAGTGATTTTTTGCGAAAGGAAATGACCTGGAAAAGTGTGCGAATGGATTCGTCAAAGCTTGCAAATTGACACACTTAAAGTACTTTTAATGGAAAATACAGGGGTACAATCTATTTGATCTTACCAATCACAGGTTAGGAGATATGACGTTCCGAACATGGGTTGCAATCAATCTACATTTTAAGATACTAGTAAAATGATAGAAATTCCATTTGGAATCACATTTGAAAATTGGTCAAATATATTTTTCATGAGCTGAAACTTGAAACATAACAAGTCTTTGACATCTACAATGCAACACAAAAGGAATTTTCACATTTTGATCAACTGGTTCAAAGTTATAACACGCCAAATAGGGCTTCCTAAAATTGTGTACAAAGTGCAACTGCATGAAAACAGTAACCGACGAACTTTGAGGGATTCAAAACCAAGTAAAAAAGACTCAAAAAGACTCAAAATCTGAAACATAGGTTATCAAGATGGATATTAGATACTCCTAAAGTGACAAGTTATGAAACAATTTTGGGTGCAAGATATTCAATAGCAAACACAACCTCCTGTCATTGTCTGACACTTAGGTGAAAATGCAGATTTGAAACTAGCTCAAAATGAGATTTCACAGAATGGCTCAGAATGTTAGTTTAACTTCATGGAATGAGTGGATGGGTTGAATGAAGGGTTTTAGAAACATTAAACACCATTTATGCATTAACTCAACATCGGGGTACATAGGCTTCACAAAGCATTTATAGGCCTGATTTTTCTCAAATTTTTTGAAATGTGACTAAAAATGAAGCATGCAATTTTTAGTCCCAACAGTGGCTCTATCTGGGGATGCATGCCCCCTGTGGGCAGGGCAAGATTTCAGATCTCTAGGAGAAGCAGACCACACTCCTGAACTTCAAAAACTCTCTTGAACAACTTTATTGAAAACAGGGAAAACTACCACTATTATGTACAAATGATGGCCCCGAGTTGCTGAACCTCAACAAAATTGTTTACCTTTGTCATAAATGTGATTCTCATCTGAACTTGCATGAGATAAGCTAGGATTATCACTCATATCAGTTTCACCAATAAGATATATATCTTGAATCTCACCACTTAGCAAAATTGAATCTAAAACTTGACTTCCTCAATGCATATAAAAATTTGATTCACTCTCCACAACTCGCACATCATGAAAGTTCTAATCAGCATGCTTATAACTATCAGACTCAAACTAAAAACTCTCTTCATTCAATGTATCATGCATGCTATCAATCTCAAATATGAATGTATCATATTCAACTTGGGGAAAAGAATCACTCATACCTTGAAAATATGCATCCTTTTGCATAACTGGATAGAAATCAAATGAACAATCTGACTGATACTCACATATGTCATCCATATTAGAATCTGAAACTAATCCATAATCTTCAAATGGTTCTTCACAATCAGCAAATAGATTAGTCTTCACATTAAAATATTCATCATAAAACTTAGTACAAGGTGCATGTTGATTTTCAAGAACAACTTCGTCAAACACCTTGTCATCTATCTCATCAGATGCAACATCATAATCATTTTCTCTGTCAAACTCAGAAGAAGATCATTATGATCTCTTACAACAATAAGACAAAGTATCATCATCAAACTCATTCTCAACTAAATCTGAATTGTCCATGTGTTCTTCAAAAAGAGGATTGATAATTCCATGCAAAGTGCCTTTGTAGATGTTAGGAAAGGTGATGTGTTGATCAACATCAAACTCCTCACCATATAATGGATTAGCGAAAACTTTAAAGCCACTTCTAACATCACTGTCATAGGCACTTTCAACATATGAAGAAGCAAAATCAGAATCATCATTCGAAGACACATCATTAATTCCATCAACAAAGCATGTAGAATATAAATCAAAGTTACTTTCATTATCAAAATGTAGGTGATTCAAATGTCTTGCAAGAAAATCATCATTTATCTTACTAATAGGTGCTGATGCATTAATCTTAGGATCACTCATATATTGATCATTACTATACGCATCCTCAAGACATTCTTCTACACAATTAGGTGATATGTCCTTATGGATAACCTCTTTGTCTTCATATTGTGTAGACACATCTTCTTCATAATTTTCAATCTCAAACTGATATGCACAATTCTGAACTAGAAATTCACTTTTAGATTTAAGAAAAGAACTCATTCCTCTACTAGCATAAGAGTTATAACTTTCATCATTGTTTTCTTCTTCCCAATCAGCATCTGATTCACATGAAGATGAATATGTACTAGCATTGTCCTCTTCTTGACCTGAGTAACAACTCTCATCATCAGCTTCATATGACACCTCTTGATAATATATTGGATCAGCAACTTAATTATCACTTGAAAGATGACTTTTAGATTTATCATACTCACATTGATATGACTATCTTTCAACTTCATATTTAATAATGTTCTCAACATGATGCAATCTCTCAATAAGATAATTCATTTCTTGTCTTTCCTGCTAATCAAGAAAATCCATCTGTACTGCTGAAACATTATCAACATATGAGCTTAGTTCTTCAGACTGTGACTGAGATACATGTGATTTACATTCTTCATCTTGTGTCATCTCTCCATGGCATGTCAGATCAGAAATTTCACCTTTATCACTTGATAGATCATTTCTGGTTTCTTCCTCCTCATACTGAGATGAATATCCTTCAACTTCAAAGTTTACGACATTCTCAACCAAAGCCATATTATAAATAGGAGGTTAAACAACTAAATTTATTTCTTGCATGTACAATTCATCAAGTGAACTATCTTTATCATTCGCTATTGTAATACCATAAACATGTGCATTCAATTCAATAAGAATGGACTCATTTGTTCTTTGCAACAAAGAGATTTCATGTTCACAAATTTTAATTTTTGAAACTTCAACAAAACTATTTACAACAGCAGGGGTGCTTATTTGCTAATCTGAAAACAAACAATCCTTATGACATTGACTTGTTCTTTGCACCTCATCTTGTTGGAAAACATTTCTAGAGAAGTGACTCTTGGTTAAGCCATATTTTATGTTATTCTCAATCTCTATAGCTGTCATGAATGCCTGATGCAAAGTCTTAGGTTCTTTATCTCTCAACAAATAGCTCATCTTCTTATCAAATGCACCCAAATAAACCACTAAACACATTTGATCATCCAGCTTGTAACTTTGAGGAATTTCATTTAAAACCTTTCCAAATCTGATATTAAATTCAGGAGCTAACTCACCATTCCTAATTTGAAATTTCAAAAACCTATCAAAATAATCAGAGATGCTTACTCTTTCCCTGAACTACTTCATGAAGGTTGATAGTAATTCATCCTATGATGAAATTGAACATGCTAGTAAAAATGAAAACCAGTCCCTAGCATCATCTTCTAAAGTCTGAACAAACAACTTCATTTGAACGTCTTCATGAGAAATTTCAAAATCACCAAGTCATTAAATAACTAAACATGATGGTTGGTTGACCTTTCATGGTTCCCACCAAACTTAGGCAAATACTTTCTGAGGCTATAAGGCACAATATTCAAAAAACCATGAATACCATTAAAATTTAATGGCATATACTGCTTGGTAGAAATAGATTTAGGCATTTCATTAACTAGCTGCATCTGAGGTGGAATGAATCTTGACATTCTTAACAAATTTGAACTTCATTCACCTATAACAACTTCTAATTTAAAATCTGCGATAGATCTATACCCTTCTACCCATGAATCACTTATAACTATACACTTCATAAACTTAGGAACAACAACTGAAATTTGATCCAATGAAGTGTATAAAAACTTAAAATTATTCTCCTCTTCTTAGTGTTGAAACTTCACTGAATGGAGAACACACTTTTCACAATCAATTTTCATGAAAAGAAAATACATGAAAATGAGAATACCTTTAGTGTTGTTGCATGAAACCACTGATCTGCTGATTGGCCTAGTGTTACATGAATTCCTCACACCATTGATCATAACCTTACAGAGTCACCATCTCCTTGAAGAGAGAAATGAAATCACAGCTGTGATTCATCTTTATCACTACAAATTCTTGTGACAACAGGTCAAACAACACTTTGAAACTTATTTGTCAGAAACTTATACAGATCTCTCTTCTTGCTAGAAAATTCACATAACTTCTAGATCTATCTAATTCAATTGAAAACTCTTGAAAACAATTATTGGTAATTGATCTACATTGGTATAGAGATCCTTTAGAGAGAGTCGCCACTCACTATTGTGAGAAAGATTTTAAACATGACTTACAACATAATAGATCTGAACTAATTTGTCAACTCAAAATTTTTGAAAATCACCTAACAGCTTGAAGAGACAAATTTTTTATCACTTTTGACTCTAAAATTGCAACAATACTTTTGAAAAAAACAATTGGATGAATTGAATGGAAATAGAACTCAGTAATAACACAATTTGAACTCAACCTTTAACTTACTATTGCAAGTGGATAAAACATACTGGGGTGCATGAATCTTCAGCAATGAAATGAAAAACACTTCATGATAATGCTATTTATACCAGAGATTCCAGTACTTCTAACAATGAACTTCTTCATAAAATCCCCAGCAGAGTCACCATTTTGCTATTATCTGCACTACTGCTGTTCATACAAGAGAAATTTGTTGAAGAATTTGGTCATAGTCATGGGAATGCATCAAGAACTAGATCCAAAACCTTGGTATCACAGTAATGTGCCAATTTTCTCCAAAGAACTGGAACCTACCGGTTTCTCAGTCACAAAAAATTGGAATCCTTACAATGAGAAAGAATGAGAGATATATAGAAGGAAGGACTTCTTGGATCTACTCTACAACTGACAAGTGTCTACTCAAAATTTCCCCCCTTTTGCAGTGAAAAGACTCTCTCTAATCTCTCTCCTTCATGGTGAATCAAATCTTCATCATTCTTACCTCTCAAAGGCATCAAGTATCTCAAAAATTTCATTCACCATCGTAACTGATTTTGGTGTAAAAATGAACTCGGTAAAAGTAACAAATCAATTCAATGAAACTTCCAGAATGTAAGAAAATTGCTTAAAGATGATTTTCTTCACATTTGAATCCTAAAAAGCTTTTAGAATTTCCCTCTAACCAATTCTGATGCTTCATGATCAAAACTGCTTGTTCTGTTGCCAATGCCCTGGGAAACACAAACTGACCTATATCACAAACCTATGAACACCTATGCATAATCTGACTCCAGAAATGGAAAATTTAGCTCTTCCCAGTTTTGATGGTATATTGGAGTGCCCATTTTTCCTAAAAAATACTCTAGTTATGGCCTTCTGAAGTTTTCAGTCCTATTCATGGCTTCCTTTGCCTTTTCCAAAAATTTAAAATTTTACTAAAGTTTAAACTATATTAAAGTTTCAAACATTATTTAAAAGAACCTGACATGAGTTTGAAGGAAAAATAATAATGAAACATTAAAAATAAAAAATTCTCAATTTTCCTTTGATTTTTCTACTTGGGTCAAACAAGGTTTGACCGAGCTTGACACTTATCACCTTCTAATTGGCTTAGACCTGGACAAGCGCCACATGTCACATTCTCACTACTTCACCATGTTAACTCTCGTGCATCTTCTTCTTGGTGAGATAGAAAGGGCCCCTCGATTCACCACGTGTCACAATCTTGTTGCAACTGGTTTGAACTCGCCATATCATCACCTACTTGCACATATTTCCACTTGTCACATGTTGATTCGCTGCTCTATACCCAGGTGGAACCCACAACACTTACTTGGCTCTTGCTGAATTTCTGAGTTTTTTTCTGACAACCTTGCTACTTCACTAACTGGAGCTCCAAGATTTTTTCAGCTAGCGAAGTAGTGACTAGCCAAAGTTTTAAAGTTTTTTGATCACCTTTCCCTCTACTGACATCATCATCTTTTTGCATGCATTCCTCCAAAATATATGCTTCTCGTCCACCTGATGTCATCCTCATAGACCCCACTTGGGCGTGGCTTTTCAAAAGCCTTTTTCTTTGGATACAATTACATATGCTTGGAATCATATTTAAAAACACAAAAAGTTCACACATGGCGAATATGGGACAAAACTACTCATTAAATCCTTCCCTATTCTTTGACTGTGGAGTGCTCCTTATAAGTCGCCTGCTATTTTTTATTTGACGGCTATGGATTGGAAGTCCTCCTTCAATACCTTCCACTTGGTCTTTGGTGTCTTATGTGGAAACTCTAAATTGTTCCATGGGCTGTAGCTTCATTCGTTTTCATGGCATGAGTTTTCTTTGTTGCCTACTACCATGGATTCCTCTCAGCATGGGCTACTCTGCTCAAACTGGCAACTTTTGGTTTGAAAATGTGCTCTGACTGTTTATGCCTTTTAAACCATGTCCTACTACCCAATAAATGCAAGTTCCCTTTTAAAAGGGCAGCCTCCTTCTCCTTGGGTCAGTGACTTTATTTCATTCCTTCTAATGCGTTGGTTCTTTCTTTTTGTGTTTGGCTGGTGACGTGGGAAGCTTTCAAAATGCGTGGAGTTTTTGTCTTTATTGTGTTGTGTGTTCCTTTTTTTTTATGCCACTCTTGCTCTATATTATGGGATGAATGAGAGTTTATTTTTGAACATGGACGCCCTTGCTATAGTTGCCTACTTACTTTCTTGGTGTGGCTTCATATCCTTTGTATGTTTGCCTTGACTGCGTGTTCTTCACCTTGAATCTGAGGAGCTTTCACTTTGACATGTATGGAGGCTTTTCTCAGCATTTTTTGTGGATGCCTCTTTTTCATTGGTATTAGAATCTCTATTTTCTTTTTGAGAAAATGCTAAACCCCTTTTATTGTGACAGGTTTGAGCTGCTCCTTTGACTGGCAGTGTTCCTCCTTTAACTCCAATCATGGATTCTTTATTCCTGCCGTGTGAGTGCCTTTTGCATTTTGAATTGCAGCCTTTGATACTCTGATACCATTGGACAACTAACTGGATTAAATAAAAAGGTGGAAGATGCCTCTGATAGTCTTAAGAAACAACTTCATCACTTGCTATAGGATGTCCAATATAATCTCACTCCCTTTAATCTTGGGTATGTGAAAAACCCATTTCCTCCCATATTGAATTAGATTTGCAATAGTTCTCAAAAGAGTAATAAATTTTTCCTTATAAATCATTTTGACTGGTGAGGCTACAATATGTGGACTTCATTTCTTCACACAAATGTTAAGCATATAAAATGATATAACAATCTCCACCATAAAATTTACCAATCTCTCCTTTACGAACAAGAGTTTTGGAATTATTATTAATTTGCCAAACTAGTTTCATTAGCACCTTTTAACCTTTTAACTCAACTGGAAAAGGGCTTAATGGACAATTTTAATCATGAATAACACTCATAGGTTAATCTGATGAAGATTACTCGAGCCCCAAGGCGGGTCTGACTAAATTTTTTTTGTTTCTAGACAACCAATCCTTCAGATTAATCCATTTGGCAACTCAAATTGATTAGAATCAAGTTCGATCACTGAGTGACCGTTAAAAACTCATTTTATTACTTTCTACTAACTGTTACTTTTGATGTCAGGAGGTTTATTAACTGGCCTTAAAAAATGACCTGAACCTCTAACCAAGCTCCGAAACTCAGGATCACTGACTCTTTGCTCCACACTCTTGCACCCTGTCGAATGTCATCTCATGAAAAATTTAGGATCAAGAGATATTTGCTGTCAAAGTTGATCACTCAGAAATACCTGCAAGCAAACATGTCAGAAAGCAATAAACTGGGTTTGGAATTGGCTTGGAAAATTGGGCAAACTGAAACATGGGGGCACAAAAACTGGGGCATTGGTTCTTTGTCATGAGGAAATTATGAATTTGGGATTTGGGCTCATGAAGAATAATAGGACACAAATGGCGAGTGGTCAAAGTGGGCTACCTGGATTTTGTAAACTAGAAATAATGGCAAAAAGTGATTTTTTGCAAATAGAAATGACTTGGAAAAGTGTGCGAATTGATCTGTCAAAGCTTGCAAACTGGCATAATTAAAGTAATTTTAGTGGATAATATAGGGGTATAATCTAGTTGATCTTGCCAATCATAGATTAGGAGATATGACATCTCGAATAGGGGTTCTAATTAATCTGCATTTTAAAATACTAGTAAAAAGATAGAAATTCCCTTTGGAATCGCATTTGAAAATTGGTCAAACGGATTTGTCATGAGCTAAAACTTGAAAAATAACAAGTCTCTAATGTCTAAAATGCAATGCAAAAGGAATTTTCACATTTTGATCAACTGGGTCAAAGTTATAAAATGCCAAACAGGGCTTCTTAGAATTGTGTGCAAAGTGCAACTGCATGAAAACAGTAACTGACCAACTTCAAAACCTAGGCCAAAAGACTTGAAATGACTCAAAATCTGAAATATAGTTTATCAGGTATGGATATTAGATAATCCTAAAGCAGCAAGTCATGACACAATTCTGGGTGTGAGGTATTGAATAGCAAACACAGCCTCCTGTCACTGTTTGACACTTAGGTGAAAATGTAGATTTGAAACTAGCTCAAAATGAGATTTCACAAAATGGCTCAGAATGTTAGTTTAACTTCATGGAATGAGTGGATGGGCTGAATGAAGGGTGTTAGAAACATTAAACACCATTTATGCATTAACTCAACAGTGGGGTACATAGGCTTCACAAAGCATTTATAGGCCTAATTTTTCTCAAAATTTTCGAAATGTGACTAAAAAAGAAGCATGCAATTTTTAGTTCCAATAGTGTTGAGTATATGTCTTTGGAATTGTTGTCAAAGAGGGAGAAAGTACAAGTAAACTAATCAAGGGAGAAGGTACATTAAATTGATTAGTGGAAGAGGAACAGTGGAGAGAGTACATCATTAGAAGATTAGAAGAATGAAAGAGAGAAAGAGGGAGAAAGAAAAAGAAAAGAAAAGAGGGAGTTATATTTTGTAACCTAATCAGAAGAGGAAGCTACTGATAGAGGGAGAAAGTTTCAATCATAAGTTTTCTTTTTGGTATTGCCTTACTATTTTAACTTAGATAGTTTGATGGAACAAGATGTTCATCATTTGTTTGATTGATTGATTAGTTTGGTTTGCCATCAATGCTAAAGAGGGAGATTATTGATATCTAATTGAAACGATCATTTTACTAAAAAGATTGTTTAAGAAGATTGTGTGTTTTAATCATTGTTTTGTCACTGATGTCAAAGCTTCTACATGGTGGTAAGATAATTGCTTATATG
Organism: Cupressus sempervirens; assembly: GCA_028749045.1. Taxonomy (NCBI): domain Eukaryota; kingdom Viridiplantae; phylum Streptophyta; class Pinopsida; order Cupressales; family Cupressaceae; genus Cupressus; species Cupressus sempervirens. Next base: position 596,750,474 of record CM053791.1, on the reverse strand, counting down.
TTTCAAGCACTATCACTTAGTTGATTGATGAGAGGATTTGATCAACAATATGTAACAAAAGTACCTAGAGGAAAGGTTGAGCTACGATTATGTATCGAAGTGCAAGAATCAATTAAGATAGTGATAACATAATGTATTGATGATCTACTTGAGGTTACAAAATGATTGGCTACACTTAGAAAGTTCAAAAGAATAAGGTTAGAAAAAGTTCATTTGCCAAGCTTGACCAAGTTGATAGTAGGTACCAAGAAAAGTTAGTGCAAGCCGAGAAAAAAGTTAGTTGGAGCTGAGTGAAAGAAAATTCTAGTGGATACTGAGTAAGTTAGTGGATGTCGAGCAAGTTAGTCGATGCCAAGTAATTTTTAGTTGATGCTGAGCACTAGTAAAATCTAGTTGATGCCAAGTGATTTTATAATAGATGTCGAGTAACACAATATGTGCCGAGCATTAGAAGATTGATAATGCCGAGCTACTACATTATGAAAAAGTTCGAAGATTAATCAAATAAAAGCTAACAAGTTTATTTTCTTGGAACTTGTGAATCAAGAGGAAGATAATATTTATGAGTTGGTGGCATAGAATCTTATGTAAACCATTTTGGAGGAAAATTCAAATGGATTCTAGGAGAAGTTTCTAGAAAAGATAAGATATGGGGTAGATACATTGTATCCTACCTAATATATCAAACACCCTAATTTTGGTCATGGATAATGAGTGGGAAAAGTGTTCTAATTTCCTATATGTAGGGATGCCTAGTCATGAAGCAAATAGGTTAGAGAGTTTTGTTGAAAATTTTTTGATGCCAAGTAAAAAGTCTGCAATGGTGTACTAAGAAAGAAGGCTTATTGAGGATGAATTCTTGAAGAGTGAACAAGCTGTTAGAGCTAAAAAGATTAGAAGCCAACTAGAGTTGAGGATTGAATATTGATCTGTAATCTACATGTAAGGTTGTAAGTTGTATAAGATCAAAACTCTACTCTTAATTTCTAACAATTTATAAGCCTAGGGTTAATCATTTGGAGTAAGGTTGACTCAATAGTCATTGAGAAATCCTTTAATAGGGTGGCATTCCAAGTGAATGGGCTAAAGTCCTCTAACAAGGCTCACTTTTAATAGGGTGATTGAAATCCCTTAACTAGGTCACATTTAATAGTGTGTGTTGTAACCTTTAATAGGGTTGGCCTTTAACAGAGCATCACTTCAAAAGAGCAAAAAAGGACTAGCATGTTATTAGTGGTTTATCCCAAATTGGATTTTCACATTATATCATTGTGTCAAGTGTGCTGATGGATATATTGTGTTTTATGTTTTATAGTTTTACAAGTTGATTTAAGAGTAATATTTTAGTTTTAGTTAACACACAATGAATGCATGCATGGTTAAGAATGTTTTGTGAGTTCACTAAATTGTGAAAAGTTTTATTTATACATTTGGACCTTGAATAACTGACCCCCCCCCAGTTATTCTAAAAGAATTCCAACAAAAAGAATCAAGAGATCCCTAATTTCTTCATCAAAACTGATATTTATAAAAGAAACTAAATGATAACCATATTAAACTCATTTAAATATTAAACAATAGATCCACCTTCTACAATCCTCATTTTAACTACACATTTCATGATAAATACCTTTTTAGAAATGGAAGTCTTTTCATATGGATTTTCTATGGTTACATCGATTCTTCCATCATCTTTTCTTTTGTAATATTAAATTACATTGATTTTTCTAGGCATAAATAAATACTTCTATTTGATTTTATGTCCAAAATATCTCAATCCTCATCTAACACAATTACCTCTTTCTTGGATTTTCCTTCCAATGGCTGCCATAAATCCTTTTGATATAGGTAGTCCTTCATTTACATTTTCCATCACTGAAAGTTCTTTCCATTAAACTTCTCAACCTTTAGCTTATCCTCATCTATCATTTCTCCCTCCAACCATGAGACCTTCCTATGGAGTATAGCTAAAATAGCCTTTCTCTGATACCATTTGTTAGGATTAAAGAGAAAATTATATCAGTTATATAAAAATATAACCAATATTAGAAATAAATAAAGCACATAGAAGAGAACACAAGACACAAAGATTTAACATGGTTCACCCAATGTCTAGGCTACATCCACAAATAATGAGTCCAATATTTTTATTATCTAGTGATTAAAACTTGATTACAATCTGCAATCCCTTGCAACTCAATACCACCACAAGAAGCTATAAAATCATCATATTTATAAAATTCCTAACCCCAAGACATTGTATACAATATTTTTTCTCTTTTAAAATTAGGGATAGAATATTTTTACCAATAGAAAAATAGCTCCCAACTTCTTTTACAATAATAAAGTCATTTGAGCTTTCGGGGGGGCTAACCTTGAAATTGTTGTAGGGGCATTGTCCCTTGACCCCACCCTATATTGTGACATGAAGCATACTGATGGGCCTCCAGAAGGCCATCTTTCTAAGTTCTTTTTATCTTATTTTTAAACAATTATCTTGAAAATAGTGACAATTTTATAGTTTCAAGCATATAAACTTATGGTTTTTATGTATATGCTATACATATGTGAAAACATGAAGTAGAAATATGGATAGTTTAAAGATGCTACATTTTCTTGAATTTATGGACAAAATTGGTATAATGAAGTAGTTATACATGTTGATAAATGTTTCTCCATCTATGCTATGTTTTGAGTAGTTTTCCTCCTATAGCCATAGGATTTGCAATAGTGGCAATTAGAAATTTACACCTTTTCTCTATTATTGATGATAAATAAATAAATTAAAATAAATATATACATATATATATACATATATATACATATACATACATATATATATGTATATATATATATGTAGATATATATGTATATATACATATATAGATATACATATATACATATATATAGATATACATATATATATATATATACATACATATATATACATACATATATATACATATATATACATATATATACATATATAGATATATAGATATATATATACATATATATAGATATACATATATATATATAAATATACACACACATATATATATGTGTATATATATGTATACATATATATACATATATATATGTATACATATATATATATATATATATATACATATATATATACATATACATATATATATGTATACATATACATACATATGTATGTATACATATATATATGTATACATATACATATATATGTATACATATATATATATATATATATATGTATACATATATATATATGTATACATACATATGTATGTATATGTATACATATATATATGTATACATACATATATATGTATACATATATATGTATGTATACATATATATGTATGTATACATATATATATATATATATATATCTATGTATACATATATATGTATGTATACATATAAATATGTATACATATATATATATATATATATATGTATACATATATATGGAAGTTGTGTGCGCATTGATTATTTTATAGGTGTTTTCCATGGGTATTTAAGAATCAACATTTCACTATTGGAGTAGTCAAAGCCAACTATGGATTTATAGACCTTCACAATCGGAGAAAATCATTTATTACTTTTTGTTATTGCAACACACAGATGTAGCTTCCATAACTTGCTATATTCTTAGAGAATTTATTTGTAGTTAATGTTGTTTTTGTTTCAAACTTTATGAGTATGTAATTGATCCTCATTAATGGAGTGATCTTATATTTAGGAATTAGTTGTAGTTTCCTTCAAAATAATGACTATTGTAACTTTGAGGGCAGTTGAAGAAATAGAATGAGTTGACTTTCATAGTAAAAAAGTGTGATACTATTTTTCAATCAAGTGTAATTTTTTTCCATAAATGAATAGAATGTACATCTCAAGTTTGCATCCCTTATCTTGATTGTATTTTTTGTTCACTAACCAAGGGGGCCCACTTGGTGAGTGAAGTGTTCCATCAGAATAGATTTTATTTTCTCATTTGTTTCTAAGTAAGGTAGAACTCGGTTGCTTTTGTAGCCATCAATAACAGAATTGGTGAACTATTCCTACAACATAGATAGTTAGAGTAGCTTCTATTCATGATCACATGCTTTACTAGTTTTATTTTAGTTTTTCTAAAGCTCAAGAATTTGAATTCCATAGGTTAGTCTTAGATTGAGAGAGTTTAAAGCATATACTTTGTAAATTCCATTCCAAGTTTACGTCCCTAGTCAATAATTAGATGAGACTGAACAATTCATTTAAAAACCAATTCGGGTGTCCAATCCTCAATAGTTAGTCCATTGTTGTAGGTTTTTGATACTATTATTTGGCCAACCATTTTTAACAGTGTTGGTGGGGATGGTGTTAATTTGAAATGATCTTAATAGCTAGATTTCTAGTTTCAATACTCTAGAGCTTAGTCTTAAAGCATTTTATGCATAGAAGGAGAGACCTCCTTGGGAGATTTCTTCCTTGTAATAATCAAGAGGATAATTTTAAACTCAAGCCTAAAGAACCTCACAAAAATAATGAAGAAGAAGAACCCTTTGAAAATCCATTTGCTACTACTCAAGAATGAATACCCTTATCCTATGAAGAATCCTTACATTTGAATGTTCTTTTTGTTGAACTTGAATATCAAGACAACCCACTTGCCCTTGTTATCTATCAACCACCACAATTAGGTCCTTCTCCAAGAATTGCTTAGCCTCAACCTACATGTCCTTTTTCTATCCCTCCTTAGCAAGGTAATTAAAATTTGAAGAACATATCTTCAACTGCACTTCCCAAGTTCTATTGCCTAACTATTGAAGATCCTAAAACCTTCCTCTTTGAGTTTGACATTACTTGTAGAAGTTATGACTATACAATTGATACCCACAAGCTAAAGCTATTTCCATCCACCCTAAAGGAATATGCTCTGAGATGGTTCATGGGATTGGGTGCCAACGTTGTGGCATATTGGCTTGTAATGAGCAATTTATTTCTTACAAAGTATAAATAATACTAAAGGGGTCAATATTTGAAAGGGGATGACATTTTCAAAATGTTCCAAAAGGAAGATGAAACCTTGGAAGATTATGTCTCATGGTTCATGTTTAACCTATAGTGTAACACACAGTACTAACTGAATGATGAATCAAAGAAACATATTTTTTGAGAGGTGTAAATGATGGAAGTATTGAGGCTCTAGATCTTATTGCGAGAGGAGATATCACTTAGAAAATATGGACTAATATATATAATATTTGTCTTAATTATTCAAGGGCTACTATGAAGAAAGGGAGAGGACTTAGAGACCTACTACATAAGTCTAATGGTGGTTCAGGAGTATTTATGATGGAGCTATCCAACTTGTGCTTAGATTTTAAGAAAGACATCATAAATTATGTCCCCACTCAACTGGATATCATGTAGGTGGGAAGGAAGAAGGATGAAGCTGATGCCATGATAGCTAAATATTTTCCACATTTTAGGGAGAAGAAAAGGAACTTTAAATATAAGTCTATTGCAAGCCTGGAGTCACAACCAATATGTTGAGATAATGGGTGTTGCACACATTGCATAATATTGTTATTTTATTATTTTATTTTATTATGTAATGTTGTACCTAGATGGACGTGCAACATGTGAAGATTCCCATGGAATATTCTTGATGAGTTGTATTGTAACGTTGTAAAAATATTTTATGTAATTATTTAATATTGGGAAAAAAATAATTAAATGCCCAATATTAAATGTGGGGTCAGTGGGTTAGGTAGCACATGGTTTTAGCACATGGTTTATGTAATAACACTTGGTGGTTTTGTGGGACTTGCTACTATATAAGCAGCCACAAGGGTAGTTGTTGTAGAGAGAGAGAGAGAGAGAGAGAGAGAGAGAGAGAGAGAGAGAGAGAGAGAGAGAGAGAGAAGAAGAAGAAGAAGAAAAAAGGCAAGAGTCAAGCGGGACAAGGCTTGACAAGTTAGCCAAAGGAGCATTTTTGAAGGTTGAAAGCATGGCATGGGATGTGTGGATTCATGCTTGTTCACATAGTTTGCTCGGTTGTGGCTATGGCCATGAAGGCTTCCATGGTTGTATGGCAATGGTATTTTTGCTGAATAATACATGATGATGGATGCTTTTCGAGGCTGGGTTTTTTCCCTCAATGAGGGTTTCCCAGGGTATATCTTGTGTCACAATTTTGTGGGTATGTTGTCTATTCTCTTGCAAATAGATTTTAATTCTGTGTTTATTTCAGATCTATTATGGGTTATGTGGAAACGGTTATATTATTTTTTGCCAAGTTTCCTTACACAATACTTATTGAGTTTAAAGCCATTGATTAAAATGGAGAAGTGCTCTACATCACTCAATGAAGGCCATGGGCTCAAAGACAAGGTATGCCACAAGATCCTCTCCAAAATTATAATAGTAGCAATCAATGGAAAATTTCTTAGAATACTAGTTTTGGTGAGAATAATAATTGGCAACAACCCCAACAAGGTTGGCAACAACCTTAGTAGGGTTGGCAATGACCTCAGTAAGGTTGGCAGCAAACCCAAAATTGGAATAACCAACCTAGTCAACAAGCCTTAATGCCACCACTTAGAAACAAGCTCTAATGCCTACTCCTATAGCCACTACTACCCCCCCAAAGAAGACTCAGCTACCAGTTTAGCCTAATCCTAATCTCAAAAATACCAAACAATCAACACAACAATAGAATTATGCTATTTCCTTGAATGATATCCACTTAAGGTCAGACACTATTCTTTATTCACCACCAAAAACAATAATAACCAAAGTTGAAGATTCCCTAGCTAAACAAGTGGATGTGTTAGATCAAAAGACCTCTCCTATAGCCAAAGAGCCTTCATTTCCTCATAGGTTGATGGAACAAGGTTAGCCTATATAAAACCAAGTAGTAATTGATTTTCTTAATCAACTAAAGAAAATGATAGTAAAAATACCATTACTTGATGCTATCAAATAAGTTCCTTTCGATACTAAAGCCATTAGGGAAGCATGTATCAAATAGTTAGGAAGAAAGAAGAAGGATGCAAAAACTATTCATGTCTTAGGACAATTGTCTGATCTAATGTTGGAGAAATTAACTATACCCAAATATTCAAACCCTGGGAGTCTTGTGGTTACTACCACCATTCATGGGATGCAAGTTCAAAATGCTTTAGTTGAACTATGATCATCCTTAAATGTCATGAAAAAGGAGGTATTATCTCAACTACATATTATTGGTCTCCAAGAAATACCAACCATACTTCAACTCGCTGATAGTTCTATTATCAAGCCAGATGGGATGATAGAAAATGTCATAGTCACCATAAACTCTTGGAAGTATCTAGTAGATTTTGTTTTCCTCTCCCCAAAGGGTACTATGGATGGATATCCTTTAATTCTAGGATGACCATGGCTAGCTACTATAGATGCCTATATAAGTTGTCAATATAGGAAGATGACAATATCCAATGGTATCCATACTAAGAACCTAACTTTATACTCCCTGCTCAACTACTATTGCAAGATGACCAAATAATCTAGCCAAACTTGGGTGATGATGACCTAGAGGTCAATTCCATACATCAACTAATGATGATAGGTTGAGAGTCATTTTGAGCCTCTTGAGAAGAAGATGAGATAATTTCATCCATTATTATGAATGAGTATGAGGTAGAGTCTCAAGTATGTCCTCAAGTAGAATGTATCCTAGAAACCATATTACCACCTTTGAACACACCTTAAAATTTAGAAGCTTTCCAATTCCTTTGATCATTATTACCCCACGAGGTTGATTCTTTTCCATTTTCTTAGATAATCATGATAGATAAGGTCATTAAGATGAAAGTTGGTCTAGGAAGAGAGCTAAATGTAAACAATTTCCTATTAGAAAATTGTGTTGCATTTTATTGGGACTAAATGGATATGAAAGTATTTGATCCTATGCTTTGCATTCACAAGATCTGCATTAGTCCTAACTTCAAACCTATCTGACAACCTCAGAGGAGAGTCAACCCTATTTTTAGGAATATAGTTAAAAATGAGCTCTAGAAGCTATTAAGTGTTGGTTTTATCTACCCCATCTCTCATCGCCAATGGGTCTCACCCCTAGTTATAGTACCAAGGAAGGGAGGAAAATGGAGAGTTTGTATAGATTATACAGAGCTCAATTCAACCACCAAGAAAGACCACTTTCCCTTGTCATTTATAGATCAAGTTCTTGACAACCTAGCTAGTAAGAAATATTTTTCTTTCTTGGATGGTTTTAGTGGTTACAATTAGATATAAATAGCTACAGAGGACCGAGAAAAAATAACTTTTACATGCCCATGGGGAATGCTTGCCTACTCAATTTTACCTTTTGGCTTGTGCAATGCCCCAATCACATTCTAACAAGTTGTCATAAGCATCTTTTCTAATATATTTGCTGACTGTATGGAGATCTACATGGATGATTATACTATTTATGGGACTACTTTTGAGGAAGAAAAAGAAAAAATAGAAAAGGTACTCAAGAGATGCCAACACTCTAACATTTCCTTAAATAGTGAATTTTTTTTTATGATGATGGAAGGAGTAGTACTAGCTCATTAAATTTCATCACAAGGCATCCAAGTAAATCCAACAAAGATTGAAGTTATTAGTACCTTTCCCATGCCAGAGAAGTAGAAGGATGTACAAAGTTTCCTTGGACATTATGAGTACTATAGAAGATCCATCAAGAATTTTAGTCAACTTGTAACACCCCTTTATAACCTATTATAAAAGGATTCTAAATTTGTATGGGACTTTGAGTGTACTACATCTTTCCTATAGCTTAAAGAAGTTCTCACCACAACACTAGTTTTGGGGGGCCCAATTGGCGACTACCTTTCCACATTCATATAGATGCCTTAGATTATGCTATAGGTACCATGCTAGGCTAGCAAGTAGACTTAGTTGAACATGCTATTTATTTCAGTAGTAAAAATTTGCAGTGTGTAGAGTTCAACTACACAGTCACTAAAAAGGGGCTACTTGCAGTTATCTATGCACTAAATAAATTTAGGCACTACATTACTAGATATAAAATATTTGTTCACACTAACCACTCTGCTATAAAGTATATGATGAATAAGCCTACAATATTAGGAAGATTGGCTCACTAGTTGCTACTTATGCAAAAATTTGATATCACAATAGCAGATAAGCCCAACAAGGCCAATGTGGTATCTAGCCTTCTCCCTTGGTTACATGTCCCTAGTGATCCTGCAGCCATTGATGAAATTTTTCCAAATGAACATATTTTCTTGTTGTCAACAAAAAATCCATGGTATAAAAATATTACAAATTAATTAACCACAGGAAATACACCAGTTCACTTATCTACTAAATAAAGAAAGTTACTAGCTGAAAAGAGCTTTAACTATTCTTGGATCTCTGGATTTATGTTTTATACAGGTCCTAGTCAACTAATGCATAGGTGTATAAGGTAAGATGAAACATATGATATCTTAAGAGAATTTCATGATGAACCCTATGGGGGTCATTTTATAGCCAAGCAGATCACCTTTAAAATATTGACTACTAGATACTATTGGCCAGGTTTACACAAAGAAATGTGATAAGTGTCAACACATGGGGAGACCCACTAAATAAGATGAAATGCACCTATAGCCTCAGATAGTCATTGCACCCTTTGATAAATGGGGGATTGAATTTGTAGGTCCTATTAAATCTTATATTTTAGTTTGCACTAATTATGTAACTAAGTGGGCAAATGCCAAACCAATGAAAATGGAGAGTTTGTATAGATTATATGGAGCTCAATTCAACCACCAAGAAAGACCACTTTCCCTTTTCATTTATAGATCAAGTTCTTGACAACCTAGCTAGTAGAAATATTTTTCATTCCTAGATGGTTTTAGTGGTTACAATTAGACATAAATAGCTATAGAGGACCAAGAAAAAAAAACCTTCACATACCCATGGGGAATGTTTGCCTACTTACTTTTACCTTTTGGCTTGTGCAATGCCCTAACCACATTCTAACGAGTTATCACAAGTATCTTTTCTGATGTATTTGTTGATTGTATAAAGATCTACATGGATAATTATACTATTTATGGGACTACTTTTGAGGAAGCAAAAGAAAATTTAGAAAAGGTACTCAAGAGGTGCCAAGACTCTAACATTTCCTTAAATAGTGAATTTTTTTTTATGATGATAGAAGGAGTAGTACCAGGTCATTAAATTTCATCACAAGGCATCCAAGTAGATCCTACAAAGATTGAAGTTATTAGTACCTTGCCCATGCCAAAGAAGCAAAAGGATGTGAAAAGTTTCCTTAGACATGATGAGTACTATAGAAGATTTATCAAGAATTTTAGTCAACTTGCAACACCCATTTATAACCTATTAAAAAAGGAATTTGAATTTGCTTGGGACTTTGAGTGTACTACATCTTTCCTATAGCTTAAAGAAGTTCTAACCATAACACCAGTTTTGGGGGGCCCAATTCCTTTCCACATTCATATAGATTCCTTAGATTATGCTATAAGTGCCATTCTAGGCTAGAAAGTAGACTCAATTGAACATGCCATTTATTTCATTAGTAAAAATTTGTAGTGTGTAGAGTTCAACTACACAGTCACTAAAAAGGTGGTGCAGAGCACCCTCGCTATAAATGGATAGTTAAGTCTAGTTAGTGAGTTTTAATTGGGTTCTAATTTTAATTATGCTTAGTTGTGTTGAGATGAGTTAGTTAATCTCATAAGTTTATTTGTTTGTAATAAAGGACTTGTCATAGTCCATTTTGTTTGTCATAGTCCGCATTTCCTAGGTTGTGAATAATTTAGTATTTTGCAAGGATACTTAGCATTTTGAAAGGATAAGAGGAGTTGGTTACTGTAGAAACACAAGATAAGGCTTATATAGGTCAAGGAATGCTTTGTTCATTCGTTGGTTGGCATTAATGAGGAAATTCATCATTGAAAGTACAAAAAAAGTGCTGTTATAGCTTGTTTTCTAAGTTTTTTATGAGTTTTGATGCATTGTACAGATAGTGTACTGATGCTTTTTGATTTCTTGTTGTAATATTTAATTAGTTCTCTGAATTACCTTTCATTTTCACTTGGTATCATGCTTTGAATTGATCTAGTTGAGAAGTTATAAGCAAATTACTATCAACTAGTCTAGAATCTTGATTTTTAGCATTGCCAGGCAAAAAGAGGACTCTATTGCCACTTTCCATGATTGAAAATGCTTGATATCTAGTGGAAAGTGGTAATGGAGTTTTCAAATTGTATTATATTCTTCATTTTGTTTCTACAGAGCTTTCAAACTAAGTTATGGTGATGCCCTAGGCTGATCCCTGTGGTTGGATGAGCCTTCAGAGAGGGAAAATCTGTTTGGTTTAGAGTTTTTGTGTAAAGAAAGACACCATTAGGTATATGTTATAGAATGGTATTTGAGTCCTCTTTCCAATGGTGTATGGGGTTTATAAATATATTCTGACTGGTGAAGCATTTGAAGCATAAACTTAAAATCTGTCCTGGAAGTCTAGAAACTCTTAAAATGCTGCTCAGTGGAGCCCGTATCTTTTTAACCAACCGTTGGATCTTTCTGAAATTTGATTATGTTTGTGAAAACCTAATGTTTCTCATTATCGATGGTGGGATTGAGAATTTTTTTCCTATTTCAAAAGTTACATATGTCTGTGTACGGGTCTATCTAGAAGCATAAAAGAGTTTGTTTGAAATTTCAGCAAGACTCAAGAAAGTTGTACGGAAAGCATAGATTATTAAAGAAAATGAAGAGGACTTATGGGAGTGAAAATTCATGGAATCTAGGGTGATGATCCAATAGCAAGGGTTGTGGGATTTCAAGGGAAGTAAGGCTATACCTAGGAGGCAAGCCTTGGGGTTAGGCCTAGGAGGTCTAACAGATTGAAAACTATATTTAGATCATTGGATGATCTTGTTGGTGTTATAGAGAGTTTTATTGAATCCCATAAACCCTATACATCAAAAGGATCTACTTGCAGTTATCTATGCACTAAATAAACCTAGGCACTAGATTACTAGATATAAAATATTTGTTCACATTAACCACTCTAGTATAAAGTATTTGATGAATAAGCCTGCAATATCAGGAAGGTTGGCTTGCTAGTTGCTACTTATGCAAGAATTTTATATCACAATAGTAGATAAGCCCAACAAGGCCAATGTGGTACCTAGCCTTCTCTCTCTATTACATGTACCTAGTGATCTTGCAGCCATTGATGAAATTTTTCCAAATGAACATATTTTCTTATTATCAACACAAAATCAATGGTATGAAAATATTGGAAATTACCTAACCATAGGAAAGACACCAATTCACTTCTCTACTAAAGAAAGAAACGTACTAGTTGAAAAGAGCTTTAACTATTCTTGGATTTTTGGATTCATGTTTTATACATGTTCTAGTCAAGTAATGCGTAGATGTATAAGGGAAGATGAAACATATGATATCTTAAGAGAATGCCATGATGACCCTTGTGGAGATCATTTTTTAGCCAAGTAGATAGCCTTTAAAATATTGACTATCGAATACCATTGGCCAAGTTTACACAAGGATGCAACTAGATAAACAAAGAAATGTGATAAGTGTCAATGCATGAGGACGAACACTAAATCAAATGAAATGCCCCTACAACCTTAGATAGTCATTGGACCATTTGATAAATGGGGGATTGACTTTGTAGGTCTTATTAAACCCTCTTCATAAGGTAAATCCTATATTTTAGTTATCACTAATTATGTAACTATGTGGGCATATGCCAAACCAATGAAACATCCAAGGGATAACAACATTACTGAGTTCTTGTATGAATCGATCTATACATGTTTTGGTGTCCCTTAGGAATCAACATTTGATTAGGGAGCTCAATTTACATCTAATATGATAGATGCTTTCATGGAGGAATATACCATTCGACATGGTAAATCATCACCTTACCATATGCAAGCTAATGACCAAGTAGAAGTTACCAATAGGGAGCTAGAAGCCATTCTCACCAAAATAGTAGCACTCTATAGGAAGGATTAGGCCACATGCCTTCCTGAAGCTCTTTGGGCTTATAGAACCACCTAGAAATCTACAATGGGCTTCACTCCTTTTAAACTCATCTATGGTAGGTTAGTTGTAATGCCTATGGAGTTTGAATATAAGACATTGAGGACTACTCTAGATCTTGGTATGGAACTTACTATTGCACAACAAGACCGAATTATGAGTTTAAATAACCTTGATGAATGACACAAATTTGTATTAAATAACACAGAACTCATCCAACATCAATGGAAATAGTGGCATGATAAGTTTATCAAGGATAAAATATTTGTTGTAGGGGATTGGGCACTTCTTTATGATTCCATGTATCAACGCAATCTAGGAAAGTTTCAAACTCATTGGTTAGGAACATATGAAATTGTTGCTATATTTCAAAATGACATGGTCTAGTTATCTACTATTGATCCTATTTGATTCAAGTTACTGTTCAATGACATCACCTCAAACTCTACAACAAACTAGTAGTTGTAAGGAGTTTTTGTAGTAGTTCCAACACAATAAAGACATCCTCTTTCCTACAGCCAAAGATTCTGGGTCATCTACCCTAACTTTTAGTAATTCTTGATTCCATTCAAGATTCCCATAATAAATTCTTTCTTCTTAAAATTCATTTTTCCACCATACACTCCACCTCACCCTCTCTCTTCACCATCTTTACATCCCATCCCATTACTCCATCAATTTAGGTGATCATTTTTAGAACACTTTTTCTACAACACTCACTAGGTTTGTGCCACATATCCTTGTACATATTTTATTTTATTCATTCTTTAATAGGAATTCATGTTGCTTAAATTTACTACTCTTGCATATCTTGGCCTAGTGTGACCTATGCCCTTAGTTGGGGGAGGGGAATAATATTTTTTAAAATTTTAAAATTGCATGTAAACTTCAAAGTTTTTGTCTTATGATATGATTGTCGTCACATGTTTGATGACTTGTCCTTCCATAATTGCATCATTAAGGCAATTAAGGACATTAAAATTTTAAGTTTAACTTTTAATGATAGATTAACAACGTGTTTGGGGTGGCAAGCCTTTACACAAGCAAAATATTATGAGACTTGATCGAAGAAAAGATATCATGAGATTTTGTGCATTAAAAATATTTAATTCCAAGAAGCACGTAGTAATTGTACACCATTTTTTTTTGTAACATCTGGTGTCATAACACTATGAATTTTATTAATTCACCATTGTTGAGTTCTAAGAACACCACTATTGTACTAAAATTTATTGTTTATAACAATGGGAGGTCTTTAGAGATATGAGTTGGTGGATCATAGGGTTTTTCTGGGTGATGTGGTTAGTTGTGAAATTTTTAGGAGTAAAGGATGGTTAGACTACTACCTTAGTCTTAAGGGGTTTGATGAAGAGGATGCTCTTAAATTTATAAGCACCTTGAAGGATGACTTTGCAATGGTTAAAGGACTAAAAATTGAGTTTACATAAGATGTTGTGGCTAAAGTCACTAGGTTAACCTCAGAAGGAGAAAAATGGGTAAAGGATTTTGATTTATGTTAGGCAAGGGCATAGTTTAGTTTGCACCCTAACCCTCCATTGGACATAGATAAGAAGTAAGTCACTTTCAGATTATCCTTTCCCTTGGAGTTTATTCAACCAGAAATATTCATTATCCAATATTTCACTTATGAAGGTTGCGACATGTATTTGCATGCCTTACATTTCAAGATTTTGGCTCATCTTCGACATGAAATAAGACTAATAAATATTCCTAATTTTCTATTTAATATTTTGAAAAAGAAAGCTTCTTTAGTATAGTTAGGAAAGGATCAATCTATCTTCCATCATTGTTTGGTAAAATTAATTATGGAAAGGGAATTAAACAAACAATCAATTGGGACATGAGAAGAGTTTCTACAATTGAATGAGGTAGAACCTAGACTGGTTGGCCCTAGCAGGGTATTGGGTGAAGGGAAAGAACATCCATTGGTTTTTGCAAAGTTATTCCAAGAATAAAAAATGTTCCTGAAGCCTCTCCCTCAAATTCTAGACCATCTAGGAAAATAATTTACAAAGCTAATGCCTCCATTTCTAGCAAGAAGAAAAGTAAAAATAAAGAAAATGCTAGTGCCCCCAAGGCCCCATTGTCTGTAAAGACCAGGTCCACCAGTAGGGGAGGTAAGGGTAAAGCTATGGAACCTAAAGAGGAAAAATTAGAATAATAACTTGATAGTGAAAATAATATCAATGAAACCTTACACTCGTAAGGGAAGGAAGCTTCAAAAAAACCTCTTGAAGCAACTATGATAGAAATGACTGCAAGAAGGAGGAAATGAAAGAATCCTCCATGCTTGTCTACACCCCCTACAAGAACAAGTATGATTCTTTCTGAAGGTAATAGGGTTGTTGAAGTTCCTATTCCAATAGTTAACCTAGAGTCTTATGAGTTTGTGAAGGAGTCCTGTTTGGAGGAAAAATTTAAAAAAAATATAACTAGTGATACTAACAAGTAGAATCCACAACCAGAAGTTGAGCTTACTCTTAACTATGCAATTTTTAATAGTGATAAGGCTTTTGAAGAGTCTCAAGCATCTAAGGAGTTTAAAGAAAATCCTATTATGTAGGATACTTGTGAGAATTTAGAAAACCTTCCTTCTGATGAATACCTATAATTTAGAAAAGAAATTGTTTGAAAAGTGCTAGAAAATCTCAACTAGGATAGACTAGAGATGCTAGCTAAAGCAAAAGCTAAGTCTAGTAATGAGAAAAATCTAGTGACAGTTCCTATTCTATGGAAGGGAGAACCCTCCATGTCACAAAGTACCATAAAAGTTCCTCACCCAGTACTTGACTAGGTAGATATTCTCAACCAAGAACCATTACCACCACCTAATTTGTCTACACCCATGTCTACAAGGATCAACTTATGTCAACTTATGTCAACTTATGTCAACTTATTAGAGAAAAGGTGTAAAGTTCTAATTACCACTATTTCAAATCCTATGGCTACAACTACCATAAACACAACATAGATGGGGAAACATTTATCAACTAGTATAACTACTTCATTATACCATTTCTACTTCATGTTTTCACACACACATGCACACACACACACACACACACACACACACACACACACACACACACACACACACACACACACACACACACACACACACACACACAACATATACATAAAAACCATAACTTCATATGCTTGAAACTAGGTTGTGTGCACATTGATTATTTAATAGGTGTTTGCTGCAGGTATTCAAGAATCAACATTTCAATGCCAAAGTAGTCAAATCCAATCATGGATTGCTAGACATTCACAAGTGGGGAAAATCATTTATTGCTTTATGCTATTTTAGCACACAGATGTAGCTTCCACAACTTTCTATATTCCTAGAGGATTTATTTGTGATTAATATTGTTTTTGTTTCAAACTTTATGAGTTTGTAATTGATCCTTATTAATGGAGTGATCTTAGATTTAGGAAGTAGTTGTAGATTCCTTTAACATAATGATTGTTGTAACTTTGAGGCCAGTTGAGGAAATAGAATGAGTTAATTTTTATAGTAGAAAAGTTTGATGCTATTTTTCAATCAAGTGTAATCTTTGTCCATGAAAGAATAGAATGCATAGTTCAAGTTTATATCTATTATCTTGATTGTATTTTCTATTAACTCATCCAAGGGGGCCCACTTGGTGAGTAAACTATTCTATTAGAATATATTTCATTTCCTTGTTTGCTTCTAAGGAAGGGAGAACTTAGTTGCTTCTGTAGCCATTGACAACAAAATTAGTGAATTGTTCCTACAACATTGGTAGTTAGAGTACCTTTTATTTGTGATTACATTCTTTACTAGTTTTAGTTTAGTTTTCCTAAAGCTCAAGCATTTGAATTCCATAGGTTAGTCTTAGATTGAGATATTTTTAAAGAATACAATTTGAAAATTTCATTCCAAGTTTACATACCTAGTCAATAATTAAATGAGACTGAATAATTCATTTAGAAACCAATTAGGGTTTTCAATCCTAAATAGGCAGTCAATTTTTGTAGGTTTTTGATACTATCATTTTTCAAACCATGTACTTAGGGCTCTACTCTAGGACCTTGCAAGGGGAGCTACCCCTTGACCCCATCTTGGGAGTGCTACCCACAAGCCCCTATAGAAAAATATAGGGGAAAATTGTACTGAATAAAGTAGAGAAAAAACAACCTCTAAGTCTAGTTAAGGTCCACATAAAAAAATTGATGAGTAGTATAAATAGAAGAACAAGTCTAATAACAAAGAACCAAAAGACTATAGAGGATTCTTCTACATGCATCCTATTGAACACAATGACAAAGAACAATTGATGGTAGAACAAGTAAACATATAGGAACTAGTTCAAGTGGTTGGTATACCAAAGTATGTCAATATTAATCAATCCTTAGATTAGATAATAAGTAATAAAAATGCTATTATATTAACTAGAAGAAAATAAATGGAAAGTACATGTCTATAGTCTCAGTTTGACCCAAAATAGTAAAAGATGCCTTAAAGGAAGAAGACTAGGTAAAGGCCATGAAAGAAGAATTGGAACATATGGAAAAACCAAAATATGGATTCTTTTGTCTAGACCAATGGACAAGAATGTGATGGGAAAAAATTAGATTTTCAAGAATAAGATGGATGAAATAGGTTAGGTGGTAAAAAATAAAGCAAGACTAGTTTGCAAAGGCTATATAGAAGAAAAAGGACTAGATTATGAAGAAACCTTTGCACTTGTAGTTGGACTTGGAGAAGTCAAAAGATTACTTTCATTTTATTCCTACAAAGGATTCAAGGTCTATCAGATGGATGTCAAGTAAACATTCCTTAATGATATATTGGAAGAAGAGTTCTACATAGAACAACCTAAAGGATTTGAAAATTTAGAGGGAAAGAACATGATGTGTAGATTAATGAAGTCCATTAATGGATTAAAAGGAGCATAAACAACATACTATGAGAGGTTATAATAATACCTAATCAATATTGGATTTAGAAGGACAAGTGATAATAATAATGGATACCTAAAGGCAAAAAGTGAACACAAGTTTTTGATTGAAAAAATCTTTATTGATGATATTATCTTTAGAGATAATGATGTGATGAGTATTTTATTCTTAAAATAAATATAGAATGAATTTTAATTTTTCTATAATAAATGAAATCAAATTCTCCTTAAAAACTCAAAGATTGCATATACATTATTCAGATCAAGAACATCAAGGAAATATTGAACAAAATTGGTTTGGAAGTAATGTAGGAGTATCATGGGTGCAAGGGCAATCTTGCATCACCCAAAAATATTTTATTTTTAGACTTTTCTATTTTAATAAGTACTAGTA
Source organism: Cupressus sempervirens (assembly GCA_028749045.1). NCBI lineage: Eukaryota > Viridiplantae > Streptophyta > Pinopsida > Cupressales > Cupressaceae > Cupressus > Cupressus sempervirens. The sequence continues at coordinate 596,732,042 of CM053791.1, read as the reverse complement.
GACAGGGTTGGTTACTATTTATGGGAGCTTATTATTTTTAGTAATTTTATCATATGAGCTTGGAATGTTCTTGTTTTCTACATGAAGGTTCATTTTAGAGTTATAAGCCTACCATAAAAATCTCATTGCTCAAGAATAAGTATTAGAGAAGTTATAGCAGATTTTGGTGGAAAAATTTACAGAAAAATTTTCAGGCTCACCTTGGAGGCCTTAGAGTGCCCAAGTGAGGTCTAAAAACTTGACAGAGGGGTGCTAGTACTATTTTGAGCTTATAGATTAAGAGCTGGCATTTCCAAAAAGTGATTATAATAGCCAATCAAAGCAATGATTTGTGAGTTATGGCCTTCCAAAGTTGGGCTAACCAAAACATCTAAAATAATTGTCAAAGATGTATTTGGCTGACTCTATATGTATTGTTAGGGTCTATCAGCCCTAGATATTAAGTTTCAATGTCTAGAACCTTTCCAGATGACATAAAATTGCCTATTTAAGAAAGGCCTAAACATTGTCTAGGATAACTTTGGGTGATAGTTCGCAACTTGTCTTGTAGATTATTGTAATAAAGGTGCCCATGTGGGTTAGCATATTGTACTTGGGAATTCTATAATTTTGCATTTGTGGTGCAAATAAGAAGTCCATATTTTGTTCTTACAATGGCTATTGTTTCTTTGTTTCTATTATGAGTTTATGGTTTTAAGCGGAGCACCTTGTATCAAGTGGTATTAGAGCTAGAGTTCTTGAGTGTGTGGATAAATCACTGACTATGAGGTAGTTCACATGAGGACCATGGTTTGGGCTGAGCATGTAGAAAAATCATTAATTGTAAAGTAGTTTGTACTAGGGTTTCAATGGAAGCATGACAATTCCTCCACGAAGAGAGTGTGGCAAAAGAGCTGTAGGTTTTACACCTGAGGGTTTTTGAGCCCTCCAAAGATAAATACAAGCATTGGAAGAAAAAATGTAGAGGAATGAATCTTCCCATAAGAGATAAAAGTGACGATGAGGATGAAGTAGAAGAAAATGCTGAAGTAGAGGCAATTCTAAATCTAGAGGAAGAGAGGCTTTTTAGGGCCATCTCCAAGATTGAAAAAAGACCTAAGTTCGAGGTTTCCATATTTTTGAGAAATATTAACCTAGAGGATCTAAATGATTGGATCAATGAACTAGAGGAGTACTTTGAGTATGAAGATATTGATGATCTTAATAGGTTCAAGTTTGTGAAGGCAAAACTAAATGGACATGCAAAGATCTAGTGGCAAGAGGTTTAGTTGGAGAAAAATAGAAAAAAAAAGGACAAAATCACTAGATGGGATTAGATGATAGCTAAAATAATTTGGCAATTCATTCCTATGGATTATGAGCTTGATCTATTGAAGAAGATGCAAGGAATGAAGCAAGCAAGAAAATTTGTTCAAGAGTATACATAAGAGTTCTACTGAGTTCTCCTTAGAACCAACCATGCATAAAATTATAAGGAGAAAGTTGCCCATTATCTTAATGGGTTAAGGCCAAGCATTTAGGATGAGCTAAGTCTAGTTTGAATCAGTAGTACTAAGGATGCATACCAGTTTTCCCTAAGAGTTGAGGAGAAATTGAGCAAGAAGCTTGACAATAAGAATAGTGGAAGAGGTTGTAGTGAAAGATCTAGTGGATGATCTTATGGAGGCCATAATGATGATCAGAAGAACAAGGATAAGGCTATAAGTAGCAATTAAAATCAAAGGGGAAAAAATTCTAATCATTTCCATGATTAGAAAATAGAGATTAGAGAGGAAGAGGTAGAGGAAAATGATCTAAAAGAGGAGGCTTCCATAGAAAATTTTTTCACTATGGAGAAGAAGGGCATAGAGAATTTGAATGTACCCAGTGCCAAGGAAGGATAGATTGAAAAATAGAAGGTTAGGCAAGAGTTGCACATGTTGATGAACATGCTAGATCCTCATATTCTAAAGATGCTAAAAGAGAAGAAGTCCTAGTTAACTAAAGAGTCTTCTTGAGTGGTGAGAATGAACCTGAGGAAAGATGAAGCTTGTTTCATACAAGGTAAAAATGTGAAGATAAGTGTTGTGATGTGATCATTGATGGTGGAAGTGCTACCAATTTGGTCTCAAAATGATGGTCACCAAGTTGAAGCTAAAGAGGTAGAAACAACCACATCCATACCATATTGCTTGGCTGCAAGATGACCACAAGGTCTTTGTCAATGAGCAGTGCTCAGTGAAGTTTAAGATTGGATTCTACTAGGATGACATACTATGTGATATCATACCTATGGACATATGTCATATGTTGTTGGGTACACCATGGTAATTTGATAGGCATGTTGTACATGATGGGCAAGAAAATACCTACACTCTAACTAAGGATGGAGTGAAACATAAGTTGAAGCTATTGAAGGATAAAAAAGAAAAGGTATGTATTGTTTCTAGAATATATATTGTTGATGGAAAAGAGTTTCTTAAAGGTATGAAGCATGAGCATATGTGTTTAGCTATAATTCCTAAAGATAGTAAAGAAGAAGTAGAGAAGGTACCTATAGAAGTTACAGATATGTTGAGGGATTTTTTTAATATAGTATTAGATAATGTACTTGAAGGATTGCCCCTAGTGAGGAAGATTAGTCACCAGATGGATTTGGTTCTAGGAGCCAATTTACCAAACAAGGTAGCACATAGAATGACACTAGTAGAAAGTGAAGAGTTCAACAGGAAAGTTCATGAGTTGCTATAGAAGGGATTGATTCGAGAGAGTCTGAGTCCATGTGCTATAACAAAACTATTAGCACCAAAGAAGAATGGAGAATTGAGGATGTGCATATATTCCCACACTATCAACAAGATCACAATAAAGTATAGATTTCCATTGCCAAGGTTATGGACTATCTGAGTGGAGCTAAGTATTTTACAAAGATAGATCTAAATATTGGGTTCCATTAGATATGTATCAGAGAAGGTGATGAGTGGAAGACTTCTTTAAAGATAAGGAAAGGACTATATGATTGGTTAGTCATGCCTTTTGGGCTAACCAATGCACCAAGAACTTTCATGAGATTCATGAATGAGGTACTAAAGGAGTTTCTAGGTAAGTTTTTCATTGTTTACCTAGATGATATATTGATCTTTAGTAAGACATTGGAGGAGAATTTGATTCATATTTGCAAGATGTTTGATAAGTAGAGGGAAGAAAAGTTGTTGATAAACTTGAAGAAGCACAACTTTGTAAAGAAAGAGTTGGTGTACCTAGGATTTGTAGTCTTAGGAGAAGGTCCAAAAATGGACCCAAATAAAGTGAAGGCTATCCTTGAATGGCCTACTCCAAGGAGTGTGATAGAGCTAAGATCTTTTCATGGATTGGCTACATTTTATAGAAAGTTCATAAGAAGTTTTAGTAGTATTTGTGGACCCTTGATTGAAACAATGAGAGGGGATAAGAAAGAGTTTAAGTGGACTATATGAGTAGATAAGAGTTTTAATCTATTGAAATAAAAAGTTACTGAGCAACCTATTTTAGCACTTCCTAATTTTAACAAGGTGTTCGAAGTAGACTCGGATGCTAGTGGTACTATAATAGTATCTATTTTGAGCTAGGAAGGTAGACTTGTTGCTTATTTTAGTGAGAAGTTGATTAATGCAAAAATAAAATATTCTATTTATGATAAATAATTTTATGCTATAGTTCAAGCATTAAGGAAGTGAAGACAATATCTTCTTCCTAAGGAGTTTGTTTTGTATACTGATCATCAAGCTGTGCATATTTGAATAGTCAAGGAAAATTGAACCAAAGGCAATTAAAGTGGGTTGAGTTTTTGCAGAGTTATACATTTGTTTTGAAACACAAGAGTGGGAAGTTTAACAATGTTGTAGATGTTCTTAGTAGAAGATAAATTTTTTTGATAGAAATGTAGATAAAGGTGGTTGGGTTCAAGGAACTCAATACATTGTATCTAGATGATCCTGATTTTGGTGAAGCATGGAAGGCTTGTATAGAACTTGTTACACTTGATAGGAAAAAGTGGTTGGATTTCATGATCTAGGATAATACGTTGTTCAAAGGAAGCCAATTGTGCATTCTCAAAAGTTCAATGAGAAAGAATCTCATGAAGGAGAAGCATAGTGGAGGATTGGCTAGACATTTTGGCAAAGATAAAACCATAGGTTTGATTGCTAAAAATTACTACTGGCCACAGTTGTAGCAAGATGTGATGAATTTTGTACAAAGTTGTAGAGTATGTTAGATGGTAAAATGAGTGAAGTAGAATGTAGGATTATATCAGCCATTACCTATACTAGAGAAAATGTGGGAGGATACCAACATGGATTTTGTTCTTAGATTACCCAGGACACAATGCCGACATTATTCTATTTTTGTGGTGGTTGAGAGGTTTTCAAAGATGGCACATTTTATTCCTTACAAGAAGAATAGTGATGCTATTCATGTAGCAGAGTTATTTTTCAAAGAAGTGGTGAGATTACATGGTTTTCTAAAGAGTATAGTTTTAGATCAAGATACCAAATTTGTTGGGTATTTTTGGCATACATTATGGAAGAAGTTAAAGATAGATTTGAAGTTTCATATAATAATTATGTCAATAGGAGTACTGGTAAATTACCATTCTAGATTTTATACGGGAGTAGTCCTAGAAATGCTTCTAAGCTGAGGTAGTTGGATAAAGGAGAGATAAGTAGTGGTAAAGCAGAAGATTTTGCTAAACATTTGAAGAACATTCATGAGGAGGTGAGGAAGTACATCATAAAGATGAATACATAGTACAAGGCTAAGGTAGATGTAAAAAGGAGATATATGAATTTTATATTAAAGATGAATTTATGGTTCATTTGAGAAAGGAGCTTTTTCTAGTAGGTACATATAATAAGTTGAAGATGAAGAAGTTTGGATCATGCAAGATAGTGAAGAGGCATGATTCTGGCAATGTGCATGAAGTGGAGTTGCCTATTAAATTGAATATTTCACTAGTATTTAACATTTTAGATTTGATAGAGTATTATGAAGGAGGTGATGGAGATGAAGTTATAGAAGCACAGTGGAGCATTCCATTAGCTAGTTCGGCTACAAAGGAGATTGAGGAGATACTAGATAGTCCTGTTGGAAAAAGTACTAGAAATAGAACTTATGAGGAATATCTGGTCAAATGGAAGGGGAGATTAGTTGAGGATTCATCATGGCTAGAAAAGGAGGAGGTTAATTGTCTCAGTTTTCCTATAAACACCTGAGATTTGATGAGGTTACTTCTCAAATTACTCTAGGTGTCTGATGCAAGAGCATTCTAGGTGCAAGGGAAATCTTGCATCACGCAAAAATATTTTATTTTTAGTCTTTTCTATTTTAATAAGGACTAGTAGACAGAGTGGTTACTATTTATGGGAACTTACTATTTTTAGTAAGTTTTTCATATGAGCTCAGAATTTTCTCATTTTCTATAGAAAGGTTCATTTTAGAGTTGTAAGCCTACCATAAAAATCTCATTTCTCAAGCATAAGTATCAGAGAAGTTATTGTAGATTTTTGGTGGAAAAATTTATAGAAAATCTTCAGGCTCACTGTTGGGGGCCTTAGAGTACCTAGATGATGGAGGGGCACTAGTGCTAATCTAATACTATAGATCAAGAGCTAGCATTTCCAAAAAGTTGTTATAATAGCTAATCAGAGCAATGGTTTGTGAGTTATGGCATTTCAAAGTTGGGCTACCCAAAATATCTAAAATAATTGTCAAAGATGTGTTTGGCTGACTCTATATGTATTGTTAAGGTCTGCTGGCCCTAGGTATTAAGTTTCAATGTCTAAAACCTTCTTGGATGACATAAAATTGCCTATTTAAGAAAGCCCCAAACATTGTCTAAAATAGCTCTGGGTGATAGTTCATAGCTTGTCTTGTAGAGTATTGTAATGAAGGCGACCATGTGGGTTAGCATATTGGACTTGAGAATTTTGTAATTTTATATTTTTGGTGCAAATAAGAAATCCATATTTTTTTCTTGCAATGGCCATTATTTCTTTTTTTTTGTTATGAGTTTACAGTTTTAAGGGTAGCATCCTACATTAGGAAGATTCAAAACCACTTGGTACTCCTTTACTTACATGATACAAGCTATCCAATAAAGATAAGAAAAAGGAAGTGGATGATACACTATACAAATACATAATGTTGGAATTATTTAGAATAACTAAGAGGGGGGTTGAATTAGTTATCCAAGGTCTCAATGCACATATTATACTTTTCACTGCTTAACAGATACACATCAATAAAACCATATCATGCATGCATCCATTAGAACATTCAATACCTTAACTTAGTAAGTCACTATCCTAGGTCAAAATAACTTTGCAGAAATATAAACATGAAATACCACAAACCCATTCACATAATTTGTCACAAGGATATTATGTGGAAACCCAATTTGAGGAAAACCAACAGTAACATGCTACCTAATTTTCACTCTTATGAAGTAATGCCCTGATAAAGGCCAACCCTCTTAAATGTTACAATACACACTATAAAATGTGACTTGGTTAAAGGATTTTAATCAACCTATTAGGGAAGAACCTTGTTAGAGGACTTTAGAACATTCAATTAGAATGTCATTTGATTAAAGAATTTACAAATGATTGTTATGCCAACCTTTATCCAAACAATTTATCCAGACTGATACAATTGTTAGAAAGTAATAGTAGGACTTAATATGATAATAAATCAAAACTCACTTGTAGATTACATATCTTTGGTTTAGTCCTCCATTTCTCTTAGCATTCATACTCTTTATCTCTGATAACTTGTTCACCCTTCAAGCATTCAATCCCTTAATCCTTCTTGCTTTGTATGCCAATTATAGTCTCTTCTATTTGGTCACCATATGAAGAAACACCCTAGACTTCTTGTCTTCCTTAGATTCTCGCACATGACAACCTTTTCTTCTAGCTTGCTATCTCTATAAATAGACAAATTGTTCTTTTTCCATTTAACTTGAATCATCCATTTTAGGGTTAGGTAAGATTCAATGAATCTACCCACTTTTCCATTTGTGTCCCTTCCAGAAACTTCTTCTATAATCCCCCTTGAATTTTCCTCAAAATGGTTTATCTTGAATTCTATGCCACCAACTCATCATACTTATCTTCCACATGCTTCAAACAATTCAAGAAATCAAATTAGTCATCTTAGATTCATCAAATCTTTGATTTAACACTTTTTGTTGTCACTTAACATCTCCACTATTCACTTGACAATAACAGTCTTCTGATGCTCAACCAACACTAGGTTGCTCAACATCGACTATGTCTTTCTAGCTTGGTCACCACTATTATTTCCCTGATGCTTGAAACTTACTAAATTTTATTGACACTTGGTGCATACTAAATTGTACTCAGCTTGAACTAAGTGTGCCCAACTTACACTATATGCTCGACCAGGCTTGGTAGACACTTTTTATTAAAACACTACTAGAATTAGCTAAAGTAACCATTCACTTTAGTCTTAAGTAGATCAATAATACATGATATCAAAAATATCTTACTTGGTCTTAGTGCTCCTTTTATACACCAAATAACTCAACCTTTCCTTAGGTACTCTTGTTATCTTATCTTTTCAAATCCTCTTCATCAATCAAATAAATGATAGCATTCAAACCAAAAAGTAATTATCTTACCAACAAGTAGAAGGTTTGACATCATTAACATAATAATGATTGTTCCATGATAGGTTGTACAATTCAAATAATCTCTTTTCAATAGTCTCCCTCTTTGGCATTGATGAGAAACCAATACCAAAAATAATACCAAAAAGAAAATTAATACCTTTGAAATCTCTTCCTCTATCAATATGTCCTTCCTCTGTATAGGGTAATGTAAGCTTTGCCAATCTCCTTCAATGTATCTTCTCCCTCTGACTTCTATCAACAATATCTTCCTTATCAATGTATCTCTCCTTTAAGGTTATCTCTCCCTCTTTGACAACAATGCCAAAGACTTGTCATCTAGACATGCATAGATGATCAATTTAGGTTCTTCCTCTATCACCTTGCATGTGACTATAAATCTTCTTATTCAGCTCCTTCATTACTTTAGGAATCTCCTAAAGTAAGATCCACTATACTAAAATATAAAACATTAAATTCAACTTAGTTGATATAGGGAACTACTCTTTCTTCTTAAGTAGCTTTGGATAGGGGTATCACCCCTAGTCTACCTCTAAGATATTCATGTGTAATGGAATAAATTTTACAATAGAAGAAATAATATGAAATATTATATAAATACTTGATAATAGCTAAGAAAAATAGGCCACTTTAAGGGGGAACCTTGAAATATCTCCAATGAGAACGCCTTCACAATATGATGATGAAATAAGACTCACAAAATCCTATATATACCTAATTATTCTTAGGTTGAATAGATGCAACCCTTCATAAAACCTAGGCCAACCTACCTACCTAAATTATAATATAATAATGATAATATGACTTTATTAAGGATTAAGATAGCCACAAGTTGCCTATTCATAACCCTATATACAATAATATTAAGGGTGTAGAATGCTCCCTCTCTTGAAAGAAGAATTTTCCTCAATGCTAACCAAGTGTGGATTCTTTTGAATGAACTCCTCATCCTCCCATGTGGCCTCTTCAACTAGTAAATTCTTCCATTGGATGAGATACTAAGTTAGGGTTTTGTTCCTTAGCTTCTTCATGTGTTTTTGAATAATGCACTCTACTTCCAAAATTATTCTTCCTTCTTCATCAAGTTTTGGTCATACTATTTGAGTAGAAATATTCTACCCAATTGCCTTCTTCAAACAAGAAACATGAAAAACTAGATGTATCTTTGTTGCTGGTGGCAACTCAAGCTTGTAGGAAACACTACCAATCTTTTTAATGATTTGGTATGGTCTATAATATCTTAGATACAACTTATTATTCCTTTTTTGTTGCTTCATTGATATTTGTTTATAAGGCTACAATCTCAAGAAGACCCAGTCCCTAAATTCAAAATTTCTTTCACTACAATGTTGGTCCACTTGTTTTTTCATTCAATTTTGTGCCATAGCTAAATTCTCCTTGAGTCCTAAAAGTACCTGTTGTTTATGAAGCAAGTGATCCTCTACTACTTGAACTCTTGGTGACACCTTTGATGATGATGTGATGAAAGGAGGATGATATCCATAAAGTGCCAAAAATGGAGACATTTTTGATGAGCTATGAAAAGAAGTATTGTACCAACTTTTTGAAAGAGGTAGCCAATCTACCCATTGAGATTATTTTTCTAAAGTGAAACAACATAGATATCCTTCCAAACATTTATTAACCACCTTAGTTTTCCAATCTAATTATAGATGGAATGAAGAACTATGAGCCAATTGAGTACCCAAACATGAGAATAAATCTTTCCAAAAGTCACTAGTAAAGATATCATGATCACTAACAACAACCTTAAGTGTACCGCATAGCTTTTGGATATTCTCAAAGAAAACTTTTGCCACTATACTTTCTATAAAAGGATGTGATAATGCAATAAAATGTGCATATTTAGTGAGGCAATCAACTACTACCATGATGACATTATGACCTTTAGATTTGGGGAGCCTTGTGATGAAGTCCATGGATACCTCTTCGCAACATTGGCTAGGAATAGATAAAATCTGTAAGAGACTTAGTTTCTTAAATTTCCCCCCCTTATTTCTTTGACAAACCAACCATTCAGCCACAAAATTTTGAACATCACCTTTTAGCCCTTCCCAAAAAAAATCTTTCTTGACCCTATAATATGTCTTCAAAAATCCCAAACGACCACCAATTGGGGACTCATGCAATTCTTTGAGAATCTTTTGTTTAAGAGTGGAATTCTTGTAGAGATACAAGTGCTCTTTATGCCAAAGAATATCCCCCTCTAGAAAAAACTTATTTGAACTACTAGGGTGACTTTTTATTTGCTAGATGAGATTACTTGTTGCAACATCATTTTTTCACTATACTTTGGCTTCTACCACCCAATTTTCTTGTACTATTGAATGGGCACACAACAAGGCTTCATCTTTTTCAACTTTCATGGAAAGTACATCAACCACAATATTTTCCTTCCATTTCTTGTACACAATTTCAAAGTCATATCCCAAAATCTTAGTGACCCATTTCTGTTGCTCTTCTGATGATAGTCTTTGTTCCAAAAAATATTTTAGGCTATCATGATCTATCTTAACCTTGAAGTGTCAACCCATTAAATAAAGCCTCCATTTTTTAACTACATGAAGGATTAATAACATTTCCTTCTTGTAAATAGGTTTGAGTTTATTTTTACCTTTTAATTCATGACTCTCAAAAGCAATTGGTCAACCTTCTTGCATGAGAAATACTCCTATCCCATTTCTAGAAGCATCACATTCCACAATGAATTTCTTGGTGAAGTCTGGAGTGGCAATTACTAGAGTTGTACACATAGCCTTCTTCAATTTCTTAAATGATATATTAGTAGATTCATTCAAATGAAAAGAATCCTTCTTCAATAGAGTTGTAAGGGTTGCTACTATATGACCATAATTCTTCACAAATCTTCTATAGTATCCTATCAATCCCAAAAAACCCCTCAACTTCTTACTAGTTTTTGGAATAGACCATTTCATGATAGCCTTAATTTGGCTAGGATAAACCTTTACTCCATGTGAACTTATGTGTCCCAAATACTCCACCCCCTTAAGACCAAAAGCACACTTGGATGGCTTAGCATAGGGTTGATGATCTTAGAGTAATTGTAATGCTTGATCTACATGCTACAAATGTTCTTGCCAAGTCTTGCTATAAATTAATATATCATCAAAAAACATTAACACAAAATTTCTCAAGAACTTCATAAAAATAGAATTCATCAACTTTGAAATGTAGATGATGCATTGGTAAGACCGAATGGCATCACTAGAAATTCATAATGACTTTCATGAGTTCAATATGCTATCTTACAAATATCTTCCTCATTAATCTGAATTTGGTGATAACCAATTCTAAGACCTAACTTGGTAAAATAAATAGCTCCATTTAATTCATCTAGAAGATCATCAATGATTGGAATAGGAAACTTATCTTTAATGGTGTACTTTTTGAGCACTCTATAAACACATGCACCAAGTTTCATCCTTCTTATGCACTAGCATGATAGGTGAGGAGTAAGCACTTTGGCTATGCTTAATAATTCTTGCCTCTAGCATTTCCTCAAAAATATTTTTTTATCTCACTTTTTTGTATGTGTGGGTACCTATAAGGCCTAATGTTTAGTGGCTGACTCCCTAGAACTAGTTGTATGCATGGTCATGATCCCTCTTAGGAGGAAGTCCTTTAGGCATATCTCCAAGAATCACAAAGTGACAATCAATTATTGCTTCTAAATATGGATGAGTAAGAGCATTAGATTGAGAGACTTCTAAAAAACATAGTTGGGCCACAAATCCATCTGCATTTTTCTTAACAATTTTTTGCATTTGATGAGAGCTTACCATCTGTGTGGATTTTTTCTTCAACCCCCTTAGCTCCACTACCTTTCCTTGTGATTGAAATCACATGAATAGTTCTTGGAATTTTATCTCAATTTTTCCCAATGTAGTAAGCCATTGTACTCCCAAAACAATATGTACTACACCCATGGATATCACATATAGTAGGGTATCAAGTTGATAATATCCCATGGATAATTTGATGCTATGACACTTCATTGAAAAACTAATTATGCCCCTATTTGCAATCAAAACCTAAAACTCTAGGGTTGGATATATAAAATAATTTAGAAGAGTTGCCAACTTTTTTTTGATGAAATTATGAGTACTACTTAAGTCAATCAAGAATGTTACTTTTTTCTTCTTTAAGAAACCCACTACCTTGAGAGTTGTGGTGCACTGAAACTTGAAAGTGCATGACAAAAAATGATTGGTTGAGAATCATGTAATTCCTAAGTTGACTCCCTATCCTCTTCTAATATGGGCTCATCCTCTTCTTCCTCACTTGGACTTTCAATATAGAAAAATTTCTTTTCACTACATTTATGTCCTCGACTATACTTTCTATCACAATTGAAACATAACACTTTTCCTCTTATCTCCTAAATTTGTTGTGTAGTCAACCTGTTGGCTTGGTTTTTTGTTCTTGTCATATGTCAAACCTCACAATAAAAACCTAGGGTCATATTTGAAAAATTGGTAGTCCTTAGTGAAAAACCCTAGTTCAAATTTCCTAAAAGATAAAATAAAACCTAGTTGTGTGCCCTAATTTTCAAAGAGGTATTCATTTTCAAAATAGTGCGGGATGCTTTTACCCTAATTTTTCCCTTTTATAAGGATGGCTTTATTTTTATTTTCCATCATTAGACCTCTTATTTTCCAAGCCTACCTTAACCATGGTCATGTCTCCTAAGCAATTAATGTGAAACATTTTAAGTTTTAGATGAGCATTTTTGGCCAACTATTGATCTTGGTAAGATCTATAGATAGCGCTTACCCACTTTTAGAAGTTGCAAGAAATTTAAGTAATGCGAGGAAGAAATATTGAGACACATATTATTTGTTGACACCAGATTCTATTTTCAGCCATAAAAATCTAATATGTTCCATTTTCCTATGATCTCATCAGTGGGCTCATTCCAAATGCGTTGTTTTGTTCTTAGTTTTGATGCACCATTGATCTTTCCAAGATTAATAGTGGGTGCTTACCCACTTGATGAAGTTGCAATATTTTTAAATAATGCAAGCAAATACCTCAATGACATCTAGCACATGGTGATGTCATCACCACATTCTACAAAAGGAATTATTGCTGCTGACAAATGTTAGATACTAGTATAGTAGGTGTAATATATTCATTGGTCAAAATATTTGATTTAGTACCACTAGATGTAATTTTGTTCCACTGTTGATCTTTGCTAGATCAATAGTTGGCACTTACCTATAATATGAAGTTGCATAACATTTAAGTAATGTGGGGAAGCACCAATTTGATGTGTGGAAAGGTGGGACCAATTGTGATGGACATGTGCTAACTTGCACCAGGTTTGAAAAAGGTGCTAAAATGGAATGCTAGTGGGATCTCAATATTAAAAGTTTTATTTGAAATATTCTTGAATCTTCATGATTGTAGATCTAATTGTGAGCAATTGCAACACTTACCAACATTATCAAGAAGCTCTAACTTTAAAAAAAGTGGGCAAGTTCCTGCTTAACACGTGGCCAAGATATTAAAAGCTTAAAAATAGTTTTTCTTTTGTAAACAAAGCCATCAAATGTTGTGATATTGACAGATGAAATTCAAACTTGAAGCATGACATAAAATTAATGGCTAAAGGAAATTAATATTTCTCAGAAATCCTTCATGTGATCTTAATGCCCTAGTATGATTTGCAAATTCATCAATACCAGACCACACAATCATAAAGATTTCTCAGAGTGCAAGGGTTTTTAGAGCTATGATACCAAATTCTACATAGTATTCAAAAAATTATAGTAAAATTGATAGAGGAAAGGAAGCATAATTCAATGGGTAATTGGTTTGTAACTATTGAAAATCAAGGAATTAGAATTGTGCGAAGTTGGATTTTTTGAAAAATGCCTCCATGAAAGGCATTCTCTGGTCACACTAATTATCTTAAAAGACCAATCCATGATGATTTCTTGGAACAATTTCCTTTATCTATACATGAGATAAAAAAAGGTAGAGAGCTTATCCCAAAATTCTCTAGGTTGGTTGTGGGTGAGGGTTTATATGATAGAGCTAATTGGATAGGAGATGTGTAAGTTTCTATAAGAGGCTTAGAATTATTTTTAAAATGGTTTGCTAAATGCAACCTAGACACCCCTCTGAGTAATGTTTGGGAATTTGATATTAGTAACTTAGTGGTTCCTAGGGTTTTCTTTGATAATGATCTATTGTTTGATATGGACAAGAAATATGACCTTATTACTAGAATTGTGAAGAATTATGCTAGAGACAATCTTTTTAGGGTTTCTCCTAAATTATTCAGTTAGGCTTTTAAGCTCAACCCTAATTGTGTAGTTCATGAGCCTATTGATATGGATGATCTTCAAGAAAGAGATGATGCACAAAGAGTATATTTGAGAGCAATGCCATTACGACAACATATTGCTAAGATTGGATCACTACCCTTGGTTACACCAAGCACCTAGAGCCATTAATGAGAAAATAATTTGATTCTAGAGCTCAAGACTTATATTTTACTCTTTGTAAGATATTTGGGATGGATGAGGAAGAATACATCCAAGGTTCTATTGTTCTTATTATGGCTTAGACATTGTAGTTTGGAATGAGCACCATTTTTGATTTTTCTACCTTCCTTTTAGAAGAAATTCATAATAAATTAGACTTTGACATTGAGGAAGACGTGAAGGCTAAGTTTTTCGAGGATTTTTCCCAATTAACACTTGAGGCTGGAAGACAATTGGTTAGGGAGTTAGGAGTCTTGGGTTTTCTTAAGTGGGACATAGCTAATGCTATGATTTTTGATTCTATCAAAAAGAAAAGGATGTGTAATATAAAATAGAGGAAGAGATTTTATAAGAACATAGGGGGATTAAATTTACTAATAATCATCAATCCTTGGTCATATGGTCAATTCAAAAAAGGAATAAGATCAGAATGCAAGAAATTTCAAGTACAGAGCACACTAGAGCTCTTACAATATATAGGGCTAATGAAGTGGGTAGTCAATAGGTTAGAAGAATGGCTAAAGAAATGTTAGAGTTTGGGGATGTGTTGGCAAGAAAAGAACAAAGTAGATTCCTAGAATGCAATGCCAAGTTTGAAGAAATACTTAAGGCATATGAGGAAGTAGGAAAATAGAAACAATTATTGGAAAATCAAATATCCCAAATAAATAAATAACTTGGAAATAGGAAAGTAGGAGAATCTAGTAGGCCAAGAATTTTATATCCTCACTCCCCAATTGAGCCATTTAAATCTACCCCAATTATTGACTTACAAAATACCCCATAGAGGCTTGAGTTCTATATTGCTAAAGAGTTTGAAGAAGAAGAAACCAAGTTATATGAATTGAATATTGAATTGAATAATCAGAATGAAGAGAAGCTTAGGCAAACAATTTTGTACTCAATAGATAAAATTGAGTGGCCAAAATTTTATGACCATTTGGCAAGAATTCAAGATATATGGGTTGAAATAAATTGTTATAAAGACAACATGAAGCCCATTATGTAGAAATGGAGTGAAAGAAATGATGCTATTACCTTGTCATCAAATAGAGAAGATTTTTGATATACTTAGTAATTTGAAGGACTTTGATGAAAAATGGATTTCTATTTAGAAGATAATAAAAATTTGTTTTTCCAAGTACATAGCAAAGAAGTTTGACCTTTTTCCCAGTGCCTTTAAAAGGATTGACAAAATCAAGGAAAAAGAAGAATGGGGAAAGAAATTAGATGAACTACTATGTTATAGAATGAATAATGTTATAAATGAAAAGGGGCATTTATTATGGGCAATGACCAATGAAGAGCTATTCAAAGTGAAATTATTTTACAATGTTATCAGAAAAGATCTTGTTGAAATAGAAAAGGTTGGAAATTTTGTAATAAAAGTACAATAGGAAATCTTGAATTTTGATTGGCCTGATGATACTATTTTTAACAAGTGGAAAGAAGAATTTATGTCTTCGAAATAGGTGGTAGACGATGATGGGGTAGATGAAGATATAGACATAACTATTACCTTAATAGTTCATGATGAAGACAGTGAAAATCCCCAAGCTGAGGTGAACTTGGTGGTACTAGAACAAGACACGTCATTAGCAAGCTTGATGGCCACATACTCCGAGGAGTCAGAATAACAAAAGAATAAATCATGGAATTCATAGTTTTGGAAGTGTAATAGAAAAGTGGCCCAATTAAAGAATATTTTTATGTAAATTTTTCTATTACACAAAATTTTGTCTTTTTGTGACAACTACAAAATGTAAATATCTTTTGTCAAGAGGAAAATTGTCAGTTTTCTATGCCTAAAGCTTGTTGTAGCTCACACTATATAAGTGAGATTCTAGGGCTAGAGAAATGGTCTAAATAGTTGTATCACTCT